>JAFMOD010000784.1:879315-909726 GCA_019802435.1 Corydoras maculifer
TGAAGCTTTAAATAGGATGTCACAAAAGCTTCTGTAATGTGTTGGAGTCCCAATACTTTTATCTGTGCAATGGATGGATAGTGTGCTGGATGAAAAAGGTACACGTTCAAATTTTTTTCCTTTAAGTTACTTAATACAAGTTATTATGTTAAGAGGATTTTATAAATCCAACTGCAGTTGATCTGTGAAGGATAAAATGTATATTGACAATGAGTCAGTGATTCCATCACGAATAGTGCAGAAATAACTTTTAACTTGTTAGAATGTGTATATATAGCATGAGTCAGTAAGGAACATTGGGTCAAAGCAGTTGAACGTGTTCTGTTTTCTTGCCGTGTTTCATAACAATTTACCATGACTTACTGACCTCAGCCCTTTATTCCCAATAGACATACTTACATAATGGTGCTCATATGGCTCTCCGTTGTGCATTAGCACAGTCCTTTTCAAAAGCATGCCGGTGGTTTAATAATTAATGCTCTTTCAATTTAATGTGGGGCAGTCACAAGGGCATATGAACAGTCTGGCATTCATTGGTGAAAACCCTTAACGGGTTTTCGTTTTCTAAAAAATTAAATGACGATTATTATTATTTTACAATATTTTACATATGAATCTGAACAATTTAGTTGTCCTTCTCCTCCACTGTCTTACTATAATAAGCAAATGCTATTGCCATATTTGTAAAGTACAATTTTACCGTTTTATACTTATAAAGCAGCAAGACTTAATATAGAGTAAAATCAAGCTGTAGTAGAGATGGTGCTGCTTGACTGACCTGTGCTTTCATCTTCCTGTGATTACCTACCGAGGAGCTATTTTTAGCAGCATTCATATTTATGGAACAGGGTACTTGGCAGAAGCAAATCTCCACAGTCACACATGTAGCTACAATCTATGAAACACCTTACATCTCTCTGGGAGCCTTCCTGTTTTTGAGCCATATGTAAATGCACCATATGTCCAAAATGTGGCTACCTGTCCTTCCTTAATGCTGATTTATTTTGGAAATGCATGATATGGAAAAAAATTGTGGATATCGATGTTGTTGGATATTAGCATTAGCAACAGATTAGTGTGCTTTATTATTATTATTATTATTATTATTATTATTATATATGTAAGGCACGGTGGCTTAGAGGTTAGCACGTTCGCCTCTCAGCACTAGAGATTCCCGGTTCGAGTCCCCATCTGGGTGGAGTTTCCATGTTCTCCCCGTGTCTGCATGGGTTTCCTCCGGGTTCTCCGGTTTCCTCCCACAGTCCAAAAACATGGATTAAGTCAATTGAGTTCTCCAAATTGCCCCATAAAGAGTGTGTATGTGGGTGTGAGTGTGTGCCCAGCGATAGATTGGCGCCCTGTCCTGGGTGTATCTGCCCAGCACCCGAAACCCCCCCCGCGACCCTAACAGAGAATAAAGTGGAAGATGATGAATGAATGAATGTATATATATATATATATGTATATGTATATATATATATATATATATATATATATATATATATATATATATATATATATAAATAAATATATATATATATAATTTTTTTTATTATATTTTTGCCTTTCAAGCGAACATCTATAGAAATGTACAGAATACTGTAATATAACTGCTATAATGAAAGATCATCGTGATCATGCACAGCAGTTTTTCCCACCTATCCACCTCTGTACTCTCTGGGAGATTCATGCCATCAGGCATTCTGCTGTAATTAGCTCTTGATGGATTATCATGGCTGAGAGGCTACACTGTTACCCTGGGCAGTCTCACTCAAGTAGCAAAAGATTATGTGAATAGAGTTCCACAAAGAACTTGGAAATATGGTATTTGGTTTGCAAAACAAGGTAATTCATCTTGATGGTGAGTGAGTCACTACAAATTTGGTGTCGTATTATATTAAATGTCGTACTTGTTATAAAACATGTTTAAATGTGACTGCTTGCTAGTGTATTCAGTTTTCTGGGCAATAAGTTGTGTAGACTGATACAATAGAAATTCAAAGTTTGTACACACCTATTTGCTCCACTTTTTGTCAATGTTCTTTTGTCAGTTCCACTTCCTGTGAAGATAGACTTTGTAGTTCTACACTTGCAGACTTTAGTAGTCCATCTGTTTGTGGACTACAGAACATACTGTGTTAGTCCCCTTTACTCTGTTCTCTATTGATCAGGTCCCCAATAGTAGCCTCACCGAGCAGGAATAATTTGGTTGGTGCATAATTCCTATCCCAGCAGTGTCACTGCAGAACTGACAATGAACAATCCACCACCCAAATTATACCTGTTCTGTGATAGTCCTGACTAATAGAGAACAGAGAACCAACAGGGGACTAACAGAAAACAGATGGACTACAGTCTGTAATTGTAAAACTAAAAAGACCATCTATATGATAATGCCTTATTGTTTTATTAAAACAGGCATTTTCAACAGTTAAGAAAATAAAAATGTGTTTGTACTCCTACACATTGCACCTACAGGAGATTTTGTGACCTCTCATTTTCACTTGGTCTCATCCTTGCATCCAACAGCTTCCACTCTCCTCAAAAGGTTTTTCACATGACTTCACATGACAGTGCACTTGTGTGAAATTTATCCCAGTTATCCAGAAAAGTATTTGTTAATGTTTAATGAAACGCCTGGCAGAAAATCTTTAAACACAGTGTTTGATGGGGTAAAAGTCAGAGTTCTGTGCAGGTCAGTCAAGGGCAATTTTCAAACTGTTCTCATGAAATTGGAAGCATAGAATAAAATATCAGTGAAGAAGACGTTAGATTTTATAACACAACTGTGGCAAATCTTAAATATGTGTTTTCAATGTGTCTCAATTATTCTGTTTTGTGTTGTATGTTGCTCTGGATTCTAATTCAATAAATCCAGATATGAAGATAAACAGATTGATTTCACATTTCCCTATATTGGTTTGATTTCATCTGCTGTAGAACTGCATTCATACCTTATTGCCATAATGTTCTTGTTTGTGACCATGAATGTCATGTGATTGGATTAAGCATGACATCAGATTTGTGCCATCGGGGCATAAACCAAGAATGTCAGACAATGATCTGCCGTCATCATTTTTTTTTCTCCCTCCTCCCGTCTTCCTGTTTAAGTACTGAGCTCAGCAGCATAAAGGCAAAAGTGCTCACACTTTTAATTTCCATAAACCTCACACTACTAGTGCATTGTGTGTCATTGACTGATTGTTAAACATTTGCACTCTTAGGCAAGCAATGAATGAGAACTGATCAAACAAGAGAAGGCCGAGAAAAAGGAAAGCTAAACAAAGATAATGGCAGTGACACTGACATCCAGGTATCCGTTTCCTCTGTAAGGGTCGTGTCTGGTGGGGGGAAGGGGGCAACAATAAGCCCAGCCTAACTGACATAAGATAAAGGCATCGAACTGAAACTGAGAAGGTCACATTGCCTTCTACCTCCTTCTCTCTTTTAATCCATCTCTATCATCATGGCACTCTAGATTTAGATCCTCTGGCTGAGGGTTGGATATCTGTCGCTTAATAATATGACATGATTTATAGGAGCATCATGATAATACGGATAAAGTTTGAATTATTATTATTAAGTGACTCAGGCGGCACAGTGGCTTAGTGGTTAGCACGCTCGCCTATCAGCACTAGAGATTCCTGGTTCGAATCCCCATCTGGGTGGAGTTTTCATGTTCTCCCCGTGTCCACGTGGGTTTCCTCCGGGTTCTCCGGTTTCCTCCCACAGTCCAAAAACATGGATCAAGTCAATTGAATTCTCAAAAGTGCCCCATATAGAGTGTGTCTGTGTGAGTGAGTGTGTGCCCAGCGATGGATTGCCGCACTGTCCTGGGAGTATCTGCCCAGCGCCTGAGACGTTCTCCCCTGGATGGGCATGGGGAACCCCACCGCGACCCTACTAGAGGATAAAGCGGGAGATAATGAATGAATGAATTTATTAAGTGACTCATGTTGTAGCATTGCTTTTGCGACTGAAATCAAAACTATGAATATATACTATATGGAAAAAAAAGGATTATGATATCTTCATGCTATACCTACAGGAACCTTTGATGAGTTTCCATAAAAATTTGTCTTTTCTTTAAACTCAATTTTGATACTTCTGTGATGTTTATCTGTGAGGTTGTTGGTTGCGTCCATGGAAAATTTTAATCATTTATGCAAAATAAAAGGGCAGGTAAAGGCTTGTGGTAAAGGAACCAGCCCTGCAACCTGAAAGGCCCCATTACGATTCTTGGTCCCACCAGGTGCCCTGGCTAAAGTTCCCTTGAGCAAGGCACCTAACCCTAATTTCTCCCTGGTCACCATATACAGGGTTGCCCATCGCTTTTGGCACGTGTGCTTACTTCACTCAGTGTATGTGTATGTGTGTGTTTCCCTGCATGGATGGGTTAAATGTAGAGGACTTTGTGTAAGCACAGGAGGCAAAATACATCACTTTACACTTTTTACTATCACTTAAAAGAAAATTTCTGAGATCAGACACTGATGTCGGATGAGCTGACCTGGGGCCCATCCAGGGGAGAACATTTTGGACGCTGGGCAGATGCACCCTGAACAGGGCACCAATCTATCACTGAGCATACACTCAATTACACACACAGAATATATAAGGGTAATTTAGAGCAGCCAATTCACCTTGAGCCTGTGTTTTGGAACTGTGGGAACACGCACACAGACACGAGGAGAACAATGAAACAACACCCACATAAACAGACACAAAGATAAATGTAGCTGTCACATAGTATGCAATACTTAAAAATGACCATATTCAGGATAAGTTAAGTTAGACCATAGGACGTAAAGTGGAGAAAATTATAACTATCATATTTTCCGGACCATAAGGCGCACCGTACTATAAGGCGCAGTCTGAATTACGGGGTCTATTTCTCTGTTTGTCCTACGTATAAGGCGCACTGTACTATAAGGCACAGTCTCAATTACGGACTCTATTTCTGTACGGTACTTATTCTGTTCGGCACCGTATTATAAGGCACTTGCTAAAACATACGATCTACAAGAAAAGTAAAGGATGCAAAACGGTGATTTATAATTGAAGTTTATTCTACTACTTTTCCACTACAAAACACACATTATTTTTAATCACTCTTCTCCCACAAATCCATCAAAGTCCTCATCTTATGTGTCTGAATTAAAAATTTCACTATCGAGCACACCGGCGTTCCCTCTCATCAATGTCCGAGTCAGTCTCGTCGCCAGGCGTCTGTTCAGCAATGATGCCGGCTTTCGTGAAAGCTCTGACAACAGTTACAGCAGAAAACTTAGCCCAGGCCTCCACAATCCATTCACAGACGGTGGCGTAACTCGCCCGCCGCTGCCTCCGAGTTTTAGTAAATGTGTGTTCGCCATCTATCATCCATTGCTCCCACGCCGCCCGCAACTTTACTATAAACGCACTGTTTACGCCAATGTCCAGCGGTCGGAGTTCTTTATTCAATCTTCCCGGAATGACGGCAAGCTCCGAATTAATTTTCTTCACTCGGCTTTTCACGAAACCACCCAGTCGCACAACAATACTTTTATAGATTTTGGAACTCGATACACGTATAAGGCGCACCGGATTATAAGGCTCACGTCCGATTTCTGGGAAAATTTTAGGCTTTTAGGCGCCTTATAGTCCGGAAAATACGGTATATGTTTGACATATTTGTCATTTTCTTCATGACCATAGTGAAATATGACGAAGCTTAATGGAAAAGGCTGGATGTGACTTCCTTCAGCATGATGACGGGCAAGTTTTAAAGGAAGGAAACTTGTCCTGGGGACACAGTTGATAAATTGTAGTTGGTGATGAATTGACATTGCACTTGCACCAGCAATTGTAAAAGCTTTTTTAGGGACTTGCATGGATGCTTTAGTTTGTCAAAGGTTTGGTTTTTGTGAACAACTGTGTATGGGAAATGTGCTAATATACTATTGTTTGAGTGGAGTTGAAATATTTAAAATCAATTGATCATGTGCTACAATAAATTCTGCTCTTGTTTGATTATTTCACTTTTTCGCTATGCTGTGCATTTTTGCTCGTTAAACTTTAACCCGACTGTCTAATTTTAAGGAAGCAAAGTTAACAATTTACTAACAAACCAAATGTTTATTCTGACCTACTCCCTTTTATGCCTACTCTACAGCAGGGTAGATGATGACGGCATGTCACATCTTTGAGCGGTTGCTCTATTTAAAGTGGTGATAAGACATGAAGGGTCTTTGTTTTCAAACGAACTTCCTCTATTGTAGTATTCGCCTATTTATAAGGACAGCGCATTAAGGCTCTGTCTTAGCACCTGCCTCGTGCTCCTGTTTGCAACGGCTACAGCATGAAAATGAGCACTACTTTTTCTCTTTCTACAAGTTCTGCACTCCTGCAAATATTTGCATTCACACAAAAAAGGAACTGAAAGTTGTATTGTGTTGCGTAAAGGAGGGTTATTTTGTGACCCACCACAATCTGTGGCCTGCACGTCAGCCAGTATATTTTATCTTAATATTTGCTCCTCTGCTGAGCCATGAGTGTAGGCCTGCTTTATAGCTCAGGCTTACTGCATACAGTTTCAGTTTGGTGTGTAATAGGTGTGTGTCGTGAAGCAACTCTGAAAACATCGACTGCTTTCCAAATTGCTGTTGGAACATAGTGTTCCTAAAAAAATATAGTTTAGGCTGTGCAATATAATAGAAACATCATATCCTTATAAACATCATTTCATGTTGCAACACTGATAAATATGATATAGCACGTTTAAATAAATTACTATGATAAAAGTCTATATGAAATGACTGCATTTTATGTATGGTATCATGTGGTAGCTCAGTGGTGAGGGTGTTGGGCTATCAATCTGAAGGCTGTGGGTTCAAATTCCAGGTCCAGGAAAGTTACCACCTCTAGTCCTTGAGCAAGACCCTTAACTGAGTTTTGTTCCCAAAAATAAGTTGGGATATTTGTAAGTCACTTTGGATAAAAGCATCTGCTAAATAACTCAAAGCTATGTAATGTAATGTACCTGGAAAGGCCTATGTTTTTGTTTACATTTACTGTACATTATGTAGCTACTTATCGCTAAGTTATGTATTTAATTATCTTTTTTCTTTGTTGTAGGACATTTAAGTAAATAATCAGCTTAGTAAGTATATATTAAAATGAGAGGCTCTTCCACAGTTGTGTTGTTTACTTCGCTATAGGCCAGTTTTCAAAGGATTTTTAAGTGTCTGAGTTAATGGCTGGTCTGAGGTAGGTTATCAAGTTAGGTACTTGTCTATATTTAATCAGTGGAACAGTTTGTATCTATAGTTTATCTATTAGGCCTTGAAATGTTGAGGGAAACTAAAGTATCTGGAGAAATCCCACTCTGGTACAAAAAGGAAATACAGGCTTCACATTAAAAGAAATCCTAACTAGGAATTTCTTGCTGTAATGCTAACTGCTTCCACCATATGGCACTTGAATGTTTTGTGTCATTCATTATACTGAAAGAGACACATGGAGACTGCTGTCTACATTTACATATACACATTTTAACAAGTGTTTTAAACTTGCATTAAACTTTATTTTAAATATGTTTTTTTCGAATACCAAAAAGAATGCAGATCGTTTCCTCATTGGCTTCCCGCTACAAATACATAAATGGCTACTTTATAACATAAATTAAGTTGTTATCATTTTCAATTTCTCTTTTGGTGTCTTCACCTTTTTATCTTCTATGCAGCATTCAGAATGATTTATGAAGACGTGCACATGTTTAGTCTGCTGTAGTGTCCCGGAAGACACTTAAACTCCAGCATGATGAAGCACTGTGTCACAATGCAAAAGTGATAACTGTGTGGCCCAGTAAACAAAACATTAAAATTTTGGGCCATTGGCTAGGAAACTCTTCAGATCCCAATTCCATTAAGAACCTGCATTCAATCCTCACATAGTGGGTGGACAAATTCATCCACAGATATTGTGGATAAACTTTATGCACTGATTTGGCAAGAATGAATTGCCATCAGTCAGTTTTTTTTCCCCCAGAAGCTGATATCCAGCAAGTCTGGGCAAAATGATTAGGACCTGAAAAAGAAGTTAACCTTTTAACTACTGCATTATATAATCGAACATCAGACAAAAAACAATACTAATACAGCAAACTGCAAATGTAAATTAATCGTAGATGACCATGCATTTTAAACAAAGGTCATATTTTATTATTTATTCATTTATTATTTAAAAATCTTTACTTACCACCTCTCCGCTTGGTTTTGTCTGGACTTGTGATGTCATCTCCTGCAAACTGTGTAAATGTTAATTTATGTGTAATTGGGTGTTGGGCTAACAAACTGAAGGTTGAGGGTTCAAATCCCAGGTCCACTGAATTTACCAATGTGGTTCCTAAAGCAAGGGCCTTAACCCTTATTGCTCCAGGATGCTGTATCAACCCTGTGTTCTGACCGCAACCAAGTTGAAATATCTCTAGGTAGCTTTGAATAAAAGCTGCTAAATAAGCAAATGTAAATGTATTCAGTTGCTTCAAGTTGTATTTTATTTATTTATATTTTAAGGGATAAAAACTTGAACTAACTGAGAAAAAAATTAATACCAAACAAAACAAATTCCACATCACCTAAATATAAGTTTCCCCTGCACTCAATAGCATTAACCACTCTTGGCCATCCATTACTGGGGTTGCTGTTCGAACCACGTAGAGGTGGCGAGATTTCTTAAACTGTATTTTGGTGGTTGTAAACAGTATATAAAGTTCAACAGGGTTCCAAAGAGTAAATATTTTAAATGTCGTGGTAATCAGAGCAACATGTGGATTTGAATAGGGAGCACACACACACACACACACACACAAACACAGAATTCTGCCTTAATTTATAAGATTTCTGTGCCACATTAGATCTGTGTTCAGGCTACAGACTGGTTGCATCACTGGGACTATTTATATATTTTGTTCTTTTTAAATGCTGCTGTATGGTGTATACAGTGTGGCAATAATTTACGCTTTTGTCGGTGTAAATGAAACAAACCACATTAAACTTGTCTTTCCTAAAAATGTATTCAACAAGTATTCAGACATGCGCAGGTCTAAACTTTTATTGCTGAAACACAAATGGCCATCATTTGACTGCGTTAATATCAGTATGTTTTTATTCTCATTTTTATTCTCTTTTATTTTACTCTAACACTTTTTACACCAGACGGCTTGGTGGTTTTTTGCCTCTCAGCGCTGGGGATTCCTGGTTCGAATCCCAATCTTGGTGGAGTTTCCATGTTCTCCCTGTGTCCGCGTGGGTTTCCTCCAGGTTCTCCGGTTCCTGCCACAGTCCAAAAACATGGATTGGAGATGAATAGAATTCTCTAAATTGCCCCATATAGAGTGTGTTTGGATGTGTGCCCAGCAATAGATATATATGCCCAGTGCCCTAAACGTTCTGCCCTGGGATGGGCATTGGGAAACACCCCCCCCCCCCATGACCCTAGTTGACTATAAAGCGGAAGATAATGGATGTATGGACTTTTTACACCTCCATTGTTTCTCTGTTCTATATTTCTTTACATGTATACTTTTTGCAGAATCAATTAGGTTTGTAAGACATGCAAAAATTGTCCTGCAGAAAACCCTTTATTGCATCACACTCTTGCTTTTTTCAAACTTTCCACCAGTGGTTAGCAATTGTGATTTTTGTACCTAGTGTTTCACCTGTTGGGTGAAACCTGAGGGTTAGACAAACAGGGGCACTGTTCTTCCCAGGAGTTAAAATGTTCAGGAAAGCTAGCGTTAAACATCGAAAAATAAACCACTGGATGCTTGTTTTAATTTTGGTCTTCTTTTGTTGTGTTCATGACTTTTTCTGTATCCTCTCGCATGCTGCTAATCATCCTGCAATTCGTGGTGCTCCATTGTTAGAGCTGCTGTGGAAGCTTGTTAGGTTCAGCACTTCCTGCAGTGGCTTTGTGCAGCGGAAGGGGGAAGTATCACAGTCAGCAACAGTAAAAGGAAAAAAGGTCAGCTAATACGGCTTAACAAATAACAAAAAAAAAGCTAATTAAAGTTGTTTTTCTACCCAAAATGCTACTAAAGACTTGTCCTTTTGTAAAAATATCGTATTATTTTAGGCATCTCTGGAATTAATTCGTAAGGTCTCACTGCCAGGATGTTACTTCAAAGACCATTGTGTACATTCAGAGATTTTGTTTTTCATCAAAGTAAATCAGGATTTCTATTTTTGGAAAAATGGACCTGTGATCATTTCCCAACCTGTACATTAATGTCCTACCCTGTTATTGATACCCGAACTACTATAGATGATGAGTCCCCCGCTGAGCCTTACTTTTTAAACACTAGTAGCTACAGTTAAGTAGGACATGGCTTTGGTTGATTTTGCTTTTCACATTATGATAGTCTTTTATAAAGTGGTCTTTGAGTACCTGGATGCTTGTACTTGAGCTTTTGTGTTTTATAATCTCAGATATGTAAAGATCTGTAGTTTCCTGAGTTGTATTCATGAGGTTTATAAAGTTGTTATCATACAGATCTCTTTGTTTTCTAATCTGATTGCAGTGTAAATTCTAGCAGTGCTCAACATTATTGTGCAAATATGGTCCTGTCCCACTTAGATAACCAGTACAGACTGATATGATTTCTATAATGACTTCCTTTAATTATCCAAATGGGAAAAAAGTCTACTCATCTGTCTATTTTAAATGGCTTCAAATGAATTATTGGCCTGTTTGCCTTGCCGTGCTGTGGATCCAGTTTTGAATCCTGATCTTGGTGATTTTAATGTTCTCCCTGTCTCCATGTGGGCTTTCATTGGGTTCACTGTGCTCTACTACAGTCCAAAAATGGATTCAAGGTGGATTGATTGCTCTAAATTGCCCCTATCTAGTGAGTGTATATGTGAATGAGTGTGTGCCTAGCAATGGTTTACGGCGGCACGGTGTCTTAGCAGTTAGCACGTTTGCCTCTCAGTGCTAGGGATTCCCGGTTCGAATCCCCATCTGGGTGGAGTTTCCATGTTTTCCCTGTGTCCGCGTGGGTTTCATCCGGGTTCTCCGGTGTCCTCCCACAGTCTAAAAACATGGATTAAGTCAGTTGAGTTCTCCAAATTGCACCATATAGAGTGTGTATGTGTCTGTGTGAGTAAGTGTGTGCCCAGCGATAGATTAGCGCCCTGTCCTGGGTGTATCTGCCCAGCGCCCGAAAAGTTCTCCCATGGATGGGCATGGGGAACCCCCCCCCCCGCGACCCTAATATAGGATAAAGCGGAAGATAATGGATAGATGGATGGGTTACTCACCCTTACTCTGTGTTCATAGGATAAAAGGCAGGATGACACCTGGTACAGGTCAGATTTTCCTTAACTATTAGCAGTTCTGAGGAGAATGCACACTTTACACAGTTTGGATCTTTTATCTCTTTAGCAGGATCTTTTCCCCAAGTGCCAAGAGAACTAACAACTGCTTATGGTGTGCTCCCCCATGAAGTGCGGTTTCATGTCAAATTCGCAAAACTGAATAAAATAAAAATAAAAAAGACCTGACTTCCCTTCTTTGGTGTTATTGCCCCTTCTTTAGTGGCAATGGCCTACTTTATTTAACATCATACTTAACAGGTATTAAAGCATTCAGGTTAATTTTCTTAAAAAAAAACTTAAAAAATTAAGTTTTTGTCCTTTTTTTTAACCACATAATTACACGGTACTGCTATTTAGAAAGCCAAAAGTATTTTTGCTTTAGGCGTTCTGCTTCTTTAGTATTCAGCGCATCTTTATCTAGCGAATGTACATGCCTGTAGTCACAGAACCGAGACCTGGAGGGCAACCAAAATGAGTTACAACACTATAAAATCTCATTCATGCAAAATTCCTACTTTTGTTGTTACTGTAGAGAACATGTAACCTGTAACATTCAACATATGTCCATTGTTAACATTGTCTTAATTATTCATTCATTCATTATCTCCCGCTTTATCCTCTATTAGGGTCGCTGTGGGGTTCCCCATGCCCATCCAGGGGAGAGCATCTCGGGCGGTGGGCAGATACACACTCACTCACACAGACACACTCTATATGGGGCAATTTTGAGAATTCAATTGACTTGATCCATGTTTTTGGACTGTGGGAGGAAACTGGAGAACCCGGAGGAAACCCACACAGACACGGTGAGAACATGGAAACTCCACCCAGATGGGGATTTGAACCGGGAATCCCTAGCACTGAGAGGCAAACATGCTAACCACTAAGCCACCGTGCCGCCCTTGTCTTAATTAAACTTTATTTAAATCATCTATCTAATCACTATTTAAATCATGTTAGTACTGCCTAAATTAATTGATTTCAAGAAACTTAAGTTGATGTCAGTGATTCCAGTGTGTATTTTCAAATAAGATGAAAATATAAGACCTTTTCTTACATGGCATGGCACTTGGGGTCATCTTTCACATCTTAAGTCATTAAGACACTTCATTTTGTGCATATAAAGAGACAAGGCAGTGTTTTGGTTAAGTTGTAATAACTTGTTGCAACATAATTAGTGGTGACAGTGTCTGTTTATATTATGTATCAAAACTTGTACACAGATAAATGCGTTATTAAATCACTAATTTATTAACCAGGTCCATAATTAAATTCCTTTACACTGAAGTCCCCATGACGACAACATAAGAACATGTTTAATGCTTGTTCTGTGCTTATTTCTTAGTTGCTTAACACACAATGCCCTGAAACGATAAAAAAAACCCATTCAATGTTTAAATCTGTTCCCTTGTATTGATTATAATTAATTGGTAAGACCGAGGAGACTGCAGGTGCTGGGATTCTGCTGGAGCAGCTGAAATTGAAAGTAAAAAAGCCATTTTTAGCCCCGTTCTCCTCTACCTCATTACTCTATGCCCAGAGAAGATAAGCACCCTGTCACTGCGGTCTATAACAGAATAATCCTGCAGCTGTCTCCATGTGCGTGTCTCTCCGTGTGTGCGTGTCTCTCCGTGTGTGCACTGAATAACACACATCACACACTGGTACTGTACAGATCTTGTTTCTTTTGACTGAAGGCAAATGTAGAATGCTGGTATAAGGTTGTTGAAAGAGACACTGAAGAAGATCTCGCTTTCTCTATCTCTCTATCTCTCTCTCTCTCTCTCTCTCTCTCTCTCTCTCTCTCTCTCTCTCTTACTCTGCAGATTTAGATCAGTAATTAGGTCTTTGACTGCTGGCACATTTGGTTCAATGTGCTTTCAATCACTCTAAAAGGCCAGGGGCTTAATAGATTATGTAAGTGTCAATTTTGGCAAGTATTTAGTATTTTTTATTTAGTTTTAGTCTTTGTTGTTGACTGTAATTTTTGGTTGTTGTAGGATCCTGTTTAGTCTTTTCAGTTAGATTTTAGTAGAACTTTTATTTTAATTTAATAGTTAAATTAAGTTTTAGTTAATTTTGCCAGTAATTAAATATCATGCCCAAAGAGTAATGGATTTAAGAGTAGAGATGAGACAATATCTGTGGCATTGTTTTGTGTAAACTAATCTTACAGTATAATAATCATGCTGTCTAATTAGCATGTTGATATACCACAACAGTTCTGACCAACAGATTTAGACAGATTTGTGAGAAATATATGGAAGAAAAAGAGTACATAGGGAAAAAATCTGAGATCTTTCAGTTAATTATGGAAGCAAAAAAAAAAGTGTTACCGTATATTTGCATGGGGGGGGGGGGGGGGGGGGGGGGGGGGGGGGGGGGGGGGGGGGGGGGGGGGGGGGGGGGGGGGGGGGGGGGGGGGGGGGGGGGGGGGGGGGGGGGGGGGTTTTTTTTTTTTTTTTTTTTTTGTCTATTTTAGATGTCCGTGAACTGTTTTACACTTTTTCATTCTCACCTACCATACGTAAGCTCTTTAACATTTACTAAACATTGTAATGTTTTTCAGGGATTAAGATTTAGACTGAGCTTAACTCTGATTGCTTTTAAATGCTCACCATGTTGATTAGCTTACTACCTCATGTTTATTTGGTAGCTTGTTCACTTAAAATATATTATTATAAAATCTAATTATAAATTATATAAAAAATAAATTCATGTGTTACAATGTTGGCTCCTGTTACTCTGCTCATTAATGGCCATGACTCCTACAGGCCCCCCTCTCCCCCAAATTAATTCATAAAGTAATTTATTTTGCCTACAGTGCTTACACAAAGATAAATTTATTCCTCCACATTTAACCCATCCATGCAGTGAAACACACGTATACACACACTGGTGTAGTGAGCACACGTGCCCGGAGCGGTGCGCAGCCATGTATACAGTGCCTGGGGAGATATTTGGGGTTAGGTGACTTGCTCAAGGGCACTTCAGCCAGGGTAATTGGTGAGACCCGGAATCGAGCCAGAGACCTTCAGATCAAAAGGCTGGTTCTTTAACGACAAGCTTATGACTCCCCCAACGAGTGGTTTTTATATGTCATTGTTTATTTTCAGCCTTCTTTGCCCGGGTTTGTGATGACGTTTTTTGCAATCTTTGTAAACTTTAATTTATGTTTAATTGATCACATTATGGTATTTATTTATTTTATAGGTTTTCCCTGCACACCATCACACTAATCACTTTTGGCCACCAATCACTGGTGTTGCTTCTTGAACCACATAGACATTTTGTTAGTGAGACATCTTGAGCTGCTTCTTGGTGGTAAACCTCCACAGAGTAAGTTTCCTCCCGAAGAGCATGTCAAATGTCATGGTTATCGAAATAAGTGTGTCCACGAGTTTGGACTTGTATAGGGCACACACCCACAGACAGACCTTCACCCTTAATAGAATATTCATTCATTCATTATCTTCCGCTTATCTTCTATTAGGGTCGCGGTGGGGTTCCCCATGCCCATCCAGGGGAGAACGTCTCGGGCGCTGGGCAGATAGACCCAGGACAGGGCGCCAATCCATCGCTGGGCACACACTAATAGAATATTATTTTCCTAATTAATTTCCTTAATATTAATTAATAATAACTAAATATTATTTAGTGTAGAATTTTTTTTTTATTGGTTTTGTTTTAATTCAGTTTGAGATCTAAAGACTTTCTTTACGCACCTTACCATAAATTTAGGACATTAAAGGAGGATCCCTACACACCCCTCCACCAACTCATCATGTTTTTTTAAGCTTTAAGACAATGCTCTGTAATTCTGTTGTTCAACTGAGAAATACTTCTGCTGGAACAATTGCTTAGCTAATTATGCATTTAATTAATAAGACCACTGTGCAATGGTATTTTCAAAAAAGAGTAATGCCTCTGTTGCAATAAAGTGGCTAAACTAAATTTTGAGTGAACTCTTATGGATTGTGCTTTTCAATGAAGCCACTCCTATGGGGGACATTTGGGATCAGTTCAATAGAGCGTTGAGAGATTAGGCTACTGTGTTAATTGAAAAAAGCACTTAACCTCAAAATTAGATCTGGTGCATGCATTCAATTATTTGGTACTTAAACCGGCCATCGTGTTTCAGAAATACCTAAACAGATTTCTTTTTCTGCATGTGGTTTGTCCTTCATTGCTATTTCTATAGTGCAGATGTACTGCTGTTTCAGATGCATGTCATCTTTAAAATACAGATGCATACAATTAACTGTCTGCATCACTGTTGTGATGATAAGGGTTCTTCACATTGTAGCATCTAGTATGTAGCCATACTAGCACTTAAATTTTGGTAAAAGGCTAATTTTGGAATTTTACCTAGGAATGATGAGTTTTATAGTCGGTAGTGTCTATAAAATGTATGTGTGAACTTTGCAACTGATCTCATCAGTTTTTTAATTTGATACTTGGACTTATAGAATGTGCTAGATTCATCCTGCTGATTTAACAGGATGTGCTGCCAAAATCAATAGAATAGGTAGGAACATATCCGTCAATAGTCATTTTCTTATGATCAATGTGTTGCACACATCCCAGTTGGCTGTTATAGGGATATGTATGTGGAACTAGTGTGCAGTTAAGCTTGTCTGTCAGTCATCACTACTCTCAGGAATAGATGGAGCATGTTTTATCTTCCTTAAATAAAGCATACGGTTATTCTAAAAACATAAATCTGTCCACTGCCAACCAACCAACTTTATAAAAGCTGTAATGTCATCACATTGTTGTTAAATACTTTTTTTGGAAGGGATCTAAATAGAAAATTGACATCAAAATGAGAACTTAACATTTAAAAACTGTAAGCTACAGAGTAGATGAATGCAATGTTAAGTTCCTTTTGAGATAATTATTGTATTTAAATTCCTTACGGGCGGCACGGTGGCTTAGTGGTTAGCACATTCGCCTCTCAGACCTAGGGATTCACAGTTTGAATCCCCATCTGGGTGGAGTTTCCATGTTCTCCCTGTGTCTGCGTGGGTTTCCTCCGGATTCTCCGGTTTCCTCCCACAGTCCAAAAACATGGATCAAGTCAATTGAGTTCTCCAAATTGCCCCCTATAGAGTGTGTTTGTGAGTGTGTGCCCAGCGATATATTGCCGCCCTGTCCTGCCCAGCACCCGAGACGTTCTCCCCTGGATGGGCATGGGGAACCCCACCGCAACCCTAATAGAGAATAAAGCTAATGATATAAAGATAATGAATGAATGGATAAATTCCTTACAAATTTGTGCACGTAACATAATGCATCATGCAGCTTCTAACAAGACCGGGGAGTTTTTCCTTGCCACTGTCGCTTTAGCTTGGTTTTTGTGCATTTAGGCTTAAAGCACTGTAAAAACATGACACTGTCTCGCTTACTTTCCCTGGATACCAAAATGTTTAGTCATATGATACAACTCTTTAACTTTATTTGCTAAAGTAAAACTCTAATGTAATCTATTTAAACAGAATTTGATTGGTGGCAGGTCTATAAATATTTTTTAAAAAGTTCTGCTATTTATATGTCTCACGTAGAGTTAAATGTGTCATTAAGACCGTAACTCGCACTGTACTATAGTGGAAACACTAATAATGTGTATTTCTTATATTCACTTGGAACAGCCAGAGTTCAATGCATTGCACATTTAAAGAGTTTTACTGCATGCCACACTACTATAGCTCATGTCTCATGTTTTATTGCTTTACTAGAGATTCAATAGAATTACTACACAGCTTTTTACTGTACCTTTCTCAACATTTAAAGTCTGTTGAGAATACTTCAAGTGAAACAAGTTAACTATTTAGATTACCTGGAACCAACAATTAAGCCATGATCAGATATTCATTCATTCATTCATTCATTCATTATCTCCCGCTTTATCCTCTATTAGGGTCGCGGTGGGGTTCCCCATGCCCATCCGGCGGAGAACGGCGCTGGGCAAATGGACCCAGGACAGGGCGCCAATCCATCACTGGGCACACACTCACACACACAGACACACTCTATATGGGGCAATTTGGAGAATTCAATTGACTTGATCCATGTTTTTGGACTGTGGGACAAAACCGGAGAACCCGGAGGAAACCCACGCAGCCACGGGGAGAACATGGAAACTCCACCCAGATGGGGATTCGAACCGGGAATCCCTAGCGCTGAGAGGCGAACGTGCTAGCCACTAAGCCACCGTGCCGCCCGCCATGATCATATATAAATATTACAATAATTAAGTGTTGTTATTTAAGTTTATTGTCTTTTATTAAAATTCTTATGTATTTTTTTATCATTTATTAAATCATGAATTTTCCAGTTTGAACATTGTTCATAAGTTGTGCTAAAAGTGTAAAGCAAAGCCTATGGTTCACACGACACCAAAGGAAACATTGCTGATTGTTATGCTGTTGCAGGATTGTGATGACAGCAGGAATTTGTCATTAGTGAAGTATGCATGTTGCCTACTGTGTAACATCTGTTCTCCTATGTTTGAGCAGTGTTTCTGATACACATTGTGCCTTGATGAATGAGCGCTAATAAACAGGAACCTATGGCATGTGTCCATATTGTGACAGGCCAGACCTCTAGAAGAAAGTGGCTCTTGAGAAGTTAACACATTGTTCTCTGAGTTGTATTAGCCTCTAGACATAAACAACTAACAATAAGAGCCGGCATCAAATTATTTGCATGCACAGAGAACAACGCTGGCCGGACAAACTCATCTTGTAGACAATGATTATTTATAAAATCCATTTCTCTTTCCTTTTTTTTTTTTATCATTTTATCAAGATAATAATCGATAATTATTGCCAAACTGCAATTTGAAAATGTATAGGGTTACACCTCTTTCCTGTGATTTATTCCCAATAAAACACAACCTCGAGTGGCTTATTGCTTTTATAAAAGTTACAAACACATTATAATAAAAAAACAAGGTTTATTTCATAAATGTGTTTATCGAAGGCATAAACGTTTAAAAACTGCTCTTCTAAGACCTAGTCCAGATTTTAATTAAATGCTGAGCCCAGGTTTCCGGTTTCTGGTTTCTCTAACAATCAAATACTGCCATCCAGTGAGCAAGTTACAGAACACAGTTCATAAAGTGACGATTAAGTGATAGTGATCTATTTTGCCTACTGTAGTTACACACAACTTGTCCTTCTCATTTAATTCATCTGTGCATTAAAACACATGCACTAGTGAAGTAAGCACACATGCCCGTAGTGGTGGACAGCCTTGTATACGGCGCTCAGGGAGCAATTGGGGTTAGGGGTGCCTCGCTCAAATGCACTTGGTGGAACCTTCAGGTTGCAAAGCTGGTTCCTCAGCCACAAGCCTACCGCTGTCCCTTATTAAAAACATCTGTAAAATAATGTATTGTATGTCACATTGATATGAATGTGAAGCGGTCAGAGTTGTGCATTATTGTCAATTTCATGGCTGGACAAACGGCTCAGCTAATCAGCCAAACTTTACAACACAAAAGTTTCTAAAGTCTGTATAAGATTATACTCACCCGTCCCTTAGGGGTTAACCACAATTCCCATTAGACGGTCAATTTTTAAACAGTTAATCAGAGACTATCCTCTCCGGTCAACCCAACTACCATCGTATCCTCCCTCACCACGTCCATAAACCTCCTCCTCTTTACTTTCCTCCTCCTGCCTGGTGGTGCTATCTTCAGCATCCTTCTGCCAATAAAAAGCTCATCCCTTTTCTGCATGTGTCCAAACCAGCTCATTCTTAGTCCCTTAACTTGTCTCCCAAATCTCCAGCATCACTGCTGTGTCTAAACCACTCGTAGTAGTACAAAAGTAGCATCACTGCAGTGTTGAAAATAATCTTTTATGTGGAACTACTGAACTAATGACTTGTGGTGTTCTCATTTGTAAGTCGCTTTGGATAAAATTGTCTAGATGTAATGTAAATGGACCTAATACAATAAACATTCACCTCTCAGCACTAGGGATTCCCGGTTCGAATCCCCATCTGGGTGGAGTTTCCATGTTCTCTCCGTGTCTGCGTGGGTTTCCTCCGGGTTCTCCCATTTCCTCCCACAGTCCAAAAACATGGATCAAGTCAATTGAGTTCTCCAAATTGCGCCCTATAGAGTGTGTTTGTGTGAGTGAGTGTGTGCCCAGCTATTGATTGGCGCCCTGTCCTGGGCGTGTCTGCCCAGAGCACGAGACGTTCTCCCCCTGATGGGCATGGGGAACCCCCCCGCGACCCTAATAGAGGATAAAGCGGAAGATAATGAATGAATGAATGTTTACTTACTATACAATTTTACTATGTATTAAGAAGGAAAGTAGGTATTTTTTATAAGTAAGTACTTTTGCAGAAAACCCACTCTTGTAAGCGTAGTTTTATAAAAGCATGAATGATGAAATTATCTTAGTTAATGCTTGCTCTGTCCTTTAATGATGACCAGATTGCTGCTATGCTTTTGGGACCTCAGCTTTTTGTCTAAGAGGATAAGCATGCTCTAAGTGGATCCGATTAATGCTAAATAGTTAATAGGATTTCCAAACTATCATGTCAGAATAAGCTGTCTTTAATATAAAACTCTTAGCAAATGCATTGCCCAGGCAGCTGTAGCTTTATTATGTAATTGGCTTAAATGTAGGCTCTACATTGCTGTTTGTACATATATGTTCACAACAAGACAAAATTTGTCAAGTGTGATTTGATGATCATAGAATCAAAGGAAGTAACTGACAAACATTGTTTATTGTTATTGATTATTTGTGTTTAATAATTTATCTCAGCTTTTCTTCATTGCTTTCACGCTTAAAAAAAAGAATGTACAGTGTTTCAGGTTAAATTGGGTTAGTGTATTTAGTGATAAATTTTTTTGTTCCGCATTGCAGCCGAAAATTAAGCCAGCAGCCATCTTTCAGCCAAAATATTGTCTTGTTTAGAATGTATTACGACTCAGACCACATCACTGCAGTCTTTTAGATTTAATGTGCCTGCGGTGTTTCGGAAATATTTGCCAGGAATCCATTAAGCTCACTCTTGAATAAATGGTTTCTCCTTGGCAACATTTTTGTATTTTTCCTATATGAGAATTGATAAGTCGTTCTAAGTCGTGCTATGTGTGTTATGGTGATGTAAACGTGAAAATCTGCTTAGTCTACCACACATCATGTAGATTGTGTGAGTTATTTGTTTTACCACTTATTCTCTCGTGTATGTATGTATGTATGTGTGTGTGTGTATATTTATGAGCTATTTATTTGTATTCTTCGCATTATCCCATTATCTACTCCTATACTAAGATGGGTCGTGGGCGGCGGGTGCCCATTCCCATTCAGGGGACAACATTTTGTGCGCTGGGCAGATACTCCCAGAAAAGGGCACCAATCCATTACTGGACACACACACGCACAGACTACTATATTTGAGTAATACAGAGCAGCCAATTCAACTTTTTTTTTTTGACTGTGGGTGGAATCTAGAGGACCTCGAGAAAACCCACATAGACAAGCGGAGAACATGAAAACTCCACCCAGGTCAGGGTTTAAACCTGATTCCCCAGCACCGAAAGGCAAACGTGCTAACCACTAAGCCAGTGTGCCACCCTCTTCTTATTTATTTATTATTTCATTTATTCATTATCTCCCACTTTATCCTCTATTAGGGCCGTGGTGGGGTTCCCCATGCCCATCCAGGGAAGAACGTCTCGGGCTCTGGGCAGATAGACCCAGGACAGGGCGCCAATCCATCGCTGGGCACACACTCACTCACACAGACACACTCTATATGGGGCAATTTTGAGAATTCAATTGACTTGATCCATGTTTTTGGACTGTGGGAGGAAACCGGAGAACCCGGAGGAAACCCACGCAGACACGGGGAGAACATGAAAACCCAGATGGGGATTCGAACCGGGAATCCCTACCACTGAGAGGTGAACGTGCTAACCACTAAGCCACCGTGCTGCCCAATTTATTATTTATTTTCCTTTTTTATTGTTTCTTACCTGATATTGCGAATCATCCATAATTCTAATTCATAAAGATAAAACTTAGCTTTAACATATTTCTTTTCAGACATTCCTACAATGTGTATAGACACAGGGTATAGTCCATCTAATTGGTGCAAATTACAAGAAGCAGACTTAATCTTATTTGTTTAAACTTAATTTACATTTTCTTATACATTTACATTCATTTAATAGGAAGTGCTGAATAGAATTCCCAAACCAAATAAAAATCAATATAAAAACATCCACTCCATTCTGTTCTTTTTCCCACATATTTAGTTTTTTGTTATTCTGATCTGTTAAAATCTGTCCTTTTTAAATCAGATATGTCAGAATTGGTATTTTTGTTTAAATAATGTGTTTCCTTTTGTTTAAATAAAGTGTTTAGCAGAATATAGCAAGCGTTCCAAAAATCAACCTCAGGGTGTTTGTCCCACTTGTAAATGTATCACAGAAATATCAAACTAGCAGAGATATCCTGTAGAGCCCGGCCTTTATAACTCCCACCTGCTGCATATTTCACTTTTCATGAGCTTTGCTCTGGTTTCCTACTCTTGTTCTTATATTGTGGGTGATGGAACTACTTACGGAACTTGAGCAGAGAATAGAAACTAAGTATAGGAGCAAACACTCACCTGTGTGTTTTGAGGGCTTTGTGCTTAAGATATTTTGTAAATCTACAGTATTAATTGCCAGATTGGTGGTCTGGAGTATAGAAACAGAAAACTGATATGCATTAACACAATAGAATTTCTAGATATTGATATGAAATTATCATATGATTTAAAATACAGAGGCTTCTAAAATGTAGCACATTCTGAACCTAAAAAATTATTACTATAATTTTTTTTTTTCCTGAAACCAGAGCAGAATATGTATATTTTCCATATGTATTTAATGACGCGCATAACAATAATTATTATAGTACCGATGCAGTAATCATTATTGCCCCCACTATTTTGGGGCAATTTAGACAGGGAAATTAAAACAGCCAGTTCACTTTATTTTGGGGTTCTGTGGGTGGAAACGTAGAACCCAGAGAAAACCAACATGGACATGGGGACAACATGGAAACTCCACCCATATCGGGATTTTAAACCTGATTTCCCACCACTGAGAGGTGATCGGTCTTTTCAAATCAAATGTGTCAGAATTGGGGACGACACAGTGACTTAGTGGTTAGCACTCTCAGCGTTGGTGAACCAGGTTCAAATCCTTTTCTGAGTGGAGTTTCCATGTTCTCTCTGTGTCCGTGTGGGTTTCCTTCAGGTTCTCCAGTTTCCTCCCACAGTCCAAAAGCCTTGATTTAAGGTAAATTGAATGCTCTAAATTGCCCAAATATACAGTGTGTTTGTGCGTGTGTGTGAGTTTGTGCCCAGTAATAAATTGGCGCCCTGTCCTGTGTGTATCTTCCCAGTGCCCGAAACATTCTCCCTTGGATGGACGTGGGAAACCTCCCGCAAACCTAGTAGAGGATGTAAGATAATGAATGAATGAATGAATGTGAATGTGTCGAAAAAAAAAATAAAACTTTTGAAAAGGCTTTATCATGTTTTTGTGCATGTAAAACATGCAAATGTAAAGTGGTACAGACTTCACAACGACACTCGTATCTAAACATCATGCTATTCAGGAGAAGTTTATATTATGTGCTAATTATTACTTCTATCTGCCTACATTGGTTTGATAGCCCATTGCAGCATTATAAATTATCATTAAAAGTGAGTTACTGTTGCTTTACAAGAATACTGCACATTGCATGTAGCATTTTATTCATTGTTTTAGATCAAGTGAAGTTTGTTGCACTGGTCCACGATGATAAAAACTGTCTTTTTAATATGGTCCTAAAACAAATCACTGAGCAATTGTTCTATTTTTGTCTATTTCTGCAGGTGGACAGTAGATGTACAGCTACATGGAGACTCAGGCTCTTAATGCAGTGACAATCTAATTATCAGGAGTGTTGAGGTATTGCCAAATTACTGATCAGACACATCAATAAGTGATTTTAAAATTTCAGCTGTGCTAGTTTAAGTGAGTAACTAAGTAGTTTAGTTTACTTCATGCACTCTTTTTTTAGTTTTTACTTTGATTTACTAGGGAGGTTGACATGATCCATCATCTGGTTGTTGGTGTTATGATCACCACCACTTGTGGTACCTGATGCATTCATTCATTCATTCATTATCTCCCGCTTATCCTCTATTAGGGTCACGGTGGGGTTCCCCATGCCCATCCAGGGGAGAACGTCTCGGGCGCTGGGCAGATAGACCCAGGGCAGGGCGCCAATCCATCGCTGGGCACACACTCACTCACACAGACACACTCTATAGGGGGCAATTTTGAGAATTCAATTAACTTGTTCCATGTTTTTGGACTGTGGGAGGAAACCGGAGAACCCGGAGGAAACCCACGCAGACACTGAGAGGGGAACGTGCTAACCACTAAGCCACCGTGCCGCCCGTACCTGATGCATTGAATTAATAATTCAGTATTTGAATTGTGCTGAAGCGCTAGTTATACTCCTTCTACAAATAGTGATTGATAAAGGAGTTTTGAGCTTTCAGTTTGCTGTATAACGTTATTTTATAACAAATCAGTCGTTATGCTGGTGCAGTCAACATGGTGCACAAATCCCTGAAATTGCCCTATTACTTAGGAATCAAGGGTTGTTTTATATACAATGTTAATTAGCTAATTGATTTATTTTTGTATTATTTTCATTGTGGTGGCGTCACAATCAAATGCCTCGTTTCAGATGATGGATTTTATTTGTAGCCTTGTCTGTATTTATTGTCTGTCTGTCTGTGCAGAGATCAAAGTGGAGTAAGTATAGAGAGAAACTTGGCTGCATTTTCTATTCTGTTATGAACATGCTGGATTTTAATATTAAAATCATAATTTGGGTCAGGCAAATCCTGTCTCCAGTCCTCATTGTGTCAGGGCTTATTTGGTTATTGAGGAGTCAGATTTTTAGTGTCATGTCAAATATTAATACTAGTCAGAGTACAAGAAAACCTGAATTTGAAAAAAAAAGTTAATTTGTAAAAATAGGTCAAATTAAAGTTTTAGCATGTAGAAAGGAGTTTATTTGATTTATAAGTGATTAGTTTGTGGGATTTGTACCTGATGGTTCCCAAAACAGGCATATAGAAGAATAATATGAAACAGATTGAAATAGAATGGAAGGGTTGTGTAGTTCAAGTGCGGTGTCTGTCTCTCTGTGAAAACCACTGTTGCATTCAGGATGATAAATTACTAATGTGCAAAAATTTGTCACTAAATGAATGGCTTTATTCAAATCTGCAAATGTCCAGAATAGAGAAAGTGAATGAGAATAACATATTCCTAATTCTTTTGAATGTGAAGCCTGTACCACTTTGCATCTGCATGTCTTACATGCACAAAAACAAACAAAAGATAAAGCCTTTTCAGAAGTGACTCAGTTTTTTTTTTTTAATAATAGTATCTCATTAATCTTCTTTTGTATTGTTCTCTGTCTCCAGGATGCTGGGGGAAGGGAGAGTAGTAGAGGAATGGCTTTCAGAATTCAAGGTGAGTTCTTTTTCTCATCTTGTCTATTATTTTAGTCAGTTTTGCTCAACTTCTTATTCCACATATCTCCACAACTTCCTTTAGTTAATATGAACATGTGTTGCATAAATGACTCACGTTAGTATAAGTATTATCATCATCATAATTCGAAGTTCTGTGTGTTCCCTTATACAAATCCGTACAAATTGATTACCATAAATTTTGACATTCTTCCTCTTCGTGACCCTGCAGAGGTTTATATACTCTTTCCAATCATTGAGAAGCAATTCAAGGGGCTTTTTATCTCATCTGTAGTGAGCTGTGAGTTTCTTTTCTGTCGTGACGACGTGATTGGTTGATGTGTTTTAGGTGTCACATGCAATAAGCTAATCAGCATGTCACGTCCCGTTTCCATTGAAAGTCTGTTGTGGTCTGACATTGCTGTTTCAGTGGCATAGTGCAGGATGTCAAACTCAACTGCACCAGCGCCAAAACTCAAAGCGCATTTTTAGTCATGGAACGAACAGGATAAACATTTATTAAACACAAATTAATATATTAATATTATTCCACAATAAATGAACTTTTATAAACATTATAGAACTTTAAACTTTACTTAGCGCTCTATAAAAATATCTTTTGACTTAATTATAAAAATTACAACTTTGAACATGCTATGAATTATGACAAAAAACTTTCTCAAAAGTAAAGTTAACAAAGCAAAAATTATCTTTTGGGCCGGATATAATTGTATTACAGGCCAGATAAGGCCAGTGGACCTCAAGTTTGTCACCTATGGCATAGTGTGTAAATTATAGTTTTCACCATTAAAGTTGTTGACAACACCACAAACCTGGGTAAATCTGGTCCTATTGTGTAGTATAAAATAATGTTGTGTAGTATAATCACATAATTTGAGTAAGTCATAAGGTTTTTACTCCAAATAAAAATATTTAAATATAACATTAGTGTACAAAGCTTTATAAACAATTTCTTTTTCATTACTTCAAAATTATTTTTAATCTTTGGATACTCTGTAGGCCAGATTATAATGCTTTTGATTCATAAAAGTTTGGTCACCATTTTGTCTTTCCCTCAACCATTGTTTACAAACTATTCAACAGAGGGGAATTCGTATCTCCGGTGTGTCCATCAGCATGTTTTTAGAATGTTGGAATAAACAGGAGTACCTGGAGAAAACTCATTCAGGCCACAGGGAGGGCAGGGAGGACCTTTGTTTACCCCAACTGGAAATCGGTCCTGGGACCTTCTTCCTGTGAGGTGTTAGTGCTAAACTCAGCACCACTTTGCAGCCTGCTGTATATGAATATTACAATTCTGTTTTGCAGCTTGATTTTAAATTCAGAAAACTAATAGCCTTTGTGCATTAAAATATGTAGACATTAGAAGATATATTTATTCATTTTCTTTGATTAAAATCAGTGAAACGTGGGATTTGCCCTGGGCCTCCTACGTACATATATTAAAACATTCAATACAGCAGTCTAGCAAAGACCTTGTTAATACACCTCACAGTCAAATTAAATTGCAAATTTGTGCAAAACAGCAGATTACCATCCTCATTTTGCTCAATTACTTGGATGCACCTTTCCCATATCCACAAACTATTTTTACACTAGAAAGATGTAGTATGTGATTTTTGACACAAAATACACTTTATGATAAATACATATGATTAAAAGCACTCACATACAGTAGTAAAAAATAAATAAATAAATATATATATATATATATATATATATATATATATATATATATATATATATATATATATATATATATATATATATATATATATATATATATATATATTATAAAAAAGTGTGTGTGTGTGTGTGTGTGTGTGTGTGTGTATATATATATATATATATATATATATATATATATATGCACATACACACACACACACACACACACGTATGTATCTTTGTACGTATATACTTACCACCACTGTGTATTACATGTCATATATTTGTGCATGCAGAGTCATTTTTTTATTCGAGAGCTTATGTGAATGGAAAAAGTGAATAGCACATTTGTGGCCCCACACACACAGTTACGCTCCTCATAAATATAACCCACACATTCTCGGTACTTTGTAGAACAGGCATTTATGTGTTCTACTACTAGATTAATTGGCAGGTGGGTTGGGGGATCAGGGGCGCTCTCCAGGTCATCTGGTAAAGACGGGAAGGTTTTGCTGTTTTAAAGGAACCACTTTGTTTTCAGAGTAGAAGGGGAATCTCTTTTAATTCACTGTCCAAAGACATTTTTGACGAGACTTCACCAGGAATATGTATAAATACTTATACAGTAAACATGAGTTCATAATATGAAATGTTACCTGCTCCAATATATAGCTGTAATTATGTTGACGTGGCATTAAACCCCCAACTATCATAAACTCAATATCTAAAATAAAACCTTGTAATTGTGACTCAGCTAATGTTGCAGCACACGGATTACTCAATGATGTCACATTTAAATATTTTTATTCCCCATAACAAAGTTGCTTAAGCAGTAATTATTGTCTCCTGTTTATTAATTACAGAATTACAAGGCCTTATTTTAGCGAAGTGTGTACCACGCATCTTGGTTTGGGACGTCTCCTTGTGTGTTTGCTATCATACTGATGGGAGAAATACACCTTGGGCAGTGTATTTCATCTAGGGTTGGGGTTAGGGTGGGGTATGCGTGTATGTTGGCAATTCACTGCAGAGATGGTGTCAGTCCTTCATCAGTGTTCACAGGAAGCAGTCTACAGGATGCTTGTGACTGGACATTATTAATTGAAGGGTTATTCTCAGTCCAGCAGTGACCCCATCATGAGTTCCCCTCACTCAGAGCCATTGAAAGACTGCACTCATCACATACCTTGCATTCTTATTGGCTGTAGACTGGCCCCACACTCACAACCCGTCACATAGCTTCACAAACAATAATGAAGTTTGAATCTCTGACAGGTCTATATATGCATACTGCTGATGTACCAACTACCACTATGTGTCTATGAGCAGTTGTGATCTAGCAATCAAGATAATTGAGCTTCGTTTACACCATCTCCGAAAACTACTGAGACTAACAGCAAAATGAATGGCTAACAAGGTCATGTATTGTAATAAACTTGCTTGACATGTTTCAGCTTCATCGTTTGCTTCATCTTTGCTTCATCTTCGTCACTTTATTGCTTCGTCTTAACATATTTTCTATGTTAAATGGTGGTTTGAGTGTGAGCCATGTGGTTTCAGCCATCTGGTCTAGAAAAGAATATATTAGTCTATAAACAAAATTAGTTTATGTAAAAACCATATTATTCTTCATCTCATCTTCTGCTGAATTCTGTACTAGGAACTAGGATCACGGAGGGGGGGTTTCCCCATGTCAATCCAGGGGATAATGTTTTGGGTCTGGGCAGATACACCCAGAACATGCACCATTACTGGGCACACACTCACACAAATATGCATGCACACACACACACACACACACACACAAACACACACTATAGAGAGGCACTCAACATTGGCCTTGAAGTTTTGTTTAGAATTCATAGTAAGTTTTATATATTGCTTATAATCTGTAGAGTATGATGTAGATAATGTAGAGTTACACAGACAGTGCAGATTTCTGTGCAAACAGCTACAGCATACAAGGCCTGAGAATCATTTGTGTTGATATAAGAGACTAAAGATACCTTTACAGGTCCCGCTCCATTGGAATATTCACTAAAGTAAGTGAAAACCTAGTCGTCAGGGTGCATTCAGAAAAAAGCATTATGGTCCTATTTTGGGCTCCTAGATGCTTAAGTTTAGCTAATATTACTGTGATTGATGGGAATTTGTCACCTATCCCATCCTGAGAGCATAACCTCTGGATAGTGGGCCTTATTAGTGGTACCAATCCGAGTAACAGAGTGACAATACCATTTATAGCATTAACATAACACTCTGGTTCAGCATAATTCAACAATGGACGCATGTTGTAAGACATTTATATTTAGGTCAGTGGAACAGAACCACCAAAACCACTAAACCTCCACTAATCCATAAACCATGTATTACTTAAAGAATAATGAGAAGCACATTTCTGTACGGCTCCTCATATGTGAACTGTAATGTGTGCATGCTCCTCAGTTATTTAGGGTTTTTAATGCAGTAAATACCTGTGTAAACTGGGCCCGTTACAGTTGTGCTCTTTGTGTATTTATGCTGATAAGCCACTTTCACATGTAACACACTCATACATACCTGTTTTCTCATTTGCAGGAAATCCTTCTTCTTTATTAAATATTACATGTGTAATGACTGCTGTCTCTCAATTCTGTATGTCTCTCTGAATGAGGGAACCTGCTAAAGCTTTCAGGTGTATTAGGTTATTTTTTAAATTTGTGTGCATATATGTGTATGATTAAAGACCAGTATAAATGTGTTATTTTAACTGGACTTCTGGGCCAAGTAGAGCACGATACTACAGCTGTCAAGTCGTAAATACTGTATCAGTCAAAAGTTTGGACACGCATCCTTCTTGCTCCGTTGTCTATTTTCTCCACTTACCATATAGATGGACTTTGTAGTTTTACAATTACAGACTGTAGGCCATCTGTTTTATTTTTGTTAGTCCCCTGTTGGTTCTCTATTGGACAGGACCATCACAGAACAGCTCAAATCCACTATATTGTAATAGTAATAGATAGTAATGCACTACTATCTTCATATCTCAGGCTGCCAGTGTGTTTTCTCTATGCTGCTTTATTTTTTTTAATACAGTTCTGACTCTTATTCTCCTTCTCTTCCACTTTCCTTCATATTGTCCCTCTTTATTTTTCCTCTTTAGGCATTACCTGAGTCCCAGTTGTCCAGCTATGCCAGCTCTCTCTATCGGAACAAGAATCTGGTTCCAGCTCTTTACAAAGTGATACAGGACTCTGATAATGAGGTGAGACGAGCTTTTTGGAGAGAAAAATTGAGACATGTTTGATTTATTCTCTGTTTCCCAGTTTTACTTGTCTGATTCCAGGGTTTACTGGGTTTTTACAATAAAAATGTTCGCAAGTTCCAAACACAAGAGTTACATAGTCATCTTCTACAAATACAGTCATGCAGATGCAGCCACTTTAACAGATAATCACAACCAACATGTAGACCAAGCCACAGGTTTACAGATGCTACAGAGTCACAGAAAGACACAAAGACTCACAGACGGCTATTGCCACATAGTCATAGACAGATTTATGAAAAGCGTCACAGTCTTTTAAACACACAGGAATTTGTCTTCTACATTTTTACACATCTGTGCAGTAAAACACACTCATATACACACACTGGTAAGTAAACACACATGCCCGGAGCAATGGGCAGCCTTGTATACGGCCCTCGGGGAGCAATCGGGGTTAGGTGCCTTGCTCAAGGGCACTTCAGCCATATCACGTAGTCATCCAGTGACCTTCAGGGTCACAAGGCTGGTTCCTTTACCACAAACCTATGACTGCCC
>JAFMOD010000784.1:925459-988959 GCA_019802435.1 Corydoras maculifer
ATATATATATATATATATATATATATATATATATATATATATATATATATATATATATATATATGTATGTCTTTGGTAGTTTAAGGCTGTCATAATAAATGGCATTGCCTTACATTATCTGGCTGAATGTATCTTAAAATTTTCTCTAGTGTTTATTAATAGTGATGTTAAAGCTGCAGCAAACAAAATAAAAATGAAGTAATTAATAGCGTTAATTTTAGAACAACCACTTGGGAAATTTCTCTCTTGTTCCAACATGACAGTACTTGTTCCCACAAATATGTGAAGAATTTTGTAAGAGGGAAGTCCAGTAGTCTGCTTAGCTTCCCAAACCTCATCCCACTGTACATACTTGGAAGAATTTGCACCATGATTGCAAGCCACCCATTTGCAAGTGCAACAATGCATGATTTATTAAGCTCTTTTTAAAATAAGGACATTAACAGTCACACTTTAAAATCCATTTATATAATAGGCATGTTTATTTTAAAGCTTGTGTTTATCATCTGGTTTTTTTGGGGGGGTTTTTTGGTTTTTTTTTTTTTCTTTTTTTTTTCTTTTCTCTTTAGAATTTCATTTCCAATAATCCATACGATACTAAGCCTATAAACAGGGATGTACAAAAGTGATGTGCTGTTGTAAATGCATGGTCCAAATTAATGATGCACACAATGTGAAGTGCATTTGCACACCATTATGTTAACCATTTTGGGTTATGGTAACATACATTCTTCGTTAGGGTTTCACAGAGCTTACTTTATAACTAGTTAATTTTTTTCACTGGTTTTAACATTTTTTTTTTATTGATTCATCTGCATGTTCAAGAAGCAAGCTCTAAATTATTTTTATTTTGAAGGCAACACTAAATTCCACATAGAAAATTGCTGCATAGGGCACCAAACATATTCAGGTGCTCCTGTTAGAGCCAGACCAAAATTAATAACTGCACCCCTGACTATAAAATAACATCATTTCAATTAAATTAAAGTAAAACTTAGTTATTACATTGGAAAAAAAATTATTTACTATGATAGGAAAAATGTGTTTATTATAAAGTGCAGTCCATAAAATATTTGAGGCATTCCTAATCCCTAAATTATTGTTCAGAGCATAATAATAACAGTAATGATGATGATGATGATGATAATAATAAGTTTGCCACCCTTGCATGATTGAGACAGTGATATGTTATGGATGGCATTTTTCATTCCCCCAATTTTATTAGAAATTATTCATTCATTCATTCATTCATTATCTCTCGGGCGCTGGGCAGATAGACCCAGGACAGGGCGCCAATCCATCGCTGGGCACACGATCACTCACTCAAACACACTCTACATGGGGCAATTTGGAGAACTCAGTTGACTTAATCCATGTTTTTTGGACTGTGGGAGGAAACCGGAGAACCCGGAGGAAACCCACGCAGACACGGAGAGAACATGGAAACTCCACCCAGATGGGGATTCGAACCGGGAATCCCTAGCGCTGAGAGGCGAACATGCTAACCACTAAGCCACCGTGCCGCCCTATTAGAAATTATGATTTTTATAATTTTAAAATATAGTCTACGCAGATTTAAGCTATGATAGTCTTTATGCTGCCTTTTCATCTTGTTTGTTCATCCCAGGCAGCATTTTGAATGTATAGAGTTCTTTGTTGTTTTTTTTATCTAAATGTAACGTTGTAGTTTCTCCTTGTGGTGTTGCCTTTCTTCTGTTCTTTTATTTTAACACACCACGACACTAGAAAGGTGCTCAGCAATTATGCTTAATTACAGAACACGAGCATCACTAAAAAGCGCATTTTTACCCTGTTGTGTCGAATCACAGATTGTTTTGACTTCTCGACTGCAGCCGAGATCAACCTCACCGTCCATTCTGGTCGACACACCCCCATGGACCTGACAGCTAATCCAGTGCAAGGATCGATGGGCATACTCACGGTCACTCATGAGGGTAGGCAGCCAGAGAGAGGTCACAGATGGTGCATAAGGGAGGGGAATGTTTTTGATCCAGTAATGTTCCTTCCATTTCGGGTATCCAAGCTTTCCCAGACTCCACCAGCTTTCTTGGAATGCAGCATTAGCAGTTCCAGCCAGTTTTCCTCTTTACAGCAGTTTGTGCTTTGCCAGGTTTGGGTAAGCTGTGGATAGGTGCACATGCATGATACCTCCATCTTCTACTAATCAGTCTAATCTCTCCATGCTGAAGGGTGATGCCCACTGGTCAAGGAATGAGCATGCTTAATGAGATGGGATGGCTGAAAGATCTTTTATATGCTCTTTACTGCGGCAGGTTTGGAATCCCATGGCCAACACTACAGTTACTGTGACCTGATAATAAAATACCCTATAGCATTATAAGATAGAACATTATTTTTACCAAATTTAAGCATGATTAAAAAGCACAATATTGTTTTCTGTTGTATACAATTTATTTCACAGTAAAACATAAATAGACTGCAGACATAAATCCAGAAACGGCTATAAGAAAACAAACAGAATTCAACAAAACTGAACAATATACAATAGGTTTAGTCTAAAAGAAGTCTGATATTCAAAAGCCAGAGTAAATGAATCAGTTTTTGATCTCACTTGAAAGATTTATAACATTTCCGATTCCTGAACAAAGACAGGAAAGTTATTCTATAGTCGAGGAGCTTTGTAGAAGAAGCTCTTTCCACAGTAGGGACCTTGTTTAGTCTTTGGACTAAAAGAAACCTGCACTGTACACACTGGTTTATAAAACTGTTAGATTAGTAAAGTATTCTTGTACCAGAATGTATAGCACTTTATTTGTTAGAAGAACTTTGGAATCAAATAACTGGCAGGAAATCAAACCTTTTATCTCTAGTGTCTACACCAAAAAATGGAATCAATGCAGCATTTTTGTATTTCCTACACCTCAAGAATAATTTTAAGCTTATGAAAACATTGGTTGTTTTTCTCCCTCTTGAAAGGAAAGAATTTCTCTCATCTTGACAATGTTTACGCAAATCAAACACAATCCAAGCTAAATTAATTATAGTTGAGGTTAAAGTACTTACTATTAAAAAATGACTAGACATCCTCATTTCTCCCTTTTACACAGTCATCAGATGGTTTATAGCTGGGATTAATAGGAGTGGGTATTGTGAACTTGTTAATGAATATTTGATCCGAATAGAAGCATGTACGGAGAAAACAGTACAGTCATATTTTGTATCTCAATTTTATACAATTAGAACATTAAACATTAACACTTTAAAATTGATCCATCCATCCATTATCGTCCGCTTTATCCTCTATTAGGGACACGGTGGGGCAAATACACCCAGGACAGAGCACCAATCCATCGCTGGGCACACACTCACTCACACAAACACACTCTATATGGGGCAATTTGGAGAACTCAATTGACTTGATCCATGTTTTTGGACTGTGGGAGGAAACCGGAGAACCCAGAGGAAACCCACGTGGACACGGGGAGAACATGAAAACCCAGATGGGGATTCGACCCGGGAATCCCTAGCGCTGAAAGGCGAACGTGCTAACCACTAAGTCGCCCTTTTAAAATATGTTGATACATACATATTGATAAATATGTAAAATAAAATGAAACACATTTAATGCATCATTTTTGGGCAGTACATCATGGGTTACACAATAGATTAATAAAACAATTGTAGCAAGTCATGCTATATATCAATGATGTTATAAAACTGCAACATAAGCATTAGATTGAGGTAAAAGTTAAAAGCCAACTTTTACCATGTTTTGCTTTCTTGACCAAATCGGAATAACATGAACAGTGAGTACTTGGGCAATAGTTGCTGCATTGCTGCCTACCACAATAAATTAAAGAATAATCACTTTAGTTAACAAACGTGCTGATGCCCTCCCTCAAGTTCTGTTCCCTCTCCTTCGTTCTGACTATTCAGAAAGCCACAGATAATTAGAACAGTAAATCTCAGACAGGAGCCACCGTTTACCTGACCTGCATCCCAGGCCTGTCTTCAATTTACAGGCTCCGCCTATCATGCCCTTGCACCTCTTTGCCTAAGTATGCTTTTAAACAGGTGAAAGACTTTAAAAGGCTCTTTGCTACTTTATGGTTTATGTCCTAAATCTAAGGTGTTTTATAAAAGTAATGAGGGTAAGCTCATTTAAATGTTAAAGTATATTATATAAATGAGAACCAGATTGCATTAATGAGGTCATTTTTCAAACACCAAAGCGAGTAAATACTTACAATTATGTAAACGTGATGGTTGGGATCAGAACCAGTGGTCACTATATCGCATCCCTCGAGCAGTGAGGGGTAAGGGCATTGTTTAAGAGCACATCTTGACAGATTTAATGGTCTTGGAATTTGAACCCCCAACTTTCAGATTGGTGGTTTATCACTCTAACCACTGAGATACCATGTCCTTCATGAATAAGACATTTATTTGATCATTTCTTTGAACAAAACTTAACTGTATCTGTTATTTCGTTGGTTTTCTTCATATGAACTGCTAAATTTGGGTCCATCATAGCATTTCATTGCTTTTGCCACTTCCTTACACTATATTGTCAAAACTATTTGCTCACCTGCCTTGACTCACATATGAATCCACAAGGTTTTGGAGTGTGTTTATGGAAAATCTTGACCATTTTTCCAGAAGGGCATTTGTGAGGTCACACTGATGTTGGACAAGAAGGCCTGGCTCTTGGTGACATATGGCTTGGCTGCAGCTGTTCCCATTTATGGAAACCCATTTCATGAAGTTTACTGTGCACTGTTCTTGAGCTAATTTAAAGGCCACATGAAGTTTGGAGTTTTGTAGTAATTGACTGCAGAAAGTTTGACTTCTTTAAAAATATAATTACCTTTTAGACCTAATTTACACAGAAATACTAAATAATAAACTTCTAAGCGCCATTGTAGTCACAGAATTAAACTATATAAGAAGCACTTGCTGAGTCCTTCATCCATGAGGTCGACTACATCATCCAGTAAAATAAGCCCCACCAGACACCAGATGGTAGTTTTCTGTTTGACCTTGTCTATAGCCTTTATAATTTTTTTTCCTTATGCATGCAAAAAAGGTAACATGTGTCATGAATTCACTGTTAACAGTTTGTAAGCAGTTCATTTTGATTCTTGTGAAATGGTCTGAATTGATTCTTGATGTATCGGAAACGTGTCTGCAGAGTGACCAGACAGCATGTGAGCAGTTACTCTCAGAACCTGCATGGCTACCTTTACTCTTCCTTATTTCTGTTTATTTTGAAGCCTGATTAACTTCACCTTGCGCTGCCTGCATGCCACTTTCCTTTGTCAGATTGTATACAGTTTTGTGTCTCTAGTTGCTATTTCAAGCATTTAAAACTTGTATTTCTGATTTGAATATGTTTTTGTATGTGCTTGACCAAAAAGCTAATTATATGCATTATAACCTGATTATAGTGCGAAATATCTCCTGAATTATTATTATTATTATTATTATTATTATTATTATTATTATTATTATTATTATTATTGCATTATTATTATTATAACATATTGCTGTACTAATTGAGGTAGTAATAAGTATTAAATTCTGAACACAGAATTAATTGTGCATCTTCTATAAACAGCTAAGATTTTATTCTAATGTAACTTATGCATTTATTTATTATGTTACTGTAGTGGGACCTTCTACTGGATTATTTATTTTTTATATTATAATTTGATATATTTATTTTTTCATCTTATTTTTTGTTGTTTTAACAAAAGGTCTATGTCAATGACATAAAAGTCACTATGAGATTGACCGATTGCTGATGGAAGCCTGTAATTACATCCTGTTTGTTTTCTTTTTAAAATGGGAATGTTTCCCTTCATAGACCTGATTTAATATCATATATTGGAGCTGTGTGATATATATAATTTTTTTCAGTGTTATGAATGTCATGATGCTAACCCTTTGGTTTAACTGCTGGAGCAAGGTTGTCTTACTGCTTTATATAGTTCATCTTACAAACTTCACAAAGCCCATGAGCAAAATATCCATTTCCAAGTAACTATTAACATTGCTCCCTTTTTCTATAATTTTCATGACTTTTGCCATTACTCACTTCTGCTCTTAGCAGTTTTTTACAGACAGTGACATAAGAGAAGACAGGGTTTGCCAGCACCAAATACAAATCTTATTAACAACAAAGTTTAACGTATTATTCGGGCTGAGCCGGCATGTTGCATGGAATTTCAGTTTAGAGGTGATGCACAAGTGCACGACTTTTTCCATGTCGACATTTACTTTGCTGCTGAGACTTCCTCTGCAGCTCGCTCCATCTTACTTCTCTTTAAAGCTTTTACAGGACACGCAGGCAATGAGGTGGAAAACATCCGAGGTGGAAGCCTCACCTCACCTGATTCCCTGGCTCCACCTCTCATTCACAAGTCCATTCTTGATCGCAGTGCTCCGCCACATCATACGGGTGTTATGACGTTTTGGTTGTGTTTTGCAAATGCTTATGGTGGTGTTTGAGTAACAGTGAAGTTAGAATGAATCCCAGTGTTGTGAAATGATTCTATATATCACCCAGCCCCACCTTTTGTTATTACATTAGACCTTTAACAGGATTTCCAGTCGTGCTTTTTATTTAAAGTGATTAATCTTGCTGTGCTATAATGAACTCTCTCAAGAGCCATGTAACCATGCACAAAATTTTGTATCCCACTCTTATCCTTAACATCTTAAATTTTCCAATAATTTATTTTTGTTTCATCCTTTTTTACACTACATTAATTCCTTTAATTTCCTTCTCCACTTCTGCATCATTTTCTGTATAACTTGTAATACGTTTATTTTGATTTTTAGTGCCATCCTTCCTTCTATGCCTACTTTTCCTTTGATGTCTTCCACTGCATTATTATTATTATTATTAATATTATTTCTTTTTTATTGATCTCTCTCCTTTGTTCTTTAATTTAGTTTTTACATACTAACCAGTTTTTTTTCCTCTATATTTTTCTTTCTTTTAAGCAGATGCCGATGGAATGAGTGGAGGTGAGGAGTCTTTCAATCTGAATGATCCAGATGAGGGATTTTCCTCTGGCGCGTCTAATAGCAGCCAGCCCAGCACAGGCAGGCCCACCAGCGGCGGAGGCGGGCGCACTGCCACCCAGAAGAGCTCCAAAAAGAGTAGCTCTTGTCACACACACCGGGAGAAGGAGCAGAAGGTTTCTTCTGAAAAATATAAAGAGCCTCAGCCATCACAAAGGGTGCAGTCTCCTCCACCTGTAATCACAATGGAATCCATTGAATTGAGCCCTATGAAGAAAACACAGAGTCTAAGCCGGACCTGCAGCATGAATATAGGAGTGAGCGGAGAGCAAGAGGGAGGTGATCAAGATGGAGGACTTGGTTTTGGTCCAGGAGGAGTATCTGGAGCACATCGTCTCTCCAGCCTCAGTCTGAAAGAGGAACACCTGCTGCGACCTGATGCGAATAAAGATCTGCTCTCACCTGGAGCTCCACTAACCAAACAGTCTCGCTCTCCCAGCTTCAACATGCAGATAATATCACAGGTGTAGGTCCAGAGCCTAAATCCAAAACATCTCCATGACTTTATCCCCCAATCCTCCGTCCGTATAACCTCTGATCAGCGGGTGCGTGCCTGTCTTCCTCTCTCTCTCTCTCTCTCTCTTTCACTCACTCACTCATTCTCTGACTCTCACTCTTTCTCCTTGCATTCCATCCACTTTTTTATACTTCTTTAATTGGTGCAAAGAGAGAAATCTGAATAGTTTTACAAAAATGTTTACAAAAAATGCAAACCATGCAGGTGCATAAACAAAAGTGGTTCACATAAACGACTGAGAGAAGTTTCCAAATAATTGTAAGTTTCCCACTCAAGCTCACAATCTAAAAGCTTCTCTTCAACCAATGCAATGGTGTTCCTTAGTCCACCAAGAGAAAAGATGTGTAAAACATGTTTACTCAAAATTTAGTTTTAAGAAAACTTCTAGGACACTTGTTAAATTGTGTCAATATAGAAAAGTAAATTTAGAATAAAAACAATTCAACTTGGTTAGGATATATTTAGTCCTTTTTATTTATTTAAGGTTTATACAATTCTTGAAATGGGCTGAAGGTGATGCCCATTGTGGTCCTCTCGTCTATGATAATCTCAGGTTAGCATTTTTAACTTTTGGAAACCACGTCTTTTAGTTTGTCACTTGGATCAAATCTTCTGTTCCTAATTTTTTCTGAGAACAATTATGTTATGATAACCACCTAAGTATTTAACTGTCCAAATAGAAACCTGTGAATTTAAACAGGTCTTACTCCTCACAACTCCATTAAACATTAACGCCAAAGTGTTTTATATAAATACATATTGACCTGAATTTAGCATTTGTCCTTAGATCAGCGGGTTTTCTAAATATGGGAAGAAAGTGTTGAACATATTGTCCATGCTAATTATTATAGATATATGATTGAGGTTAGAGGAGAAATTCCAAATTCTTTAATAATCACATTAAGCATAGCTGATGGTTTTCAGACTGATGTCATTAACTTTACATTTTGTAAACTATCTGGATGGAATCTTTCTCTCTGTCTCACTGTCATCTTCCACTCTTGGAAAAAGAAGTTGAGCATTCCAGTGGTAATAACCTGACATTATTCTTGACTTGGATGTAGAGCCTGTGCTTACATGGTAAGGTGTCAGACACCACTCCACTGTATTGCTAATAACCCACCAGCTTATTCTTAACTGGTCAAACATCAGGAATAAATGGGAGCAATTTGTGGAATTACTGCCCAAGCCAAACTCTGTATGCTAAACAGAATTATTCATGGGTGGCAAAATCATTTTAAACATTTTATTAAGCAAAGCCCATGGCTTTGTATTATTTTTCCCCCCGAAGTGGAGTAATTAACAGAAGTACCTGAACATTGAGTATTGTCTTGGCAATCAGCAGTAGATATGGTGGCTGTACACCCACTCATGTAGTGCCGAGTGTGAGTCACACTATTTATTATTATGAAAGATTAGAAATGAGTTTATTCACAATCTATATTTTTTTAAAGAGTAAGCAATAAATCAAGGGTTGTTCATTTGACGATATTCAAAGCAGTCACTGCATTTTCTCTTTATGCATTCCTACTGAACTCTTTGGTTCTGTGCAATTTCTGTCTTTTTTACATTGTGGTTTTTGTCTTTTTTTTTGTTTTCAATTATTTATATTCATTCACAAGTTATGTCCCAAAAACTGGGCTTAGTTTTTAATTTTAGATACTTTTAAAAAAATGAGTCAATTTTGAGTTTAAATTGTGTTCTCCCACTTCTTTTTTTAAACTTGTTTATTGAATAGACAGCGTTCTTTGTTAGGTTGTAGTTTGTTTTCAATTTTAATATTGGAGGCCATATGTTTCATTATGGAAATGTTGCACATTAGCTGAAAACTGAAATCCAAGCTGGAAAGAAATGTTTTTGACTTGATTTTATGCACACACTGAAAAATCCTTAGAAGTCGTACACCTTAATGGGCAAACATATGTGACTTCAAAGCATATGATGCTGATGAGCTTATGTTAATGACCTGTGAGATCGTGCTGTAGTATCCTGTTATGTATTACCAACCAGCGTGCAGTGTGTCTGAGTGCGTGTGCAAGCCTGCTTTACTGTAAGTCTGTGTCGTGATTGTGCTGGGAGTCTGTGCACTACTGTTCCAGGGCAATCAAACAGGGATCTGTGAGTCGTTTGTCCTACCTCGTCCTCTTTCCATCAGCCATTTAAACACTGGAGTAGCTCGCGGTGTGCAGCTGCTGTTAAAGCATGCGTTACAATTTACAGAAATCCTTTAGAATAATGTTCATGACCTGCTGTCCAATAGCATTTCGTTAAAGGGTGCAGACAGTGAAGCTGTAGTGCTTTTAGATGTGCATACTAGTAATTTGCATGATCCCAAACTCTAAGACTCATGATCCAGAAGCTCCATCTAGTGGTTGTTGGAATTATGCAAGTGATGTTTTCTGATATCTGACATGCACTATTCTGAAAATGTGTAGACACTAAACGATACTTAAACATGACATACGTTGGACTTTATGGTTGTGGGTAGACGCCTGTCTTGCAGTCTTTATACTGTAGTGTAACAAGTTGCCTTAACTTAAAATTGGAGCTCTGACTAAAACCTGAAAATGGCCCCAGGTCACGATTTTCCTCTAATTTTACAGTTTTATACATTAAAAGCCATTTGGTTCCCCTGCTGTCAGCCATACCCAGATTTGTATGTATGGCAATTAACGGTCTTAAACTTACTTTATTCCACTGCCACCAGTGTTTGGCATTGCACATGCTAACCTCAGGCTTTTGCATGGAGGTTTAGTCAATATGTAATACCAGTCATAACACCTTAAATAAACCTCAGCAGTTGTAATGAATGCAGTTGCTTTTAAAGCCTTATATTATCTGCGACCTTATTTATCCCTGTCCGCTTTAAGCTGTCAACATTTCCTTGCATTCCAGCAGTGCCCTCATTAAAGTCAATACCATCCATGATTGTTTAAGAAGATTGCACAGTATGCACCTGTCAGAGATGGATGTTTAGTGGTGTATACATACTTGAAACTGTAGTGTATTTTGCACAATAATCATGCTGTAGGTTTAAGTACTCAAGACATGTCTGGATTTTATCGAACAGGCTTCTTATTGCAGGTGCTCGAGAGTTGTTTAGTGTGACTGTTCCTCCCCCCCTCCACCCACCATGCTCTTAATTGTATTCTGACAATGTGACACCTCCTCATCTCATGTCTGCTGTGCCAATGTTCTTTAAGCGAGACTGATGTGTCTGCAAAGTGACCTAATGTCTTAAGAGGCAGTTTACTTTTTCTGTCTTTCGGTCTTGCTTTATTCATATGTGGGATGGAGAAGGTCAAGTCTGATTGTCAAGAAGTGAATCAAAATTATGGTTTTAATTTCCTACATGGAGTGTAGTGGATCGTCAGATGTACCTATATGGTTGTGGGTTTGTTTCTATGAGAACAGCATGGCCTCCATCTTCTGTTGGACAAAGTATAGTTAAGTCTTAATAAAATAAAGTTCAGGCTAAAATGCAATATGTGTCTTAAATCCCAAATATAGATCAGCCATATTAGATTTTTGAAAGTTAATGAATAGTTAGATCATACCGATGTACCTGACAGTTGTTGATGTTCAGTAAAAAGAAGTTTTTAAATCTACATTTTGTAGTTCAAGATCAACTTTTAACTGTTACAATCTCAGGATTATTAAGAAAGGAGGCATAACCTAGCGATTAAAAAAAATTATGATCAACAAAAACTATACTGGTATATAAGAATGAGTTATTACACCCTCAGCTAAAAAACACTAAAATAAATAGTATTCACTTTATTTAATAGTATTCATTTTACTGAGTAAGGCTCAGTAAAATGTACTTTTTGGAATTAGTTTCATTTTATAATTGGGAATTTTTGAACTCATTTAAATAAAATAAATATATACAGTATGTATGTAAATTACAATAAATCACCACCATTATTTTACTTTATAGTAAACTCTTACAACTAGCGTTCACCAACCAGAAAATCCAAAAAAGCTTCTTTACAGGCTTAAAACCCATTAGACATTTACATTTACTGGGAGAAAAACAAAAATGGGCCTGGTTCAAATTAATGAAACATTAATACATTCAAGTTTCCATTATGTTCAGTTCAATAAAGACAGAAACGTGGAAAATGCTTTTGACCAAGTCTGAGACTCTAGATCACAACCAAAGAAACTCTGTCTGATGATTCTATAAGGAATGGGCTTAAACTTTTTTTTTTTTTTTTTTTTTTTTTTCGCGCGCTGGTTCACAATCTGCAGCTTGCAAGCAAGAAAAGGCAGAAGGGAGTTTAGAAGTGTATAAATAAAAAGCTGTAACAATGCTGTATTATGTGTGGCACAGTGACCCAGTGGTTAACATGTTCGCCTCTCATTGCTGGGAATCCAGGTTTAAATCCCAATCTGCGTGCTGGTTCCATGTTCTTCTTCTTCCCTTTGGGTTCTGCAGCTTCTTCCCACAGTCCAAAAACATGCATTTAAGGTAAATTGACCATGTTAAACTGCCCCTATTTAGTGTGTGTTCATAGTGGGTGTATCTGCCCAGTGCCTGAAACACTCCCCTGGATGGGCATGGGAAATCCCCCCCACACACATACTCACACACAACCCCCAATAGAGAACTAAGTGGAAGATAATGAATGAATGCTGTATTATTTTACTTTCCTGTGTAAACTGCTGGGCTCCGTGTTCACTACTGAACCATAGTGTGCTCTAAAGAAACATTTACATCATTTTGTCTTATGCCGTGTAATGTGGAAATGTGTTTTCGTTCCCCCAGTGTCCCCTTTCCTCCCAAAGAAATGCTGCTGCTTGCTAATCATCATTGGTGAACACTAGACTCGACCACTAGTTGGACAGCTGTCTTTTATTTTACAAATCTGTGATGTATTGTTTGTGCATGTACAGAATCAGCGTCAGTACTTCTGATCCCGCTCACACAACAACTAATAGTGCGTGGTGTTTACTCTAGTCATGTTTGTCTAGTGATTAAGTCGTATGTCATAATTTAGGCCTTCAGCTTGTAGAATGCACTTTATCCAGTTTTATTATTGATAATTGACAAATGGTTGTGTATTCTATCGGTGTGTGAAAATGTGTCTAACTGCCAGCTCCTATAACTCACCCCATATTCATGGCTCTTCCTAATCAAATGTTAAATGACGATACATGTAGTTTGTTCTTTAGTGGTTGATCTTTAGGCGGTTTTCCCTTATTAGTCTCCCTGGTTTTGTTTCAAACTGATTCTATGCAATGTGAGGATTTTTTTTGTTTGTTTGTTTTCTTCTTTTTTTTATTTAACACAAAAGTTTTGTGGTTCCTCGTCAGGTCCTTCAGTGAGGAACTGCATCAGAGTTCTGACAGAATGCTTGTGCAGTTTGAAAATCAGGTGTAGGATCAGAGGTCATTTCACTGTTAGTCTGTATGTTTTTTGTGCGTTTGAGTTCAATCAAGTAGTACATGTAGGAAATTTGGTCAGATAGTTAGTCACCTAAAGCATTCAGGATTCTGTCATCTATAATTTGTTGAGATTGCTGGTATGTAAGCTTAAGGAATGAGGGGAATTATGCACAAAAGTTTAAATGGAAAGAAGAGCAAGAGCTGCGACTGATTTCCGAGGTGAAATATTGTACCATTAAAAATGTAAATGAAAATATTATTTTAAATCCTTGTAAATAAAACTGTATAATACAGAGAGAGAGAAAGAAAATAAATATCACTCTGCGATGCAGAACAAAATGGACCTGTATAATGGTGAATAAATCTTGTGCTGTAACAAATGTTGTGTCTCTGACTGTTTTTATTCGCTATCAGTCATAAGTTTGAACACACCCCCTTCTTGCCTCCATTATCTTCTTTTTTCCATTTACCATATAGATGGAGTAGTTTATGGACTATATCTGTTTTTTTCTTTTCTCTTTTTGTTAGTCCCCTTTTGGTTCTCTGGTTTTTTTTTTTTTGGTTTTTTTTTGGTCAGGACCTTCACAAAACAGGTATCATTTGGGTGGTGGATTGTTTGTCAGTTCTGCAGGACACTGATGTGATGAGGGGGTTTTAGTGCAGCAGTGCTGCTGTAGTTTAATTTAAACACCTCAGTGACACTGCTGTATTGGGGTCCTGAACATTAGAGAACAGATTAAAGGGGACGTACACAGTATATACTATAGTCCGCAAACAGTTGTTCCACAGTCTTGAATAGTAGAACAACAAAGACTATCTTTACAGTAAGTGAAACTGATAACATGGACAATAAGTGGGCAATAAAAGGGCATTGGGCAGATACACCCAGGACAGGGCGCCAATTTATCGCTGGGCACACACTCACTCACACAGACACACTCAATATGGGGAATTTGCAGAATTCAATTGACCCTGATCCATGTTTTTGGACTGTGGGAGGAAACCCACATGGACACGGAGAGAACATGGAAACTCCACCCAGATTGGGATTCGAACCGGGAATCCCTAGCGCTGAAAGGCGAACATGGGCCAAAAACATGGGCCAAGTTCAATTGAATTCTCCAAATTAACCCATATCGATTGTGTGTGTGTGTGTGTCTGTGTGTGTGTGTGTGTCCAGCAATAGATTGGCGTCCTGGGTGTATCTGCCCAGCACCCGAAACGTTCTCCCCTGGATGGCCATGGGGACCCCCGCGACCCTAATGGAGGAAAAAGCGGAAGATAATGGACGGATGGATTTATGCACACAGTAGAATTAATGCCTTCGGATTAATTTCTCTGTAAAATAAAGATGTGAACTGTTTTTTGCTGGAAAACATTTTGCAATTAATCATACTTTTTAATCTAAAAAAAATACTTTCTATACACAAAATATATTAAATAAAAAATTATATTTTGACTTAACAATAAATTTTGGTCATGCATAGTAATTGCTGCTTTTGTTTTATTGGTAAAGTAGTATTTTTTTTTGTTTTTTTATTAGAAAAGGGAAAATTCAACCATTTTTTGTACTTAAAAGACCTCTGATTTTTAAATCATTTTGCGTTTTTTTTTATTTCTGTATCTAGGAGGAATCTGTCACTGTGTAGAGTAATACTGCAACAGCTTGCCTGGTTCTTGGTTCTGCTGACTACTGTAAGTGAGATCATCCAGAATGCCTGCAGCACTACAGACTGTGCCAGACAGAACAGGTGATCTGTTCTGAAATTCAGAAGAGTACAAACCATCCCACAGTCACCTTGTTTCTTAATTCTCTCAGCAACACCAGACATTGTGTTTGTCACATCCCTGTGCTTCCTGGTCAGGAGTTGCTGATCATACATGACCGCTTCAGTTTTTGAAGTTTGATTAGGACATTTTAGTTGAGGATGGATGAATGTGTGTATATACATGTATGTATGTATGTATGTATGTGTGTGTGTGTGTGTGTATATATATATATATATATACACATACATACACACAGTATACGTACATACATACATCAACCATCAGCTCTAGTAAAACATTAAGCAGATGTTTGAAGCTTACTTGTGCTTCAGCATATAATTCACACAATTATAGACCATGTCTCTTTGGCAGCATTTTATCTTCCTCTTCACTTCAGGAGAGATTAGCACATATTGGGCAGGTGCATCCTTTACTGACCAAATTTCCAGGGACAGTAGGACAGGAGGTCTTGTCAGGTTCAACAATGAAAAAATGTCAATTAGAGCTTATGCACTGTGAAGGCTAGATCCTGGGCCTGCACAATCAGTCCTCCAGGGGGAAGACATTTTCCTGGTCATTTCATTGGCAGTTCTGCGTGATGTCACTGTGATATTTAGCACTAGTGGCATTCTGGCACTCAGTCCAGTAGAGGGCGACATTCTGACATGTCAACACCAACTGCAGCAACACCCTGGCAGAGAAGCTGAACCCTGAGACGTAAGTGAAACTCCTGTTTAATAGCGTTGTTTTCATCAGCCTTCTTATGGTTCCATTTTGGTTGAAATGTCTGTGATGTTTAAGCATGATTTTTGTCGTTCTAAAAGCTGTATTTAATTCATGATTTGTTTGCATTTCCTCCCCTCGGGTGAACTGGTGTATTGTGAAGTCTTGTAGTTTCATCTGCTCTCCTCCCACTCTCTCTGTCAGGCCTCAGCATCATCCTCACATCTCATTTCTTGGCCTGAGAGTGGTGCTGTTTCTATGACAACAGTTACTGCTGGGTAAACTGCAGCCCAGAATGGTTACGCGGAAAAAGAGGGGGTGACATTTGGATTTCATTTAAACTGTATGCATTTCTTAATTCTGCTGTTTGTGGTGTATCTTTAATGTTTTGGTGAATCAAGCTGGTAGTCTACAGAATGTATCACTTACTGATTTTATAATGATTTGACAATATAGTGATCTATGAATATACACCCTAAGCAGTTTGACAGTATTTTTATTATTATTAATGAATGAATATTAATATAGATTCTCTCTTCTAAATGACTTGTAATGCTGGACAGTCTTCTATGTTTTGCATATTATATAAAGTATGTAGAGTAGCTGGCACTAAAGGCCAAATTAGGAATAATTCAGCCGCTTGGCTGCATGTTTTTAATTCAGTCCGATTAAAAAACAGCTCCACTGTGTAAATGCATTTTCTCTGACAATTATTTTTCTAACCCTTCAGGAGCTTTTATGACATCGTATTTTACATTGAATCCCCACTCACTGCAGTCGCATGTGCAAATGTTTTCTACTGAATTTTAAAGTGTGATTTCTTTTTTCTCGGTTAGTCAGACCATTTGTGAGGTTAGACACTGATGTTGGATGGAAAGACCTGACTTACGATCCTCTTTAATTTCACCTGAATAAATTAACAGAAAACATAAACCAATTCACCTTTCCATGTTTTTGGACTATGGGGGAGAAATCCCGGGAAAAACACACATATACACACAGAGATTAGGTTCTGAACCAGGATCCCTAGCAATAGGGGTGGGTGGGGTGGGGATGCCCATCCAGTTGAGAATGTTTCTGGCAATGGGCAGATTCACCAAGGACAGTGATACAGTCTATCGCTGGGTACACACACACACACACAATATATGGGGTGCATAGAGCATCCAATTTACCTTGAATTCAAGGTTTTGGACTGTGGGAAGAAACTGGAGAACCCCACATGGACACGGGAAGAACATGAGCTTAACACTACGTCACCGTGCCACCCCTCTTCCTCAAAAGTTAAAAGCATACAAATGCCCAAAATATGAGCTTGACTTTATAAATCTTTAGCAATGAATTTAAAGAAAGTATCTGATTAATGGATTTACAGGTGTGTCCTGATACATACTACAAAATGCATTATATAACCGGCGTAATCAGTACCATGTAATATGACTTCATATATTTACCCTAGAATTAAAACGTAATAATGATGAGGTATATGATGAACGTGGATGCTGTCAATGTCATGGTGTAATTTTTTTGCAGAGTTATTCAAAGCTCTGTATTTGTTTCCTTCTTTTTATTTCCACCATTGCATTGGAATGATCAATCCAGCAGATGGCGTTGTGTTACTCAAGCAAAGACTTATCGACTCTGTCAGAATGTATTTATAAACGAGGACAACCTTAATGTGTGTTACTACAGTACATTCCAAAAGCACACTATATGAACAAAAGTATTTGGACACACCAGTTTGTTAATGAATTTATATTAGACATTTTGAACAACTCTATGCTTCCAACTATAAGTCAAAAATGTAATGGAGACCGTGTCTCGGTGCCCAAAATAAGCTCCCTGAATGCATGTTTGGCTGTGTTTAGTGTGAAGGAACTTGACTGGCCCATAAAGAGCCCTGCTCTCAAACACACTGAACACCTTTTGGAATAAACTGAGCCTGGCCCTCTTGACCAACGTTCTGCTGGATGAATAAGAAACAAATTCCACAGATTCGCTTAAAAAATCTTGAGGAAAGCCTACCTAAATAAGTAAAAGTTTTTATGGTGGCCAAACAAATCCTAGAATTTATATTCTAAAACCTGTAGGTGCAAAGAGTAGATGTTTTAAGACTTTCTTCTTTATTGTTTATTTAAATTTCCTAAGAAAATGTCTTTAATAATGGATCTCATTTTAAACAAATACAATCTTCAATATCTGTCCACTTCATCATTCATAGTAATAAATTAAAATCTTTTGATCTTTTTGAGTCTATTGATAAACTAAGAGTTTACAAAAAAAGAAAACCCTAAGCAGAATTAAACAGATGATGAGATTTAAGACCGCTGTTATTTACATTACGTTGTAAAAGTTCAGTAATCCATTATATCTTGTTTTGTTGAATATATTAGATTAGATTATTCTTCTAGTAATTTTTGTTCATTCACTTGTTGCTTAAAAATGTGCCTATCAATAGTAAGTAATGATACCAAAGTTTAAATTAACTGGAAATTTCTTGCTTGGATAAGCCATATACAATAAAGATGGTGGTTAAAGAGGAAAAACAATGTTAATGCATATCTGTCGGAGTGTTACAGAAACACACTGATATGTACAAAAAGAAAAAAGGATGGCATATTGGGGCAGTTGTTAAGAGTTTCTTTAATTAAAGTAACAGTGCTTCTAAGGTTTGAGTCTTAAATCAATCAGAAGTTTGTGGGTTTAAATCCCAGGTCCACTGATGTTGCCACTGTGAGTCCTTGAGCAAGACCCTTAACCCTCATTGCTTCAGGGATGCTGTGGCCAACCCTGTGCTCGCTTTGTAAGTCTCTTTGGATAAAAGCGCCTGCTTAATGACTAAATGTAAATGAGTCTTTATAAGTTTTGGGAAAAATTGGAAGCACTAAATTGCTCTTCAGTTTAAAAGCGTTATGCACTTATCTTTTTTACTGCTTTGTGATTGACTGGCGACCATTTGTTCTACACTGATATGCATTTGGTCATTTAACAAATGCTTTTTTTTTTTCAAAGAGACGAGTATTCCATTTGGATGGTTGGTGTCAAAACACAGTCTTGGAGCAATGAGGGTTAAGTATCTTGCTCAAGGACCCACATTGGTAACTTTACTGAATCTGGTTTGAACCCACAACCTTCAGATTGATAGCCCAACACCCACAACTAAGCTACCACACCAAGGTCAATATAAATGGACAATAAAACATGTTTAGTACCAGTCAGAAGTTTGATTACACCTCCTTCTTGCTCCATGTCTATTTTTCCACTTATATATACACAATAGATAGGATTTGTTAGAATGATCAGTCGCAAAACTGAAACCAACAGATTTTGTTCAGTACCAACAGAACCTGCTGTATATACTGCACTTTAAGCCAAGCAACTATCTTTGATGTTCCAATCACTGCTCTTCTCTGGAGATCATCTTTTTTAGCCCCTTTGTCATTTGACATTCTGGAGCACGTAATTGGTCTCTACTACTAAGAGACAGCCCATGGGTGCAAAGGGGCTGGGCTGAAGTGCCTGCACTGTCCAAAATTGTGACCTATCAGGGTGCAGCTGTCACTAGGAGGCTTAGTGCCCTTTAATCTTTATGGGGCCTGCTGGCTGAGAGGGTAAGCTTGAAGAGAAAGCACTTAAAAGGGGTAAAAAGGGGACAGAGTGAAGATCTGTGGGCACAGTGGAACTAGGCCGCAATAGATTGGACCTCCAACAAAAGCCTCACTAGAAAGTCAAACTGAAGAACCTCGCAGTTGGCTACCATCAACAGGATCTATCGCCCACAGGGGGTAAAAAAGCAGTGTCCAAACTCGCAGGCCATACTGGAAGCTCGGAGTGCAAGACGATCCTGTGGAGCATGCTCTAAAAATATCAGCAGTCAGGAATACAAGTACTTGTCTAAGAATTGAACGTTTTTTTGACTTCTGTAGTTGGACATGGTTATGGATGTAAGAAACCAATTTCAGGATTCTTGGTCACTAGAGGTAATTTCTCAAGTTATTGGTTGACCTTCAGTTGCTGGAAAAGCTTTCAAGAAAATGTCTTCTAAATGAAAAGTATGTTACATGCTAGTTAAAGCTTTTCAAATTTAAGAAGCTCATTCAATTTCAGAATTACTTTCAACAAGCTGAAGGGATCAAAGAAACCTCTTCTTGCCTGACTGTGACTTAAAATTTAAAGTTATGAAACGTTTATGGAAAACTTTTAAATCAGGCCTGAAAGTTTAGCTAGTACATACCTCCGAGTATTCACCTAGTAAGCTGAGTGTAGTTTTTAAAAAATCTTCTGAGTCATGCGAAAGGCAGAGGTTCAGATGACCCTGAAGAAGGGTGCTGAAGATGGATCTGGGGGTATAGCACCTCCAAGCCCACGGATACCCTCAAAACGGGCTAAAGTCAACCCCGACCAAATGGTACCTGACTCAAGCTCCATCTACCCGACACAAACACCTCCAGTCTTTATCCGGAAAATGAGGAATGCTGCCGTCGGTACCGGCTGTGACATCCGTCTAAAGGTAGCTGTGGCTGGAGATCCTCAGCCGTCACTCTACTGGTATCACAATGAGGATCTCCTCAGCATGGATAACCAGGAGTATGGAGGTCTTTGGATCCGAGATTGTAAACCCACAGACGCAGGACTTTACACCTGCATTGCTACCAACTACCTGGGGGAAGCGAAGAGCAGTGCAGTCCTTGCTGTTTTGGACCTGGGAGAAGGTAACCATGAATAACTTTTGGATATTTTATGTACAAAAAATATCTAATCTGCATTTGCTTCCCAGGTTTGTTTTAACTATAGAATTTTACTTGCCTTGCACATGCACAGAGTACAAAGAGCTATAATGACACTGGTGTTTAATTTTCACATTCTAAGCTGGGCTAGAAGGGGTAAGGGTTAGTATGCTCACATCTTGGCGGAGAGCAATAGTGATTTGGTGCAAATGAGATAATGGGTGTGATTGGCAAGCTGTCCCCTTACATGTAACCCTTACAAAATGGTGGGTCAAACAACTGAAGTAAGATGGAGTTGTCAGTAAGCTCTGCTTCTATTCGACACAAGTCTATGAGCAGCAAACCCCCCCATTGGAGCTCGTTTGATAAGAGTATGGAGCAAGCAGAGTGATAGAGGCAGCTGAGGGGCTCTAACTGTTCCCTGTCCTAAAGTAGAGCTGTGGAATTATTAGGGGACATACTATAGTATATAATATAGGTTTTTCCCTTTTGACGTATGGAGAGATGAAACATCATAATATCTAAAAAGGTTATGAAAGTGCTTGTTTTCTTACAACTCCACTGATACTACAGCTTAAACTTAAACCTCCAACTGATGTATAAATGTATACATTTCTGCCTACAACCCCATATATATTATAACTCCATATAGAATATAGATTCCTAGCTTTTTCTAGTATAGTTAATTTTAAAATTAGATGTTCCGTGTAAAATTGGTGTGGCCTTGTTTTTTGACAGGAAGTAGCCTTAACAGTTTTGCTTTGGAACGAAATACTGTATGACGGTCATCTTTATGGCCACCATCAATCTGTCAACAGAACAGACATGTTTTACAAGGGGTCAAAAAAGTAAGCATGCCTTAAAATGCTGGCTAACCTTGGTCACGCGTTTGATTTGGATGGGAAATTCACTCTAAAACACAAGTTTTTGTTTAAAAGTTTTCATATGCCTTTTTTTATTTTTTGCAGTTCTGGGATTTAAACTAAAAAGCTTTATAGAATAGCGCACACATCAGAGACTTATTTAAAAAAAAAACACTTGCCATTCAAAATTCACCTTAGAGGAAGTTTCTTCTCAAACTGCTTTGCATAACTCTTACTATAGAACTAAAGACACCATTAACTCAATAAGAGTCACATTGACGTTGGGTCAGAAAATACCTTGTGTAAAAATAAAATCCTTGATGTTTCTGGCTGTCATCACAATATTATGTGGATTCATGGAGCTGGTGGTCTGGCTATGCATGTACACAATAAAAACATTATCAGCGTTGGATTGGCGCCCTGTCCTAGGTGTATTTGCCCACCACCCAAAACATTTTCCTCTGGAGGGGTACCTTGTCTCTAGTATAGAACCTTGTCTCTAGTATAGGATTAAGCAGAAGATAATAAGAGGAAACGAGAGGTTACATTATTTAACCATCTTGTCTTCTTTAAGTAATTATCTAATCCATTTTAATAATTTAATTTAATAATTCTGCTAATAAGTCTTAACTAATTGGTATGTAATAATGTTTGGAAATTATCTGTATGAACAGGGTCTGCTTTAATATATTTGTTTGTTATTGCAATAGAGAATATACCAGTACAGTGCTTGCGTAAACTGCTACCCTTATGAGATTCATAAGTAGCACACGTTAAAATAAATAAATGAATAAATAAATATTCATTCATTCATTATCTCCCGCTTTATCCTCTGTAAGGGTCGCGGTGGGGTGTTCCAATGCCCATCCAGGGGAGAACGTCTCGGGCGCTGGGCAGATAGACCCAGGACAGGGCGCCAATCCATCGCACATACTCAATCACACATACACATTCTATATGGGGCAATTTTGAGAATTCAATTGACTTGATGTTTTTGGACTGTGGGAGGAAACCGGAGAACCCGGAGGAAACCCACGCAGACACGGGGAGAACATGAAAACTCCACCCAGATAGGGATTCGAACCGGGAATCCCTAGCGCTGAGAGGCGAACGTGCTAACCACTAAGCCACTGTGCCGCAATAAATAAATTTAAAAAATTTAAAAAATTAAAAATTTAAAAACTCACATGGCCAACAAAATCCAAAACATATTTGGTTTATTATTATTCATTCATTATCACCCGCTTTATCCTCTATTAGGGTCGCGGTGGGGTGTTCCCATGCCCATCCAGGGGAGAACGTCTCGGGCGCTGGGCAGATAGACCCAGGACAGGGCGCCAATCCATCGCTGGGCACACACTCACTCACTCAAACACACTTTATATGGGGCAGTTTGGAGAACTCAATTAAATTGATCCATGTTTTTGGACTGTGGGAGGAAACCCACGCGGACACGGGGAGAACATGGAAACCCCACCCAGATGGGGATTCGAACCTGAGAGGCGAACGTGCTAACCACTAAGCCGCCCTTATTTGGTTTATATCTGGTAAAATCTCGGCAGTGCTAACAACATGTGAGTCACATTGGCTGATATGTGGCCCTTATCTGGTGGGTCTGTGTCCAGCCCAAGTGACATGAATTCATGCAGCATGTGGGCCAAATAAAAATGTGGATGTGGGCCAGATCTAGGCTAAAATAATTTTGCATTCTGGGTGAGGTGCTCCAGCAGCCCTAATTACATTAGATGCTTAAAAGTGAATTTTAGATCGCTTTGTAATGTGGGTGAACCAATACATTTCAATATAGTTGTACAATATTAGATTTTTACTGCAATGTACACTGCCAAACTTACTTTATACATACGTTTTTGCACAACTGGACATGGCTGTTTACACAATACACGCGGTCAGTTGATTTAACTTATATTCTTATAAGTTAACTATATTATAATTAAATTCTTTTGGGTTTTTAGTCTAAAGAATTATAATACATATTGATCTACACATTACATCCAAAGGACATTTTATGGCATTCTATCCTAAGTTTGGCAGCTCTATGCAGCTGCGACCTTTCTTTGGAGTGTGTCTGTAGGTAAGTTTTGCTGATTCACCCAGCAGAACATTTGGGAGTTTAGACACTCAAGCTGAAAGTGAGAACCCAGGTTGCAATCTCTATTCTAATACAACCCACAGTATGGGCCAGTCAGGTTCTTTCACACCAAACTCACCAAGATATGCCTTTATGGGTCATGTTTGTGCAATGGGGCACAATCAGGCTACACATAAAAGGGCCTTTCTGTTTACGGAAATTTGGAAGCATACAAAATGTATGGCTAGGTGCCTAATTTTTAATAAAACACATGAATTCAATAATTAAAAGGTGTCTTCCAATACATTAATTCATATAGTACATATTTAGTATTTGCAAAGGATTTTTTCACCTCTGAAAATGATAGGTTTGAAACTGAAGTAATTAGTTGTTTGTTGAAAAGGTAAGATAAAATAAAAGGAAGCTTTAATGTTTTGCTTAAAAGCTATAACGCCTGTGTCAGAGATATTTAACATCTATATTAAACACTTGATTATTTTATGCGAAACCAAGATCTCTGTCTGTATTTTTGTCTCTTTTATGATAGTGCCTTACTTCAATTACCTATTCCTTGCTACAGTCTCTCTTCTTCAAACTCCCTTTGATTGCCCTTATCTTCTACCAGATATTAGACATGTCATTCTTTAACACTTTCTTTATCTAGACTCTATGCTTCACTTAAACTAGGTTATTTCTGTCTGTGGAATGTGCCAGGTCTCAGATTCCTATGATGTTTATAGACTCCTGACTCTCAAATTGCACAAGAAGACATCACACTTAAATATAGCATCAGTGTGGGGGCTCTAAAGACCTTATCTATACACCCCCTTATTTAAACCAGTAAATAGTGAAGGGATTAAGTTGTGCGTCACTATTAAACGCTTCTGTCAGTACAAGCATACTTAAATTGTTTGGAATAGTTCCATTAAAGTGACTTGCTAATAGAAACAGTGTTCTGTAAAGCGGGTAATAACAAAATCTGGTCGTTTAATGTAAATGAGAAAGTATGTTTAAGCTGTGGCTTTGAAGTAAATTGATAGTTATTAAAACAGTATAACTGGGTTATTTAGTAGTTTATCAGAAGTTGAATTGGTAAAGATGTTTGGCATATGCGAGGTTCAAACAATAGATTTAACTTCTTAAATTTTGAAGCAAACTGGATTGCTGCAAAGCATCTGATTTGTTTTTTTTGGCTTGACAATGACAAAAATGGTATAATGTTTTTACTTTGTATAATAAATAAGTTTATGTGTATAAAAAATCCCCATAATGCATGGGGCGATCATTGGAACATTGTGCTTAAATGTACAAACTTAAGCTCAGTTAGGATCACAGTCATGTTAGGTTATTAGTCAAATTACCTTTCTAATTTAGGATTTGAATCAAAGATACAAATTTTGCCTATTATTGTTTAATGGTAATAGTAGTTCTCGCATATCAGTGTGTTTTAGGCTCATGATTAATGTATTACATTTGCTGAGTTATTCATTCATTCATTATCTTCTGCTTTATCCTCTATTAGGGTCGTGGTGGTGTTCCCCATGCCCATCCAGGGGAGAACGTTTTGGGCGCTGGGAAGATACACCCGGGACAGGGCGCCAATCTATCGCTGGGCACACACTCACACAGACACGCACACATACACACACTACATGGGGCAATTTGGAGAACTCAATTGACTTGATCCATGTTTTTTGGACTGTGGGAGGAAACCCACGTGGACACGGGGAGAACATGGAAACTCCACCCAGATGGGGATTTGAACCGGGAATCCCTAGTGTTGAGAGGAGAATGTGCTAACCACTAAGCCACCATGCTGCCTTGCTGAGTTATGTTTTATATTTAATACTTCTGATAATAATACATGTAAAGATGTTCACTATAGGTAATCTGCTATTTTTCATTTTACTGTTTATTTCATCAACTAACTTTAGACTTGACTCAAATTTTACTTCATAGGCAATTACATTTGAATTACTTATGAAATACCCATGTGTGGCTTAATGAAATTGAAAAAATACCGGCATGGTGGCTTAATGGTTAGCATATTTACCTCTCAGTGCTGGGGATCCAGGTTCGAATCCCGTAGAGTGGAGTTTGCATGTTATCCTAATGTTTTCTCCAGGGTTTTCTGGTTTCCCCCCACAGTCCAAAAACATGGATTTAAGGTGCTGTATATTGCCCCATATAGAGTGTGTGTGTGTGTATGTGGGTGTGTGTGTGTCTGTGTGAGTGAGTGTGTGCCAGCGATATATTGGCGCCATGCGGAACCCCTAGTAGTGGGCCCTAGGTCCCCATGGCAACCCTAGTAGAAGATTAGGAGGAAGATTATGAATAAATAAATAATAATTAGTGTTTTTTTTCCAGATGTTATTTTAAATCTTGTTAATTTTTGCTTATATCAATTTCATGGTAAAGTGCTCATATATCAGATTCACTACTCAATGCCCATATATCTTCAATGCTCATATATCAGATTCTAATCTCCATAATAATATTCAAGCAGATATCATTTATAAAGAAACTATACATTTAAACAATACATTCTACACATGTATACTAAGACAGAAAATCCATGTAAAAAATAAACTTGCTACACTGTAATTATGCAACATGCGGTTTATCTTCTGGACATTATTTTGTCACTACACAAGCGTTCTGGGAAGAGTTATTGCTTTGCAACAAACATAAAGAATTGGAAAAAATCAAGTGAAACTCTAGCGCAGTAAATTTAATGACATAAAGTTGTGACATCACACACTCCCATTTTAGTAGGCTGTGATTCACTATTCTCTGTGGTTTCTTTCACTTTAGCTTTTTCTCGAATCTCTGTAAAATAGATTTCCCATGGACCCGCTTATATTACACCTTTTAATTGTAATTCTTTGAAGTTTAATTTTCTTAAAAGCATGCTATTTACTATGTTGAGCTATGGTCCATTGACATTTTACATAAAGGCTAAACAAGCTATTTGTGTGCACTTAACCGAACTAAGAAAAAAGAGCCCAGGGACCATTTTTGGTTTATTGAAACTCTGTATGTAGTTTTCGTAGACCGTGCTTAAAATCTCAATTTAGATGCCCATCCATCCATCCATCCGTTATCCTCCGTTTAATCCTCTACTTGGGTCGTGGAGGGGTTCTGCATACCCATCCAGTGGAGAAAGTTTCAGGCGGTAGGCAGATACACCCAGAAGAGGGTGACAATCTAGCGCTGGGTGCAGTCACTCACTGCCACTCATTATATAGAAACAATTTTGCACCAGCACTGAGAGGCTGACGTCCTAAACACTAAGCTAATATGCCGCCCAAATTTAAACTAGTGCTGCTGGGATTTTTTTATTTGATGGTAAAAATGTGCACAATACTAAAATAGATAGGCCTGACATAGGCTCTAGGCATATAGGGGACATAAATGATGATGATAATGAAGTGAAATAATGAACACATCTCGTATAGAAACCAAGCATCTTCACATTTTCATGTAGTGTTTCTATTCATGAACTTAATTAACACATCTGTAAAAATGTAAAAATGTGGTCATTATGTAACTTGCAGGTAACGTTTTAAGTTTACATACACCAGTCAGTTTCCGTGATCTTATTACATTGTTATATGGGTAGAATCAAATATATGTACCATGATACATATATCCATCTCAGTTTTAGCAGAATATGCATTTGCATAGATAACAACAAACTTTGAGCATAATAAAAATTAAAAAAAAACATTTTGATTTGTTCACCACTTTATGCCATGACATCATATCGGTTAGTGGCTAATTCAATCTAATTCAATGTACTTGTGTGATCTGACTTTCCAATTTTAATCACAATTTCTAGATTCTAATTGGAACAAATCTTAATGTTAAATGATACTTTGTGAAATATTCACACTGACTTAACTCTTTAAGATTCAAAGTTGTTACAATACTTACCCAACATGAGTTTTTAAAAATCAGGGCATACTGTATGTATAAATACTTGTGAAAACACTGCATTTGTAACCATTTGGATGGATTTATTAAAACATCTTGTCGAAAATGCATTAGAGTAATTAAATATAAGTTGTACAAGGAGTGATAAAAAAAGTGGAGGAATGATAAAAGAACAAGATCCAATTAATATTGAAGGGGAGATCCATCAATAATTTGTGAATCATTTACTGAATGATCCAAAATAGATAATGTTCTTTTTAAGCGTGTCCTTTAATGCACATCATGATCAGTCAGAAAAATAGAATAAACCATAATATAAAGCAATCAAGTAATTGAGTCAAGTAAACCTCCTAAAACGGACAATTATAAGTGTTTACCCACAAATAGATTTTATAAATAAGGGTAAAAGTGTGTCTGAGTGTTAGAGGTTTATATACCACCAAGAAGCAGCTCAAGATGTTTTTCTACCTCTATGTCATTGGTCAAGAGTAGTTATTCTTTTTTTGTCTCATAATTTGCATGTCATACAGTAATAGTTCTACAAGTACTACATCTACATTTAGTTATTTAGTTACCCTTTTATCTAAACGATTTACAAATGAGAGAACAACTCAAGTCAGTAGTTAAGCTACACTGTAGTATAATCAAACCTGATCCAATCTAGATTTTTTTTTTCTCATAGCAAGTGTTTGTTGCAGAGATATGTTTTGAGTTGTTTCTTAAAGATGTAAAGTGACTCAGCCTCACAGACAGAGTTGGATATATTGTTCCATCATTTAGCAGTGGTGAACGATATGGAGTGAGAATTTGCACCATAGTGAGGTTTAATCATTAAGCGACATTCATCACTACAGCCAAGTGTATGAGTTGCAGTGTATTTTGGAAATATAGACTGAAGGTATGAGGGGACAGATCCAAAGATTGTCCTGTAGGTCCGAGTCAGTGTCTTATACTGAATGCGAGCAGCTACAGGGAGCCAATTGAGAGAGAGGAGTAATGGAGTGACATGAGTTCACTGGTTCGCTGGTTGAACACAAGTCGGGCTGCAGAGTTTTGAATCTGTTGTAGAAGCCTGATTGTGCAAGCTGCGAGACCGGCAAGCAATTACAATATTCAAGCCGGGACAGGATTCGGGCTTAGACTAACACCTGAATAGAATGTGCCGTCAAGAAAGGGACAGCGGATCTGATTAGATTATTTAAGATGTGGGGAAATAAACCAAGGTTATGGACGAGACGGTTGGATAGATTGTGGAGCCACTTGGAAGGTCAGGTCATGATGAATTAAGGGTATAGCTGGAATTATGTGAAGCTCTGTTTTTGACAAATTTAATTTAATATGACCGGTCTTCAACCAAACAGATATGTTGGTGAAGCAGGCGGATATACCTGATTTGAGATCGTGGTGCCTTCAGGGGCAAAAGACAAATGAAGCTGAGTGTCATCAGCATAGCAATGGTATGAGAAACCATGTGCCTAAATGACGGCACTCAGTCCTAGAATAAAAAATCTGCCACCTAAAAAGTATTACACTGCAGAGGTCACCTTGTATAAGAAAGGCTCTTTTTTAATCTTTACATTTTCCTTTTTGCTCTTTAAATATTTCCCTCTGGCGATTTGTAACCCTTTAAACAGCTTTTTAAGGACATTGAAATTTTGAATCAAAGCACAGAAGTCAGTAGGCTTTTCTTTTTATTAACTACAGATGCAGCTCACAAATGTAGAGAAAGTGCTCCATTACCCCAACCAGAGTGAGCAGAGCTAAATTGCTCAGATTATACAAATTCAAACATTTCGCAACTGTCACAACAATTGAGGGTTTTATTATATTTACTTTTACTTGAGTAAGTTGAGCAACTGCTGCATCTTTTACAGGTTGCTGCTTAGAACTATTGCTGAAACCTATTTTTAAAAAGTAGGGACAGAGACATATTTACCAGTTAATCACATTATCTTAGCTATAATTATACTTTTTATTAATGTTGACAAAAATTTTTTTAAAAATCTAGACAGTTTGCAAGTGGATGTTTTGCAATCCAAAAGTACAAAATAAAAGGCTATGTGGTTCATATTATTCACCTGTGCTAATCAAACTAAATAAAATGCATACTTTTAATAATGGAAAAAAAAATTGTAATATTAAGATAACACAATCCATATGCACTCATGTATCCTCATGTGAAAAGTCTGCATAGTCTTTTTTTTCTTAGCTAGGAACAATGATAAAACTGTAAAAAGAATTTCCATAAAGTAAGCTGAAGCATTAACTGTAGCTCATAAGACATCTGAATGCCCTACAATCATGCACTAGCAACAATTGTAGAACCTTCCAGAAGAGTGTTATTTATAGTCCTACCTTTTTGAGTGTGCTGCAAGTTTTCAAACTTGTTTATATTTAACAAATAAAAATTAGTTGTTAATTATAACAACTTTTGTGCCAGTAAATGAAGGTTAAAGCGAATAAACATATTACAAATTTCAGTTTTTATTTGAAAAGTGTCTCAACATTTTTTAAATTATTGTTGATACATTTAAAAGACTAATATGATTTCTAAAGCGAGAGAGACAAAACACAATACAATGAAAAATGTATTTGTCAGTGACAAATGCACTGAAAAGATGAAGACTGATATCAACCAGTCTTTGATCTAATTTCATACTTTTTTTTTTAAAATTGCTTTACGGTATGTTATGATCTTCGTACAATGGCATCACATCCGCCGGTGTTGAAATCTTTTGATACAGTCATAGTTTCCATGTTCCATGTGAACAGTAACATAATCTCACCTAAAAGACATGTGTGCTATTCTTTCATTCGTACAATGTTGAGCATTTAAAGGGCTGCAGGAAGAGTGGGACTTCCCCTAATGAAGCTGCAGTTGTTGCTGCCGTTCATGAAGAAGTAAACAGGCTGTGCTTTAACTGCAAGCCCATAGTGAGATAGATTTATCCTCCAACTTCATGATAAAGAGGATTTCTAATTACGCTTGTAGAACTAACACTGCATGAGGTCATCTTCAGTCTGCAGATGAGGGAGCATAACCTCCATGCTGCTTTATGCTTTTCTTTTTGTGTCAATTCTCCAGATTCTTCAGTATTCTCCCAATGTCTCTGTTACATTGTTTCTATAGACGGGTGACTGTGTGTGTGCGTCTGCGTGTACATCAAGAGCTTTGTGAAGGACTGGTGTTCATGTGCTTTTACCATTTAATATATGTTCATGTGGCGGCACGGTGGCTTAGTGGTTAGCACGTTCGCCTCTCAGCACTAGGGATTTCCGGTTCGAATCCCCATCTGGGTGGAGTTTCCATGTTCTCCCCGTGTCCGCGTGGGTTTCCTCCGAGTTCTCCGGTTTCCTCCCACAGTCCAAAAACATGGATCAAGTCAATTGAATTTTCCAAAATTGCCCCAGATAGAGTGTGTCTGTGTGAGTGAGTGTGTGCCCAGTGATGGATTGGCACCCTGTCCTGGGTCTATCTGCCCAGCGTCTGAAACGTCCTCCCTTGGATGGGCATGGGGAACCCCACCGCGACCCTAATAGAGTATAAAAGCAGGAGATAATGAATGAATGAATGAATGAATATATGTTTATGTGCTTTAATACCATTTAACATGCATAATGTCCCATTTATTAAATAAAACTAATAGCAGTAATTCACATTTCCTACATACACTATGGATTATGGAATATTATGGTGATATTATTGTTAGTCTGCAACAATGAATCCCTGAAAAATGACATGGTAAATTGAATAGTCTGTTAGTAAAATTCCAAGTCTTAAATGAATAATGGAACATTTACTAGCGTCCTGTCGGCTGTGGTGACATTTCCAACAAATGGTGAAGAAAAGTTATTTAGGATGTGATTCTAGGTATTATTACTTTTACTTATGTGGAGTAATGGTTAAATAATAATTAAATGCTTATGCGAGTCCTTATTCCCACTTACAAGGTAAATTACTCATTGACACTGTTTCTTTTTTATACAAAGCCTTAGAAATCAAATACTTTGATGCTCTCTAATGATACTACTGATTAACCACAATAGAATTTTAGAATTTACCTAGCTCGATGATGTGGCTAAATAGTGTGTTGGTGAACTTAAATGCATCAAGGTCTGTATGCTTGTGTGGCATTAAAGGAATTTCATTTTCATTGCTCTTTTATTTAGTTTTGACCCTGACGCTGACATCTAAATTGATTTTGGATGTCAGTGTCTATAAAAATGGTAATTAAACTAGTGCGTCTCTTAGACTGGCTTTTAAGTATGTATGCATGATTTGTTTTTAAATAGAACTATTAGAAGAGTAAGTATGACATTTTTTTCTACTTTTTGTTCAAAAGTATTGCAATGCCCACATATTACACCATAGCATTTATTATATCCCATTCTGGGTAGACTTTTTACCCAGTTTAGCTTAGACTCGTCCATGCATTTATATACCTCAAATCTGGGCCGCAGTCAGACAATTGTACTAAATCCAAGGAAGTTGATTTAGTGTTCTTATGGTAATGGGATTAAACTAAATACTTAAATTCAGTAAGTTAGGAGGTGTATTACAATAAGATCTCTATAGTGTACATGTTACAACTGAATGGTTGCTATATAAATAAAGAATATTTTCATATTTTCAGCCAGTGCTGCAGCAAAACATGCAAAAAGACTGTAGTTGTCATATTAATTGATAATTATTGATTCTATAAAAATAACCAGTATGATAATAAGAACAGTGACACCATGGCAATTAGAGTTAACATATAAAAGGTAATGAGATTAAAAGTATTCATTCATTCATTATCTTCCGCTTTATCCTCTATTCGTGGTGGGGTTCCCCATGCCCATCCAGGGGAGAACATCTCGGGCGCCGGGCAGACACATCCAGGACAGGGCGCCAACCTATCGCTGGGCACACACTCACTTACACAAACACACTCTACATGAAGCAATTTGGAGAACTCAATTGACTTGATCCATGTTTTTAGACTGTGGGAGAAAACCGAAGAAAACGGAGGAAACCCACACGGACACGGAGAGAACATGGAAACTCCACCCAGATGGGGATTCAAACCGGGAATCCCTAGCGCTGAGAGGCGAATGTGCTAACCACTAAGACACCGTGCCGCCAGATTAAAATTATATAAATGAAAAATATTATAACTGGTAAAGCAATCTCTTTTTCCTACTATATTTTAAGTGCCTTGCCCAAGGGCACTTCAGCCATGGTACTGGGTGGGACCAGGAATCGAACCAGGGACCTTCAGGCCACAAGCCTAGACTGACCTAATTATATGTATGCTTTAACAATACTTTGTATGTTTTGAATGTGTGTATTTTGACCTAGTACGTTTGGTAAACTCTATTGCCACAATGCTGATATATTCTTATGTTGCCAAGGTAACGCAAATCTAAAGGTTATTTTGATTAGAACTATACACACACACAAACAGTGTTGATCAATTGTAATTATTTTTGACATATTGTACAAGTGTATATTTTTTCAATATAAAAGAATGTCTGATGTGAGGTGGCCTAATTAGTTGCATATTTATGTGTTCATGTAGACATTATTTGTCAAAGTCTTTACTGCATATAATCAAAAAATGTCATGCTGCTATGTCTCTTGTTGAAACTAAGACTTTATGTAGATCATAAATGTATTGTTTCAGTTTGGGATGCATTAGTGCTAATAACTATATTGTAAAAAGAATATATGGTTTTTAAATATATATATATATTATATACAATTCATAATGAAAAGAAGTGAAGGCTAAAATGGAATATGCAACCCTAATATGTTTCAACTAAAAACCTGGAATCGAGTTTTTCTTTGTGCTGAAAAGAAACAAAGCTCTTGTTTGCTGCTGCTTATTCCGGTGGCAAAAAATGTTTTTGACGAATGGTATAATTTGTCCATGCATATGCTGTAGTAGTCTGTATATAAGCACAATTTATTTCGTTATGAAGAACCAACATTTTTAAAAAATTGGAATTGGGGCTCAATAGAAAATAATGCTTTTGACCTAACATATATAAATATTTAAGCATTTAATATTTCATGTTCCATTGATATGCAAGGTGCATTTTAGGTTTAGGTGTATTTCATGGTGTGATGCTGGAGCAGTGGTTAGCATTTTTGCCTGACAGCTATAGATACTATTTCAAATTATCAGGTTCTTTCTAAGGACAGTTTACAGGTTCTTCTTATTTCTGTGAGGGTTCCCACTTGGAATTCTATGTTTCATTCACAATCTAAAGAGATAATTATACAGGTCCTGCATTTTATATGTTATGTATTTTGTGACTATTGTTTTACTCCCTGTGGTCTTTCCAAATTTAAAACCACAATGTTAAGTTTAATGATGACAAATGCTATAATCCACTTAAGTTAGCATGACTAAGCATGAAGTATCCTTTCATCATTTTCGTTATTACCATGTTATTATTATCCGTCACTGTTAAATGTCACTGTGTTAAGGTGGCTGGGCCTAATTATTTATCTTAATTGGCATTATGTACAATTGTACACTTAAAAGACATGAAACACAAAAACAATTTTTGTTTACATCAAAAGCTTTTAGTTTACCAAAATCAGTTGTAAGTCAGCCAACAGTGTTCATTTTTTCTTAACTTTTTTTTTACAAAATGGTATGACCAGATGTTTCAGATATGATTAGAATAACTCTTTAGGGTTAAAGCTGTTGTGCATTAACTACATTTATCCATCTGATCCTCTAAAGATGTATACATGTACATATTTAAGGATGTTGGATAAATCTTATACCCCTGTTCCTATTGTGAGGATGATTCCCTTTGTTTTAACTCAGGGTCACCTAGCGTCGCTTTTAAGTAGCGATGAAATGCCAAAGACTAGAGTGTGAAAGATAAATAAGGTGCAAGAGAGAGGGAGCAACAAAAAGGCACCAGACACTAGCTGAAGGAATGGAGACAGGGTAGAATATAAAGTGTCCATGCCAGGGGGCAGTAGTTTCACAATTCACACAATTTCTTAAGAGAAATTTTACAGAGAAATGCATCATGAATTCAACAGTGCATACACACTTAAAAAAGGTCTTACTGTTTGGGTTTATTTGAGCATGTCCATTAAAGCCACCGGGGTTGAATAAGCAACTGACCTTCTTTTGTTCATTCACTCATTCCCACAAGTTAACAACGTTTTTTTTTTTTTTTTTTTTTTGTTATACTCCTCATAATGCAGCCAGGGACAATGTGTTAGTTTGATAATAGTTTGGTTTCAAGTACTTTAAGAAGTTACAAGTCACTGATAACTATACATAGGTTTGCCTTGAAAGAGAGAACGAAAGATGTACAATATGCTATTTGTCATTCTTTTGGACACAGGTTCACTTTTTACATTAGCATATCTCATCTCATCTTATGCTTAGTCCTTTAATGGTGGGGGAGGGGGTCCCCCATGCCCATCCAGAGGGGGTCCCCCATGCCCATCCAGAGGGGGTTCCCCATTCCCATCCATTGGGAAAGCGTTTTAAGCATTGGGAAGATACATCCAGGACAGGATGCCAATCCATCACTGCGCACACAATCACTCAACTAGACACACACACTGTATAGGGGTGACTTGGATAGGGACAATTTTGACCGCGAATTTACCTTGAATCCATATTTTTGGGCCGCGGGGATGAGAAACTGTAGAACCAGGAGGAAACTCACACGGCTATGGGGAAAACATGAAAACTCCTCCCAGATTTGTATTCGAACCTGAATTTCTAGCGCTGAAAGGTGAACATGCTTACCACTAAGCAGTCGTGCCACCCGCAAATGCATATAAGTAATGTTTATCTGTATTCTTTTACATTTATTTACATATTGTATTTGATATGCCATCTGAGCAGGAAAATGCAAATTAGGTATGTAAATAACAAACATGGAATTTCATATCAGCTTGAATTTATTAAATAAATAAAAGAAAATATATTTTAACAGCAAGGTTAAAATAATGCCAATCAAGTGACGCTAACTGCAAAACACTAAGCTGGTTGTTGAAGATGGCTTTGCTTGCCAGTCACATCATCTCTCCCTGATGTCTTTGCTCTTACCCCATTAGCTACCCAGCCACTCTTCCTGTAAGGAATGATTAAGCAGCGATCATTTTTCACTTTTTTTAGTCGGCGCACATCAAGAGCTAAGAAGATTAGTGTAGCATATGGCAGAGGGGGAGTTGCGTGCTAAAGGGCATGCTGTTGTGAAGCCTATGGATAAAGCTTTCCTGTCCTGAGCTTTCAGTATATGTTGTCTCTGGTGTTTTATTATGTTGTAAAACTGAATGCCAGGCTTGTTGTAATCCATCACTATTAATGTCTTCTTGCTCTCTTGATTTTCCTTTTGTGCCATGGTTTCCGTTTCGAAGATTAGACAGAAGTTGTAAAGAACCTCCTAGATAGCTCATTTATTTTGGTCAAGATCTGGCCCACTTACCCCATTTTCATCAGGCCTGTTTTTCTTATGGATTGATGGCATTTGGGTGGATCTCTCCAAGGTGTGAGCCACATATTCTTCAGATTAGGGTCATGTATCAGCCGAAAGTGGTTCACATGCTTGTAGCCCTGCCAAGTCTTTACCAGATGTGAACAAGACGTGATGAATATTTTTTATAGGACCACTTATTGCTTGCAGTACTAAATGTCTGCCAATTGTAGAGCACATATGGGCAATGTTTACATTTAAGGGTCAGCCAGCCAGAAGTGTATGCCCCACTCCAATCTGTGAAACTCATTGACACATGAAATAATTGAACCATTTACTCTGTACTCAAATTTAATAATCCAATAAAAGTACTTGTTTACTTACCACCATTGGTTTAGTGTACAAAATAACTTGGTTTTTGCCTTTTATCAAATGTTCATATGTGAAAAAATAATGTACCAAAATACAAACTTAAAAAGCAGAATAACAGGTACATTGTTCTAATGGCTATTTGCTGCCTGATTTACATGAAACACATAGTGGTATCAGCTCACTTTCCTGTCATTTTCGCTGTACTTAGTGTATGATGGAAGGAGTTTGCTGAGAGCCTCTCGCTCAATCTTAGACACCCACAGCTGATGCAATACTTGAACACATCACTGAGTCATTCATGCCCACACATAAACACAAAGACTGCTGAACAATACTGAGTCATTTTTCCATTCGCTCATTTTCAGTCAAAATACATACTTTCAATATAAACCCTATTTTTATATAAGGTCTGGGTCTCCTATTACAGGTGGCACCAGTGATAATTTATGTTCCAGGGCAGAAATGTTTTCTGTTGTACTGTAGAGTATCACATGCTTTAAAGTTCAGTGTTTTATGCAGCAATACAGTAAAAGATTTAATCATAAATGTTTCATTAGGTTATTTTGCAGAGGAGTTTTCTCAATAGCCTCAACATAATGGTTGCTAGTTAGAGAACAGTTAACACAGCAACCCTGAAGCAAATAGATCACTTACTTACCTTGGCAAAATTTGGTCGACTCAGGGTTTGAACCCCCAACTTTAAGATTGCCAACACCTTTACCTCTAAGCTACGTCTTGTAAGAATTAGTACAAACATGTTTCAAAATGGGGTGGCATGATAGCTTAGTGGTTAGCACATTCACCTCTAAGCACTGGGGATTCAGGTTCAAATTCCAATCTGGGTGGAGTTTCCATGTGCCACGTGGGTTTTCTCCGGATTCTCCGGTTTCCTCCCACAGTCCAAAGACAAGGTAAATTGTTCTAAATTTGCTCTAAATTGCCCCATGTGTGTGTTTTTGTGTGTTTATGTATGTGTGTGAGTGTGTGTGTGTATATATATACAGTATGACTTTTAAATTCTCAGACAGTTATTCAAATGGTGCTTAAACCTTTAAAAAAAAAATTTAATATTTAAAAATATTTCTTCTACATCTATGCATACAAACCTTGTCCTTGTTAAATCGAGTCGTGAACCTGTGATTGCATCCTATTTTTCTTAACAGCTACACTGACAGACTAGAAGAAAAATAAATAAATAAATAAACGGCTGACCCACTAACAGCAAATGATCAAAACCTAAATGAGGTGCACATAACCAGAGGGTATTTCTGTTTTCCATTTCTTCAGGTCTCCTCAGCTCCTCTACAAGAAAAGAATTAGTTTAGCTGGTTTCATTATAAAGTGCACACAGTACTTCAGAAATGAGTCAGCCATGAAATAGTCTGGACTCACAGCTCGTCATTTCGCAGTTGGCATCTTTGTCCCTTTCTCTCTCTCTAGTTTTCTCACACTATCTTTAATTTGTAGACTCCTAAAACTGGAATCACTTAAATCTCAATTTCACTTGGATTGGCCATTTCTTGTTTCTTTCGCATTATCGTTTAACACAATTTAATCTCTTACCATGGTAAAGTACTGACAGTAAAAGAGTGTTGGAGAAGGGGTAATGTGGGTAATGGTGATGTAAAACTGCTTTTTTCATTATATTGAATCCATCAGTTACTAGTATATGTCATAACTTGGCTGTATGTTTCAGTAGCTTTAGTACAAATCTACGTACAGAATGTCATCTAACATGACTTAGATTCAGTGACCCAAATTAAGTGTTTAATCATTCTTTCTGTGTCCACCTGCCGAAAGTATGCACAAGGTGTAAGCAGCATAAACGGTTGTCATCCCCAGCTGTCTGGCTCCTGCTCAGTTACTGCGAAAGGCTGTTGTTGCACCTGTGCCAAATCGATATAAGTCAGGAGATAGCAGAGGGGAAAGCCACACAGCTCACAAAATTATCGATCCCTGTCTAAGATTGAGAGAGTGGGTCAGATGGATGGAAGACAGAGATGTAGGAATTGGTATGGGGTCATTTGAAAGTGCAGAAATGCAGTTTTGTGGTGAAATTGCTGTATAGCAAAGGTTTATTGTGGTCATAATATTACAGTGCCAGTGCAGATTTTTAATTAATTTTCTTGAGCTGTGTAATATACAAAGTTGCAGCTCTTCATTTGGCACTGTTGTGAGTTGCCCGTGTAAGGCCTAAGTTTTTAGATCATTCTAACAAGTGATTTGTCATTTAATACATTTGATTGTTCTCATGACATCTTAAAATAAGCAGAGACTCACTATCTCTCACACACACACACACTAACAATATATGGGGCAATTTAGAGCATTCAATTTATCTTGAAACTGTGTTTCTGGAGTGTGGGAGGAAACTGGAGAACCGGAGGAAACCCTTGCAAACATTGGAAGAACATGTAAACTCTACTCAGATTAAGATTTGAACCTGGATCACCAGCGCTGTGCTAAACACTATGACAATGTACTTCCCTTGTTAGATATTATGTCTGATTTATTAAAAAATTTGAACAATATAATGTAGGTAAAGATTGCATGCTTTTCATTTTAGCTAAGGTAATATACTACACTGATTTATATAATAGTGCTAAACCCTTTGTCCCCACCCTAAGCTCTTTACCTGGTTTGGAATTAAAAAAAATAAAAACATAAAATCCCTTACAGATCTGATTAGGCACTGAAAAAACATTCAGATGAGGTTGTAAATAAAAGGGTAATAATATACAATCTTTAATTTAAGTATGTTGCATGTTACATCAGCTATCATTGTGTTTCGGCCCAGGATTTTCAGCCTTGTGAAAAAAAAATGATAAATTAAAATTTCATGGAACTTTTCCTTTCGTAAGTCATTATTTATTTACAAATGTATAACCTGTTCTTTCAGGAAAGGCAAAGTTTCAGATTTAGTAAATTAAACATATTGTGAAAAGTGAGTGTGTGTGCGCACGTGTGTGTATGTGTGTGTCTGTATTGTATGGGCATTAAAACAGTCTGTGCCTGATCAGAACGAACTTTCAAATTATGTTCAATAAAGTAGTTTATAGTGTCTCAATGCAATAAAGTTATCAAATCCTGTTGGTAGTGTTTTTGTCTCATAACAAGAATGCTCAGGCTTCATATTCTGGTTAAAAAGACATTCTGCGTCGTTTAATGGAACTCACATCTGTCCTTACAGCCTGTACATTAAACAAACTTTAATAGATTGTAATGTTTGCATTTGTTTTGTACTGTTTTGTAAGGGACATGACCCAAACACGTGTAAGTCAGTTGTAATGGAAGAAGTTTCTCTGGATGTAAATGTGTTGCAGGTGTGTCTGCCCTGCAATGGACTGGTGATCAAATGATGGGCATGAATTGTGCATGGGATGGTGATGAAATAAATGCGAGCCAAGTCTGTTTAAAAATAGACATCTATTGATGGATTTTCAGCCTAAACTTCATTATTGGCCAAAGGCTGCTGTGATGTCATGGGTGCTGATCCTAATCATAAAATACAGGCAGTGGGTGAAAAGGTTACCGCTCAGCTTGGCAATCTAGTACACATGCATACCCATAAACACACACAATCAACCACAGAGCCCTAGTTGGATATAGTCTGTAGAAAATGAGAGGGAGGGGTATAATAAAAAAGGAAGACAGAAGATATGAAAATGGATTTGCCTTTCTACTTTGGTCAGTGACGTTTTTTGTATGGCTGACTCATTCTCTCTCTTATTCTCTCTCTCTCTCTCTCTCTCTCTCTCTCTCTCTCTCTCTCTCTCTCTCTCTCTCTCTCTTTCTCTCTCTCTCTCTCTCTCTCTCTTTCTCTCTCTCTCTCTCTCTCTCTCTCCCTCTCCCCCCCCTCTCTCTCTCTCTCACTCTCACTCTCTCCCTGTTTATCTCCCCCTCTTTTTGGCATTGGGTAGGATTGCACGTATGCACACGCTCACTCTCTCACGCCGTACTGTTGCCAGAGCTGCTATTGTTTGAGCAGGCTTCCCTTGTGTTGATTATACAGCGCATCCTTTCTGTGCTTTACTTCTCGCTTTAAAGACACTCAGTTTGAAAGGGACTCCTGAACACTGGAGCTCTCAGCTGCTTAAAGAGAGGGAGGGGAGCGCGGCAGTTTTTCAGTTCTTTACAAGCGGCAACATTTTCTTCTTTTTAAATTGACTTGCATAAACTAAACTATGGTGCAGGTTACTGTGAGATCTGTGGTGTAAGTAATGGAGCATGCATTACACACAGCCAAGGGTTAAGAAAAGAACAGCAATCCTTTTTTGAAAGATGTTTTACTTGCTCAAATTTTAAAAGCGGTTGATTTTTGCTCCTTCTAACTGAGAGCAGCATTTTTCCCTTTCCTGGCTTACCTTATCTCAACTCCACACTGGATCGAGGTAATGCTTGTACAGATGCGATCGGGTCAGCAGCAGGTCTACCCGTAAGTTCCCAGGTGGCAGAACCACCAGGCTCCCCCAAAGGTAAAAGAAGACCAGGATTACTTCAGGCCATGAAGAAAATTTGGCCCAAGAAACGCTTTCAGGTTAGTCTTGCATGTCTTTGTTCTTATAATAAAAATTGATCTCAAAAATGTTTTACTGTCACAGTTTGACCCATATCTGTGTCGGCCATTTGTTGTGCATGTCCTGATTGTGCTAGTGCCCTAGTTTCATACTCCCTGACTGGCATTTACATTTAGTAGATTGTGCCCCACCCTTTATATGTAAACAAAGTGAGAGTATTTGCATAGAGATGATTGCACATTAAATTTCAATTATGCTTGTGATCCCTGTTGGATGTTGAGCATGCAGTAAACTGCCAGAAGGACAATAACCATTGATTTTTATGATAAATCAACCATAAAGTGGTATTAGTCATTTACAAGCTTTACTAACTTTTTTATTGTCATATTCCAACTAAACTAAGATTTAGGTTTTGGTTAGTATAAAGGATAAAAAAGATAAATTCAAATTAATATATTATTTAATAAAACTAAATAACCTCTCAGGATTTGTATTTTGCATTTAAAGAATATTTGAATTCGAATGAATAAAGTCGTTTTTTTTATTATCTTTAAGCTGAAAAAGTCATTTGAAATATTCTTTAGTTGTATTGCTCATTATAACACCTGGACAATATGCATATTTTTATTTTTTATCTGTCTTCACTGAAAGAGGGACATATGGTAAATCAGCATGTAGGTTGCTGAAAGAAAATCAAGAGCAATGCATCTTGGACCATCAAACATTAAACAATGTAATTGAGTTTTAAACTCTATGCTAGGTACTTCTATGGATTTATCTTTAATTGTTTATCATTTATTTTCAGAAATGTTTTTGAAAATACAAACTGTAATGCTATATTACACTAGAACCTCAAAAAAAAAACAAATTCATTTGTAATAAAAAGGTTCTTTTCCGTGGATAAACTGAAAGATGATATTTTCTATTCTAACAGCTCTTTCTGAGAACATGTCACGCTGACATTTCACAGGTTGGAAAATGTGCAATCACAACTCACTGCTATTTCTCCTCATCACTCTGGGTTGATAGAAATCAGAGGTAGGAAGAAATGAGATGGAAAGAAAGGGGGATGGTGGATAAAAAGAGATAATTAGATCTTTAGTTCACAGATGGAGGCATGCAGGTGGAGAAAACAAAGATTGATAGAGAGGTGTATAGATTTTTGCCAGGTCTATGTCCAGATCAGTATCACTTAATCTGAATTTCACACTCAAAAGCAATACCTACAACTGTAAAATTGCCATTTTGTTCCTTATTTTCTTTATAATATATGTATATAACATATGTATATAATGTGTATGTATATGTTTAATAGCACTACTCACAGAGAAAATATTTTAGTTATTAAGTAAATAAAAACAGCAAAAAAAAATCTAAAAGCCTGTATCAATAAACTTCGAAATAAGGTTTCTATGGCATAGGAATCTGTACACATGCCTAATAATCTGATAATTGAAATATATATAGTGAAATTTGATTAATCTTTTGTTTTATTACATTTTGTGGATTTATTAAAATCTAAATTTGTGTAATTATTGTATTGATTTTGTATCAATTAAAGAATATATGTAGGGGAGGTTTTTGTACTCTTGTACTAACTTGAGTAAACACCCTTGGTGACTGTTGATGATGTACTCTCCAGGGTGTGAAGTGACTCACTTGCCACATGGCAGCTGTGTGATAAAAGAGCTTTTGGAGAGAGTGAATTGGTCTATTTGGTTTAGGCTTAAAAATCAATTTATGCTGGAGATTAGGCATTAAATCTGAAGTAACTCAGACATCCTCGCTATATTATAAAATCATAAACAACAGTTGACAAGAAACCGAAGCTGATACCATCCATTTTGTTGTTTTTGCTCGTGGTGAATTATGTCTGCGTAAACACTGATCATTTTGGAACTCTCCGAGGTGCTGACTGTCTTGTTTTTTGGAAAAATGCAGTATGTCATTTTGCTTCTAGAGTATAATGAAACAAGTGACATTCATTTGATAGGTACAGATAGAAGCTGGCAAAAATAAGACAGGCAAATATATGATAGATATACTTATGGGTAAATTTACAAAAGAGGTAAAAATAAAATAAAAACTTTTGTTTATAGCAATGATGTGCATAATAAGATTCAACATTGATTTTATTTTAAGATTACTTAGCTGTACTTAATTTTAGGTGCTCATTCATTTGTTTCGATGTGTGGTGTCTGGGAAGCTGCTCAATTCATTGATTTTCCAGCTTCTGTTCAAAGCTAATTACCCAAAAGGACCCTTTCTCTTCTACCTATTTACCTTTTCCACCCAGTTATTGTAGCTCAGTGGTTTTTGGATTGTGTTTGAATATAGTAGAAGATTTTTAGGCTTTGTATTAATTTTGTAATGATTTTCTTTTGCCAATCCTATTTTCAGTGAAACTAAGTGGGCATTACCTGTTTACTCATGTCTGACCCAGAAAGGCAATCGTGCCCTTTTTTCCTCTGCACAGATGGCTGGCCGAGGATTCACTTTCTGTGCATGACTCTCAGCATGATAAGCATGACTGTCTTTGGCTGTGTGAGTCTTAGCTTGGAAATTGTAAGAAGAGCTTCTGCATTTTCCATTAGCAAGAAAATTTTGAATGTTGCATAAATCAGTTACTACTGATGTCATTCAATTCTTTTCTGTCACATCTCTATATGTACCATGTTATTACATTCATATAAATCAAAACAGTCCCTATTCCTAAATGTACTATATAAAAAAAATTGTTCAGTTTTAGGTTTTGACTAATCAATTTTTTTGTCAGTGAAATGAGGTTAGCTGAAAAGAACTTGAATGTAATGAAGGACCAAGTTATACCATTAAAGGATTGCTTCTGTTCAGATGGCACTGGAATATTTCAGGACAGTTTACAAGAGAAATTCTTCATGAAGTGTTTGACCATAAAAAAAATCTGTGAGGTTACATAAGGAAATTAAAGCAACAGCACAGCAAATGTGGGCTATAAATAAAGCTAAAATTGATGTACAACTTTTTGACTTGATTGTGGATGTCATTTGCTTATTGCAGAGAACAGGACAGTGTGCCTCATTTTATCCACATCCAATATTTATAAAGTGACTATTGTAAGACGTGCACTGCTTTATATGCATTAAATTCAGTGAATACAGTTCTGAAGTGTAGTAATGCAATTGTGTATTTTCATGCTATATTTGCTGAAAATTGTTGGAGTTATATCGGCCTTAAAGAAACCAAGCTTATGTTGAAGACTGGGTTTTTAACATATAATTAATACAAATGACATTGTAATAATAATTGTAATCATTTAAATAGGTATTTGTAATGTGGGTGCAGGTGAGAGCAACAGCAATAGCTGACCCAATGGTAAATATTGTTAAAATTTATTCTGTTGTGAGTTTGGTACTGGGTCATTAACTCATCATCATTTCACAGTTTCATGGTATTATAGCTGGTTCCATATGCTTGACCTTGACTAGCCATCCTGCACTAAGGAAATAGTGCTATAGCTTTGCTATTTTGACCAAAAGACCAAAAGTTCCTGTGAGCACTCTTTTATTTATGTGCAGCTGTATGGTAGAAAGATTGGCATGCCTTCTGAGATATGACTTTGCTTTTGGGGTAATGCTAGAGTCTTCTAAGGTATGATTTGCTTAATAGAAGTGTTGTGGCAAGACCAGTGCTTGACTATGTTAAGCCACTATGGAACCATCCAGTTTAGCCACTCATAAACAACCACCTGCAAGTAAAATGTCTTAGCCAGAAGGGCAGAAAGCTGAAGTGTTTTTTTTTTTTATCACACACATATTTCTTTTAAACTGGGTGGTCAGCCACAGCCAAGCATCCCACACATATACAAGAATGAGACAACATGCACCAATCCCCCACATTAGGAACAAGAACCGCACAAAACCACACATAATGGCAGCAGTTAACCTTAGGGCTGACCACTAACATGCCTGATAGGAAAATGACCCATTGCTGAACTCAGAACGAAGTCAGACTAAATACACTCTGTGCTGGACCAGATCGTTGTGTCATAACAGTGCACAACAGTATTTGGTGTTTTAAAATAAGTCAACACTATTTGTCATCTTAGTTTCCAAGACACATAATCAATGTCATTATACTTTCTTGGATCAGATTAATTAAGGCCACACTTGATTGCTCTGTTTTTACTCTACATGGCTGTTGATTTTTTTCATGTTTTTTACCTTTTGACTCGGGGTAATGCTAAACATGTAGGATTGTGAAAATGGCCTATTATCATTATTATAATGCTCTGTACATTAATTATTCAAACCTTTTTTATAGGCCCATAAATGCTGGCCACAGTCAGGTTCAACATAATGGACTGAATCAGTTAATCTGCAACTGGTCTTTGACAAAAACGATGCACTTTGACAATGCAAACAATTTAATGTCCAGCATAATGTTCCCTGAAGTCAATAAAAGGGGTTGAAGATAAACAGTTTATGTTGGAGGGAGTTTGATGTATCACTTGCTTTTTGGTGGCTGCAGGCCTGATTTCCTGACTCCACTAATGCCCTTCAGCAATGTTGCTCCATCCACTAAGCCCTGCCACTTTGACAGATGCCTTCCATAACTAATGTTATTATTTAACCTTATTCTCAGGAGAAGGGCAGAAATTTCAGAAGCCACAGGCATTGGGAGCATATCTTTTGCTGTGACTAATGAATTGGGACTGACAGGACGTAGGCCGATTCCAGAACTCGTATTCCCAGCCAAAGCTTCAGTATCACCTCATTTACTGCTCTAAATTGGTAATCGGCAGAATAAATTGCAATGTGACACAGAGGCACAGATATCTATGAATATGGCTTTGACTGTAAATAGAATAAATAATTTGCTGCCAAATGAATATCTTGAATGTCTAAACAGTATGAAAAATATTATATTACAATATGTAGATGTCCTTCACTGCATATAACTATCTCAAACCTGTCTTCATTTTCTGAAAATGCAGTATTTCTTTAAACACAAATGCATGATGGCAGTGCAATTATTGACAAGATATTTTTCAAACAACCTAATTTTTAGGTAACTCAGTCACCAAATGTCGTATATTAAATATAGACTAGTCTAGTATTAATAGTGTAGTATCAATGCATATTTTTGAGACCTCCTAGTCTTCATGTAAAAACACCTGCACCAGAAGCTCATATGTGCATTTACAGTCTTGTGTTTTCCAAACTGTAATGTGTTGATTATACTGGGTATTCCTATTTTTGATAGGTCTAGTAGGTTAGTTTAACTGTACTATATGTATTTACTCTATTACATAATTTTACAAACAATAGATTACTCCAGTATGTAATTAAAAACACAATACAACACCAGACTGCAAACTGTAATCATGAACATGGGGTTGAACCAATTTGTGCCTCATTTATCTACAAGCTAGTATACCATGTCACATATTATGCAAGTGAAATTTATCAACAGCATGTTATATTATATATCTGTATATTTATACTATAAGTATAAATTGTGGAGTTTTCTTTTCACCCATTTTTGCTTTTTAACTTGGTATCTAGGCATTTTGCGAAACAATGATTAAGAGCATGATGTACATAAACTATCAAATACTGACATATAGGGCAAAGATGATTTATGTTTAATAATGATAATGACCTAAGCCATGTCTGGCTCCCTTTCTATTTTTATTTAAATTAAAACTTCTTCATATGTAATTAGATTTTTTGACTTGCTTTCATTTAGTCTTAAGAATATTTACCTGTGCAGTAACATATGGTTCTTTGTTTCTATTTCAGAAAACTGGACAATCGAATCGAACATTTGGCCGGTTCACCCATGGTGTGTTTGGTTTTATAGATAACAGGTTATTACAAAAGAGATTTTATAATTATTCTTTAAGTCTGTCAATCATTCTAGTGTGTGAGCTGTGTTAAGATTAAGGATGCATTAGAATACACTGTTTTCAGATTCGCTTGTAATATATAGGGCAAGTTTTTCTTTTACTGAAAGTCAGCATTGAAATGAGTAACAAAGATACTGTTTATCCAGCATCCTTCTTCTTAATGCTGACCATTCTGTTTTACTTCAGTAAATGTTATGATATGATTGATGTTTTATGCATTTAACAATAAATTTGTTTTAATTGATTGAAATATCATTTTCACTTGTCTTATAATACATGGGGATGGTTTAAGATTATTGTGTTAGTGCCTGTTTCACAAGCATCGTCATTTTGTGTGTGTGTGTGTGTGTGTGTGTGTGTGGGTGTGTGTGTGTGTGTGTGTGTCGGTGTGTGTCGGTGTGTGTCGGTGTGTGTCGGTGTGTGTGCACAAGAAAGAGCGAGAGAGTGAGAGCACAAGCCTTACTATAAAGAATATTTGTCAGCTGTCATAGAAGTCTTTAATGGGAACACAGCTGACATGATCAACATTTAGTTGCTATACGAGAGCTCAAATCTCCCTCTGAGACAACAGCAAAGAGCAGTTTTGTATTCTTTGCTTTGTAACGACTGTAACCTCACTTAATATTAGAACAGAGGGAATACTTACCTGCTTATTTTATTTCTTTTACGAGATCTGTGTTCTTATTTTCTTCATATAAAATTTTATAAAGGCATCAGTAAGGACCATCATAACATTTTATGATTGCTGTATATATGAAATACAAAAAGCCATATTGTAGTAAATGACTAAATAATTCCACTAAGATCTGTTTTATTATTCGTCTCTTTAAATCTTATGTTTTATTGTTATAATATTTATAATATCTTAAATCTAAAATGATCTGCCAAAAAATCTCAGTTTGATGTGGTATGCAGGAAAATGCATTCAACATATTAAGCATAAGATACACTTGTATTTTAAAGATATTTGACATGTTTGTAAATTATTTACAGACAGCACATTACTTGTGTTTTCAGTGCCTACTCATATATAATATGCTTTTTTGTATGTTTTTTTTTCAACTTCAGCAGGGGACTAAATATAAAAGTCTAAATATAAGCAAGCTTATGACTCAAAAGGTTTAAGGTGGCAGAAATATCTCTGTCAGTAATCCTGAAGAAAAATACCCACTCAGCAGTTTTTTTCCCAACGATGGGAGTGTGTGACTGATTCACTGGGAAGGGATTGGTTTCTATAGTAACAGTGCATTCCTGTTTTCCTTTTCTCTTTGCCGCTATGGAAGCGAAGTATTCCGCTCGTGCAGGAAACAGAGTTATGGTAATGATTTTCATCTTTGACGTTTTTGTGTGGCTCACAAATAATGATTATAGAACTGCATTTCATTTTAAAACGCACCATTTTAAAATAAGAAATATTATTATTATTTTTATAAAAGTTCAAATATTCTCTTTCAGCAAAACCAAATAATTGTAATTTCCTCATATTGCTTAATAGATACTAACCATTTTTAAGAATTTTCATCTCTGTAACTGTTGCATCTAGATTAATTGAGTACTAGAGAATTTTGAACACACTTTAAAAGAGGTAAGCTTGCACTGTTTAGTCACATCAGTGCTAAACTGATGTAGGTTGGTTGTTCAGTTGCAGTCATGAGTCATTAATGTGATAAAAATAATTAATTGTCAATCACACTGTTAAAGAAATTTTAGTAAAATTGTTTTAACTGTAAAGGTACTAAGACTAGTACTAAGGCAGTACCCAAAAATGTATTTTTATGTCTAATCTCGGTAATTATATATAAGCGATTAACCTATATATAACCTATATATATATATATATATTCGTTAAAAAGACCTGGTTATCTATTTATGAACATGTTACCTAAGACATTACATTTACATTTAGTCATTTAGCAGACCCTTTTATCCAAAGCGAATTACAATTATCCGAACTTGGTTGAAGTCAGAACTCCGGGTTGATACAGCAGCCCTGGAGCAATGAGTATGGTAACTTTGGATGTTATGGGATTTGAACCCACAGCCTTTAGAATGATTGCTCATCACCCTTCCACTGATCTACCACACCCTTGTATTAACACTTTTAATAGGGTTGACATGTCAATCATTTTTGCAGCAAAGTAATCCCATTTAAATTAACAAATGATTCTGGCACCTGTCTTAATTTTATTAGCTATTTGCCATCTATATGTTGACCACCATTTCTTTTACTTTTCTACACCTTTCACTATTTTCTTATAATAAATGGCCTTAAAATTAAGAACAACACTTGTGTTCTGTGCTGTTCCACTTCACAATAAATTCTTTGCAGGTACTATTTTGTAAGAATGATCCACATTTCCAATTATCCTTTGAACTTTATATTAACTTAGAAATTATACAACCAAAAAAACTGCTAAACCTTAAAGTTCAGTACGTTTATAAAGGCTAATTGCAGTATCATCTTAGCCTGGCAGATTAGATTTTTTACTTGGCTTGTATGTTACCCACAGACTCTGAAACCACAGAAGACGAAGCCGGTGAGCCACAGATGGAGACCAAAGAAGGAGGCAGAGGAGAGCCAGATGAGGCCTCCCAGCGGGTCCCAGCAGGTAATTATTCTTTCTACACTAACATTACTTTTCTCACCTTCACCTGCAAAACAACACATAACACCACAATGCCTGTTTGATTTACCATGAAGACACACCTGATTATCCTTCATGTTCTTTAGTGTATCACATCTTGATCTGTGGGAATAAAAATAACTAAATTAGCTTTATCTATTTTTGTTGAAAGGCGGCAAGGTGGCTTAGTGGTTAGCACGTTCGCCTCTCAGCGCTAGGGATTCCCGGTTCGAATCCCCATCTGGGTGGAGTTTCCATGTTCTCCCCGTGTCTGCGTGGGTTTCCTACGGGTTCTCCGGTTTACTTCCACAGTCCAAAAACATGGATGAGGTTAATTGAATTCTCAAAATTGCCCCATATAGAGTGTGTCTGTGTGAGTGAGTGTGTGCCCAGCGATGGATTGGCGTCCTGTCCTGGGTCTATCTGCCCAGCGCCCGAGACGTTCTCCCCTGGATGGGCATGGGGAACCCCAACGCAACCCTAATAGAGGATAAAGCGGGAGATAATGAATGAATGAATGAATGAATGAATATTTTGGTTGATGTGTTGTTTCATAGCTCTATTGTTTAAATTGTTTGTTTAGACTTCCTCTTAAAATCAATTTCATCGACTGCTTAATCTTGTTTTTTTTATTGCATCAATAATTGTCATTTTTCTGCTTGCCTTTGTTGATTGTCTTAGCACAATTACCTGAAACCCTTAGGCAAAGCTGTTGACACTGAGCACTAAGACACATACATCAATAACACACACACACCTCACACATACACAGATCTATAGATCCTATTGACATCACTATAATGCACATGTATTTTTTTTTCTGAAAGTCAAAATCTATCAATTTTTCAAGTCTTCATACACACCATTATGCAAATGCACATGGTAACAATTTGAATTACAAATGTAATTAACTACCTTTTAACCACAATTTTATATAATTAATACAAACGAGGCAGCTCTTTCGCCTCTCAGGGCTGGGGATCTGGGTTTGAATCCTAATCTGGATGGTGCTTCCATGTTCTCCGTGTCCATGTGGGTTTCCTCTGGGTTTCCTCCCACAGTCCAAAGACATTTATACGAGGTAACCTGGATGCTCTAAATTGGATCATATAGTGTGTGTGTCTGTGTGAGGGAGTGTGCTCAGCCATAATTTGGCGCCCTGTCCTGGGTGTATCTGCCCAGCGCCCGAAAGGGTTTCCTTTGGATGGGCATGAGGAACCCCACCCAGATTTAGTCAAGGATTAAGTGGAATAAAGATAATAAATGAATAATACTAGTGATACAAAATTAGTTTTAAATGACAAAAAAATGACATTTTGTGATGAAATCACAAAGGGTGTCATTGTGTGTGTTTTTTTTTTTTGTTAATGTTAGTATTTTAGTTGTCAAGTTGAACTGCACACTTATCAATACTCTTCTCAGCATTGTTTGTCAGTACCACTGCCGTGTGGAGAATCATTTACAACTCAATATTACTTGATCTGATTATTGGGTTGCAGAGTAAAGGAGACTAACAAAGTATGAAGATTAACAGCTAGACTACAGTCTGTAATAATGCAACAACAAAGTATTTACATCTAAATGATAAATGGAACTGAACTTTACTCCATTTTTAAATGGTCAGGATCCCCACAGGACCACTTCGGAGCAGGTATTATTTGGGTGGTGAATGATTTACAGCACTTCGGCAGCACTGATGTGGTGGTGATGCGATAAGACACAAATGCTGAAGTTGTTAAACATTTTACAGATTGAGAATGATCCATAAACTAAAAATGTCTAGACACCAGCATCCCATAGGTAGTGTTCTGTGAGCACTATTGCAAGATTAGAAGACGCATAACATAAACTGTAAAGCAACAAATGATCTGCTGTCTCTAATTTAACATGTACACAGTACAATCTATGTGTGGAATAAGAATGATCTCTGTAATGAAGTGCACAGTGAGTGCAATAAATCCAGAAGTACTGCAGTGTCTGATTTATTCGTACCAGCACCGTTAAATCAGTGGTGGTCACCACAATGCTGCCACCTAAATTATGAGTAAGTGTATTGTCTATATTTATATTACAAAAAAAATGTAGACTATAAAAGGTTGTTGTTTAGGAGCTATGATGTACACTGTAATTCACATTTTTGGATAATTCGTTGGATATTTTTGTTATTTTTTACACGGATGCAGTTGCTCTGCAAACTTTCAAAACTCTCAAGGGTTAGAATTCCAACAGTGTAATTTATGTTTACAATGACAGCAAAGCAAGGTTTATTCTGCTATTCCACTCAGTCATTTAACCAGATCTTAGCAGTGGCACTTTCTGCTGCCAGTATGCACTATAGGAAAAGCCGTCCCAGCATTCCTCCTTAGAAATGAGTGTGGGAGTGGATTTAAAGCATTTTAGGTGAAAAAAAGTTTTCTTTAGTTATTTTTTTTTTAAATTGTAAATAATGTTAAAACAAGGCGGCACGGTGGCTTAGTGGTAAGCACGTTCGCCTCTCAGCGCTAGGGATTCCCGGTTCGAATCCCCATCTGGGTGGAGTTTCCATGTTCTCCCCGTGTCTGCGTGGGTTTCCTCCGGGTTCTCCGGTTTCCTCCCACAGTCCAAAAACATGGATCAAGTTAATTGAATTCTCAAAAAATTGCCCCATATAGAGTGTGTCTGTGTGAGTGAGTGTGTGCCCAGCGATGGATTGGCGCCCTGTCCTGGGTCTATCTGCCCAGCCCCCCCCCCCCCCCCCCCCCCCCCCCCCCCCCCCCCCCCCCCCCCCCCCCCCCCCCCCCCCCCCCCCCCCCCCCCCCCCCCCCCCCCCCCCCCCCCCCCGCGACCCTAATAGAGGATAAGCGGGAGATAATGAATGAATGAATGTTAAAACTTTACATTTACAAACACATTTATGATATCATTAAGTGGTTAGCAAAAAAAAAGAAATGATTGGTTTATGTTTTGAACTAGGATTTTTTTTAACTGTATTGACCCAAATAGGTGTGATTTTAGGTAACAAAAAGAATTGCCTACTCACTAACTTCCACCCACTACACACAAAAATAACAAGAAAGGAAAAAACATGTCAATGGGTGATGTCCTGTGGAGGGGTGCCATCAGATTGATTTAATGCATTACGATTGTGAATTGGTGGGTGTAGGCTTGGTGGTGGTGAGCCTAAAGGATTTTCTGTCTTTATATTTCCTCCTTATTCTTCCTACATCAAGCTGCATCTGCCCACTGGAATGAAACAGGCTGCAATAGAACCGTCTCCTGCTGAGAAACACTGTCTGCCTCAGAGCCTGCTGGAAATGTCATGCTCCATCTTCAAAAGCCTTCCTCAAACATGTAATCTAGGCAATCCGCTCTTTGAGGCTTCAATAAAAATGACCGAATCAAGTCTCCAAAAAATTCCTTCCTATTATAATCTACTTCAAACAACATTTTCTAAATGGTCCTATATTACTGTAAGTAGAAAGAATAGGTTTATTTGAAATAAAAAATGCAGGTGGAAAAAGATCAGAGGATTATTCGGCAGGTGTGGGTCTGGAACAACAGTATGAAGTAAAATTTCATAACAGCAATTGTGATGATTAATATTCTGCAATAGCAACAGTTAGGAGGGGAGGAGAGGTGGAGCCAATGCGTTGATCAGGGAGATTGATTAGCACACTTAATGCTACTCCTCCTGACGACGTGTGCAACCATATACGCTGTGATGTCACCTTGGGGAGAGACATTCTATGGACCAGGATCTGGATGTTTGGCAAGAACATCAGCCAGCACATGTATTTTAATGTGGTTAAAGCAATATGCAATAAAGCCCATTCATGTTGGGAGAAATCCTGTCTCCGGTCCTTATTCATGCCCACCCCTCATTACAGACATTTAATGCTATACATCAGGTAATTAAGTGACCTGCGTTAACTCAGAAATGACTGAATGTGCTGAAATTGGGTTATGATACAAAATTAAAAAATGAAAAAATGAAACAAGCTGTGCTCATTGCATTTACAGTCTTATGCAAAGATATAGACGCCTAGTAAATTTATTGCATTATTTGTGGTATTTTAACACTAAATTCCAAAAAATCACTTCTGGCCCATAGAAAAGCAACGTGTGTGTGTTATTCATTTATTCTGTGTGAGCATATGTTTTATTATAGTGTATATTTGTATAAGATGGCTCTGCTCAAAGGGACAACAGTGCCAGTTGATGTTTTTGAACAAAAATAAAAAAACATGTAACCACGGACAGTTTCTTTACCTATTAATTGTAATTAATTATACTTCTGTAACTACAAAAAGCTAATTCAACAATGGCACTGAGTTAGTTCTTATGTGTGATCGTTACCGTTCATAAAAGTGTTTAGCTTTTTTGGGTTTAATCTTTAATGCTGGTTAAGATATAAATATTATGAGGTATTGCAAAATATTACAACATTATAAATATCACTTTGTACATCTGTCTGCAGGTGAGCGGATGATGGACGTGGCAGATGCAAGTGGTCACTGGGCATATGGTGAAAATAGAGTGGTGGAAAGAGAAGCACCATCTCTGGGATCAAGAGCAGCAGGGCCACAGGCCGCCAGGCAAGCCACCGGCCGGGAGCCAACGGCAACCCAGATCAGGCACCTAGGGGTCGAGCCGCTGATCCGGGCATCCCGCGCCAATCTGTCCCGGCCAGTGTGGGGGTCTGAGGAAAGTGTGTCTTTAGCTAGTGATTACTATGGTAGCACCTTCAGTCTGTACAGAGGAAGAACTTTTTCTATTCCCCTGCAAATGCAAGCACTCCCAAGCACAAATTAATACCCTTAATCCAAAGAATTGAGAAACCAATAAAATACATAAATACATAGCCATTTCACCGTCCCAGGCCAGTCATGATGCTGCAGATGACCCTCATTGTTACATGGACATGTAGGTTTGCTGAGTTGGGCAGGTGATTGAAACCAGAGCTTGTGATCTTATCTGTCTTTCTGTCTGAGTGCCTGGTTTTTATCACTACAAAGATGAGTATAGTTGTCCACCTTTGGATGAGCTTTAGTTCGACCCACAGTTGGAGAACAGTGTGAGCTGCCAAATCTGAAACAATAAGATGTGACTCACTCAGTTGCAGGATCAGTAGACTGAAACATTTGGATTTCTGGAAAACAAAAAACAGAAAATGTTTTTTGGTTAGAGTTCCTATGTAATATTTCAAGTATTGCTTTAAAGCAACTCTTTCCACAACAAATAATGATTTCTGGGACATTGGTTTAATCATATACAAGTAATAGAAAAAACAACAATCTTTTGGTTATTTTAGGATTCAGTCACTCTTCCTCAGCATCTTCACCATAGCCATGTTGGATTAGGGCCATCTGGAATGCATCAGCATTCGGAACTCTGCTAATACAACTTCAAAACTCAACTTTAGAAGAAAATAATTAATTAATATTTCATCACAGTATATTTAGTCAATGCTTTACAAATACAGTCTGGCATCAACATCGTAACACCTTTTAGTTGAAGTTGCATGCTTTCCCATGCCATTTCCATTTTATTACGTTAAACATCCTAATTAGACTTCAAATTTTTTTCATGAGACAATATGAGAACAGGGCGGCACGGTGGCTTAGTGGTTAGCACATTCGCCTCTCAGCACTAGGGATTCCCGGTTCGAATCCCCATCTGGGTGGAGTTTCCATGTTCTCCCCGTGTCTGCGTGGGTTTCCTCCGGGTTCTCCGGTTTCCTCCCACAGTCCAAAAACATGAATCAAGTTAATTGAATTCTCAAAATTGCCCAATTTAGAGTGTGTATGTGTGAGTGAGTGTGTGCCCAGCGATGGATTGGCGCCCTGTCCTGGGTCTATCTGCCCAGCGCCCGAGACGTTCTTCCCTGGATGGGCATGGGGAACCCCACCGCGACCCTAATAGAGGATAAGCGGAAGATAATGAATGAATGAATATGAGAACATATTGCAGAATCATATACACTCCTGGTCAAAACTTTAAGAACACCTCAATTTTTCCAATTATTTATCAGAAACTAGTCGGTTTATTGTCTTATTGCACTCTGAATTGAAAGAATAGCACAAATGAATCTTCTGCGTGTTAATCTTCAGACTTTTCAGTGTCAGACCTTTGGCAGATATAACAGCTGAACACACATGTGACATTTTTTGTACAATAAAACTCAAGAGTTCTTCAGAAATTTCTACCTAAATCTGTTACAGATCCCATATAGTGTTGCACTTGTAGGTTGCTTTGATTTGACTCTTTTTCCCAGTTCACCCCAAATCAGCTCCATTGGGTTTAAGTGAGGTAGGTGAGCTAGTTCTGGCATAAACGGACTTATTTTTGGGGTCATCTTGTTGTAGAATGAACCCCTGACCATGTAGACATATACCAGAGGGTATTTTATGGCTCTGCAGAATGATGTGGTTTAGAGAATGATTTAGGGTGTTTCTTACTCTGTAGAAGTCCTCGACCCTGAATCTAGCAAAACAGCCCCAGACCATCACGTTTCCTCCTCCATCTTTAACAGTTGATTATAACACACTGTGGAACCATCTTTTTGCCTTTTGGAATGCAAAAAAAGATCCTGATAATGAACCAAATATTTCAAATTTTGATTCATCAGCTAATGATAAATTAAATCCACAATGTTACACAGGCTAACATTTCAGCTATTGATTGGAGTTAGAATGACTCAAATTGCAATAAATAACTGGGAAATGTGGGGTGTTCTAAAACTTTTGACCAAGAGTGTCTCTGTAATCACACTTTATTTGAAGGGTACCTTAATATCTTGATACGTTTACAAATACTTTTAAATAAAAACACACAAAAAACTTTTGAAACAAAATTTCATCTTTCTGGCATGTGCCTTGAAGTTATGTTTTTAATGTTTTTTTATATAAATTTTTAGTTTTCTTTAATGAAATTTTTAATGTCATATTTTATTCTGCGGCATGGTGGCTTAGTGGTTAGCCCGTTCGCCTCTCAGCACTAGAGACTCCCACAGTTCAAAAACATGGATCAAGTTAATTGAATTCTCAAAATTGCCCCATATAGAGTGTGTCTGTGTGAGTGAGTGTGTGCCCAGCGATGAATTGGCGCCCTGTCCTGGGTCTATCTGCCCAGCACCCGAGACGTTCTCCCCTGGATGGGCATGGGGAACCCCACCGCGACCCTAATAGAGGATAAGCGGGAGATAATGAATGAATGAATGAATGAATATTTTATTCTGTAATCAACCAGTCTTTTTACTGGCGAAATTTCTTTACATGACGATACTGCCTCCACTATGCTTCATAGTTGCATTGATGGGCTTAGCTTTAAAAAAAAACATTTCCTTCATGCATATCGCCAATTATTATCATTAAAAAACTTAATTGTTGTTCTGAAAGTTTTTTCTTTCTTTTAAACCCTGACATTTTTGAAGATAAAAATACATACCCTTTCTACATATTTTTTATCATTTATTGTAAAAATATATATTTCTATAAATAGGTGTTTTTTTTAGTCCAATGAAGGTACCCTTAAAATAAAGTGTCTGACACTGACTTTATCAGACTTCTCAAAACTCACAAGTTAAACTTTAGTTTTTTGTTTTCATTCAGTCCATTTCTGAAATAATAATAATAATAATAATAATAATAATAATAATAATAATAATAATATTGCAATAGAAAATGTGAGCAATGCATCAACGAAGCAGGATTAGGAAAATTTACATTTCTTTATTTGACCAACACACTCTGACCAATGACTTTGAATCCTAATTGCTGAGCTTCCTTTAGCCACAGTTCTTTTATCTCTCCATTCCTTTGATGTAAAGTTCATACAATTTTTTTTGCATTGAACTGATTTGTTTACGACAGGCTGGTCCTGTGGCTCTCTGAAAATTACATACATGAGACATTAGAGACCGAGCAATCAATATTTATGATTTAGATACAAACATGACCTATAAACCTACCATCCAATTACCTTTTGTCAGATCATTGTTATGTAATGTGCCAGCTGGTGTCCTGTAAGAAAAATGCTATTTAGCTCATCCTGCAGCCCCACGTGGGGTTTTGTCTAAATCAAATGTAATCTGTAAAAAATAGTAAAAATAGTAAAAGGTAATTTCTAAATTTGTATGTGCAGACAAACACATACAACCCAAACAGTTTTGTGACCTGGTAAGCATTTGCTAAATGTTAGCAGTGATCACGTTACTCAAACTTTAGACAAGATAAGCAAGAGTTGTATTAGTATGCTCAACCTTCCTCACCCAGTTTTTCGTACCTCATTTAAATTTATGTTTCTTTAGTTAATACTTTCCTTTGACCCCCATTGCTCATATGCTAAATTTTTTTTAAGTTTTCTATTTGATTTATTTTAACCCACACAACATCAGATGCAAATAGAAATGAATGGGTTGCTGTAAATATTTGCATCACATTGTTTGTGTGAGGTGCCATCGACCCCTTTGGGTTTATCCTGATTTCTCTGCATGCCATTTTAAAGAGTTTATAGCATGACACTTGCACGGAAATGTGTGCCACTTGTTACAACACATGACATTCAAATCCATTCACGTATAGTTCTATATTTTCTATTACATAATTCACATTAAATCACAAATTATTGAAATAATGCCTGGTTTGGTAGCTATATCTCAACTCATATCAAACATTCAGTTTCATTTAATAACATATAATTTTAAATAAACGTGATTAAAAAGAGGAAATTACTTATTTGCTCAAGATCATTGTATCTTTGCAAGTTTAAGTTGAAATAAAGTGTAAAATGTAGAAAAAAAAACCTTGGTAATTTGACTTTTCTTTTAACTCAAATCATGGGCATGGAAATGAAATGTATATGTTGTATTTCTATAGCAAAATATGTCCATGTTGGCATTAGAACATTGTTACAGCATCCAGCATACTAATACCCACTATTACTTAGCATTCCTGTGTTTTTTTCTCACTTTAAATATCTGCATGGTTATGTTCTTTCGCATGATTCTGACACTGCTTGGGTGCTTTTTATGCAGTTTTTTACGCTGAATATCTCTTAAGTCTTTTACCACCTACAGACTAGGAAGGAAGATTTAAAGATTATAAATTTACCTCATCAAGTGACTGCAGAATGGTTTGGTGCCATATTGTTTTCGTGCTTTAGTCAAGTTTTTTGTAAATCCTGTTATTCTTCCTTCCTATCTGTGGCTGAGTATGACTTGCGGTGGATATTCAGTGAAACATGGTGGTCTAGTCCAGTGTTTTTGGAAGGAATAGGCTAGTAGGCTCCATTAAATCTGGCTTCACCCAACTTTCATGCTTAGTTTGATTTTTTTATATAATTTACTCAATTTGGTTTTACTGTGATGAAATGATATTTTGCTTTTATTTATTTGTTTTATTTATTTACTTTGGTAGCAAAGTAAAACCTGGTCTTGACTGTCACCCCAAGATAAGTGTGAAAATCATTTGTATTTCATTTTCATTTGAACATATTTAAGTCATCTATAAGTTTTCCCAATGCAATACAATAATATATATTAGACATATTTTTTAGGTTCATGATTGTTTTTAAAACCAATTCCATAACAGTGAGTTGAGCCATTTTTCTAATTATATTTCCACGAGATAATCAAATATATAAGATTCATAAAAGACATTTGCCTCCATAAATTTTTGCTCGTGTACATTTTTTAGCTTCCAAAAAAAAAAAAATGCCTCTTTGATCCCCTGTCCTCTTCCAAACAGCTGGGCTCCTCCCCATTTTTATGCCAGTACCTTTAACAAGCATTTCCATTAATCGCCTTCTTTCAGGGCCCAGTCTGAGGAAGTTTTGAGGAAATCTCCCCCACAAGTCCTTCCTCCCCCCTCCCCCAAAATAGTACGCTCATCAACTTCTCCCATGTTGGGACGTTCCAGCTCAGGCCCCCCAACACCTCTGACCCCACGCAAGAAGGCCATGATACCAACTGAATATCAAGATACAGTACCTGGGGAGTTTGAAGAAAAGATTAAGCAACCCAAGTCTTCTGCCATGTCCCAAAGCAGTGCACCAGACTCTCGACCCCAAACACCAGTCAGTGAGTATTCCAGAAAGGACCTCACTCCTCGCCCTTCACCTAAACTGACAAGGGCTAGCTCCAAGATCTTCGAAAGGGTGCGTGTTTTTGAAGAACGTAGAAAAAGTATTGATCATCCTGAGGGTTCCATATCTGGACGTTCATGGGCTGGATTTCACAGAGCATCTTCCATTGATTCTGATGATGGAGGGAGTCGGCTAGGCATCTCAAGAGAGAGTTCAAAAGAGGACCTCCATGAAGCCTTAAAAGCAGATGCTGAACAAAGGAGATCTATGTTCAGACAGAGAGCTGCATCTTTGGAGGACAGACCCCGCTACTCTCAGAAGGTTCAAGATATTGAGACCAAGTTCACAGAAGAGCTCCAGCGTATCAAAAAACTTGTGGGCAAACCACACATGAAAAAATCCTTCTCCACTGAGCAGCTTTCTAGTTTTCACAGAAGTAGGCAACCCATGAGTAAAGTGGAGCCTATCCCCCCACAGGTGTTGCAGAAATTGCAGGACCGAGAGCGTGCTCAGCAAGCAAAAGAAAACAAAGAAAGAGAACAAGCCAAAGACTCTTCATTATTGCGAAAACCTCGAATACAAACAATACAGCAAGCTGAGCCACCGGAATCACCTTTGCAAGATTCATGTATAAAAGAACAGTCACATGTAACCACTAAAATTGTAAATCATGCAGGAGAGGATCTGTTTACACCTCAGGGTTTGTCTCAATCTGAGCTTCCTGGACAAAGATCTCCAAGAATAATGCGTAAATCTAATCAAATAGGTGAAAGCTCTCAAAAACCTTCAGCTGTAGAAATTCGTTCTGTGGCTGAGGAGCCATTACGGTCACCACGACGTACAAGAGCAGAGTCTCCATCCAAAAATGTTCTTGAGATGGTACGCAGGGTGGAGCCAAGACCAGCAAGCCCTCTTGTTAAAAGAGTGGGCCATGTCCAGGAAAACACACAAGTACACACAGTGGATGAGGCAGCACACCGAAAAACACCAATAGAGATAACACTACGAAAGCTGGAGAGAAGACCTGAAAGTCCTCTGGTGCAAGGTGAAACTGTGGCAATACAGGATTATCCCATTCAGACACCACCCAAGCCTCCTAGAGTTTCACTGTCATCATCTGAAGAAGAGAAGATGGAGCTGGAACTGACTCCACTAACACCACCTCCAAAGCTAACAGTTCCTCGGATTATAGTTGAAGAAGAGCCCATGGAGACAGAATCCTTCCAAATTCCCCAGAGTAACAAAGCAAGTCAAAGTCCTCGTGCAAAAGAAGACAAACCACAAAAAGTCAGAGGCAGAGGACGTAAACAAAGGCCCATGTCACCTGAATTAGGTGAGTAAACACTAGTTCTTATCAGGTTAACAAATTCAAAAAGGGACATAAAAGTAACACAGTCTGTAGACATTCAATTAAGACTGAATTTCTTTTATACATTTTTTTCTTTTTTACCAGCAAACTTAAAATGTTACATCACATTTGGCAAATTATTTCATTTAAAATGTCTTACAAGTATCCCAACTTGGTTGGGGCTAGAACACATGGTTGGGCATACAGCATCAATGGATCAATAAGGGTTATCTGCCATACATAAGGACCCACATTACAGTGGACCTGGAATTTGAACTCATAACCTTCAGATTGATAACCACTGAGCTACCACATACAGTTAATTTAACTGATGCAAAAATTAAATAGCTTTTAAAGTAATCAAACCACCAATATATTTGCTTGTTGGCAATATTTAAATATATGTATATATGGTTAAACATGTGTATCAGCTGGTAATATTCTTCTATAAAATGATTACCAGTGCAATTACAAATTGACTTAAATGAACCTTAGATTTTACTTGATTCAAACATATATCAAAACATTTCCTACAAAGAGGTTATACTTGTCGTAGTAACATTATATTGTGTGTAGGTTCAGTAGAAGAGCTACAACTGCTGTTGCAGCCAGTGTTTTTAAATATATCTTTCACATTTAAATGATAAATATGTTTGCAGCCAACTTTATTGAATCAGCAACACATAGCAATTAGAAACTGCTGCTGAAGAGTTAGAAAATAAGAAAGCTACCATATTATTTGCATATAAATAAACCACTATGCTTGGGTAGTTGTATTTAAAAAGTAAACTGTGGGTGGTGGGGGGGGGTTCCCCATGCGCATCCTGGGAAGAACATTCCGGGTGCTGGGCGGATGCACCCAGCACAGAGTGCCAGTCTATCGCTGGAACAATCACTCACACAGCCACTTACACAAACATGGAGCAATTAGAGCATTTTACCTTAAATCCATGTTCTTGGACTGTGGGAGGAAACCTGAGGACAAGATTGATATTCAAACCTGGATCCCCAGTGCTGAGAGGCAAACGTGTTAACCACTGCCACTGTGCTGACCCTTAAACAAATAACTTAATGATTCATTTAATTAATGTATAAGTAGTGTTAAAGAACAATAAGTAACAATTAATACAACACTGCTGTTTTGTAATTTTGCTTACAGTGTAATGCTTATTTTTGCAGAATCTTCAGATGACTCCTATGTGTCAGCAGGAGAGGACCCTCTGGAGGCCCCTATGTTTGAGTTTCCACTTCAGGACACAATGGCAGCGACTGGAGCTGAAGTGCTTTTAAAATGTATCATTGCTGGAAACCCTTTTCCTGAAGGTAATGTTTTTTAGCTGACACATTTCCCTCGATAGCCAGCAGAGCAAAATGCTAATACACTATCTGCATTCCTCCATCTGTTGTTGCAAATGCTTAAACTGGAATGATGAACAAGACATTGACTGCCTAATGCTCATACACATTTTTATATACATTTAGTGACATGGATCAAGGACAACACAGAATTTAAAAACAGTCCAACGCATGTAATTAAAGTGGAGGGTGAAAGGCACTCCCTTCTCATCAAATGGACGAAAGCAAGTGATGCTGGTACATATACTGTTACAGCAACAAATGAGGTGGGCACAGCTTCCTGCAGTGCCACTCTTACTATTAAACCAGGTGAGCCCTTTCCTTTAGACAGTTTATGATTTTTGTAGTTTTTTGGAGGCCTCAATTTTATTGCCTAGAGACTGATATAAATAAATCCCTCACACTGACATGACTTGTTTGCGTTTAACATGACTACAAGATCTTTTGACACTTGCCGAACTAGCATTGTATATCTTCAGAATCTTCACACACTAATTGGTATAAGACAAGTGAATCCACCAGCTGAGGATGCTGTCATCTTTTATCTGATTTACGGCCTAAATAAAAAGCCAACTTTAAGCGCAAATAACAATATAAAACATTTCAAAGTGAATCCTTCTTCCTGTGTTTTTTGCCATTTTTGTGTACCGCGAAAGGTTTATTTTTAATAGGACAGGAAAGGTGAAATATCATCATGTCCCACTCAGAGCAGCAACGTCCATTGCTTTCTGTGTTACCAGCTGAGGGGGAGGCATTTTTGTGGGTGATGTGTGAGATTCTTCAATTGAGTACTTTAGCACCTCAGCCTATTTTGGAGGGAGTGAGTCATTTCATCAACCTACATTACTGCAGGGTCTGGGTTCACTACGGGTGATGAATGCATCCCTTGAGCAAGTGACTAATTTAGATTAAACGCTTTCCAGCTTACCATCCTACATCCTTACTGGAACAAACAAGATCTATTAGGCTATACTTTCTAATGGGAGCTGGCCTAATGGCTTCCCATTAAGATCCAGGGGTGATTATGGTCCCCTCACAATAGTTAGTTTATATCAACTGAACATTAAGTCAACAGATATGTGGAGCTTTATTAGACTATTTGACCGTCAGCTTAGTTTCTAACAAATTACATTCAAATCAAATGTGTATAAATTCTGCATTTTCAAATGTATTGTGTTGATGTCCTATGCCTCGGGTTCTTTATCAGCAAGTAATTTTTTTGTGGTCTATGTGTACACTGTTATTATAAAACAGAGAAAAATCTCTTTTAATCTACTGCCTCTAAAACAATAAGGGATTTGACTGGCTGTAAATAAAAATGGAGATACAGTAAATAAACTTAAATACTTTGCTTTAATAACTAGTCTTATCTAAACACCCCGGATACTTATTTGTCATAAAAGTAAAAAAAATTACCCACTATCGTTCAAACAGTGAAATGGCACTAATTTATGTGACGCAATAATTTTTCAGAGGAAATAAAATTATGCAGAAAAAATTACATACAGTATAAGACTTTTTTGCATCAGAATTTCTAGTGTGTACTTCTATCTTTATATTTCAAAATATTCATTCATTCATTCATTCATTATCTTCCGCTTATCCTCTATTAGGGTCGCGGTGGGGTTCCCCATGCCCATCCAGGGGAGAACGTCTCGGGCGCTGGGCAGATAGACCCAGGACAGGGCGCCAATCCATCGCTGGGCACACACTCACTCACACATACACACTCTAAATTGGGCAATTTTGAGAATTCAATTAACTTGATCCATGTTTTTGGACTGTGGGAGGAAACCGGAGAA
>JAFMOD010000784.1:1004664-1053133 GCA_019802435.1 Corydoras maculifer
CACACACTCACTCACACATACACACTCTAAATTGGGCAATTTTGAGAATTCAATTAACTTGATCCATGTTTTTGGACTGTGGGAGGAAACCGGAGAACCCGGAGGAAACCCACGCAGACACGGGGAGAACATGGAAACTCCACCCAGATGGGGATTCGAACCGGGAATCCCCAGCGCTGAGAGGCGAATGTGCTAACCACTAAGCCACCGTGCCGCCCTGAGTGTAACATATAAAAGTTAAATTATATACTTTAAGTTCAGATGATTTAATAGATGAATTGATGAAATTCAGATGAATTGCACAAAAATATAAATAACCAGCTTTGTTACCACAATGATATACAGCTACTGTTGATAATAAAATAAGACTATAATCATACATTATATATTGTTGATTTCATTTTTTTTTTTGTCTCAGCAAATCCTCAAAAATGCACCCTTATATTACTCTTAATATGCTGAAGGACATATATCACCTTTTTTAAATGAATAGATAACGATAATATCTGTTTCACAGAGCCCAGCCAAGATTTCAAGGGCAACCTTGGCGTTCCTATGGACATTAGCAGCCCGATCACATCTGATGAGGAGTATCTCAGTCCTTTAGAAGAAGTTATGGACTTTCGGGGAACTTCTTATAGAGGCTCTGAAACCCGAAAGAACATTGACCCACGTTTTAAAGAGCCTCCTGTTTTTCAGGTGATTGCAGCTTTAAAATAGTTTAGGGATTATTTTTGTATTGTTACAGGTTGTCAATGTGTAATATCATGAGTGCTAATGATATATGTGTGTTATTGCAATGTGTTCTAATGTCCTCTTCCCAGGCCATAGTTTCTGATCAATCTGTTGTAGAGGGACAAGAAGTGATTATGTCAGTCAGAGTGAGTGGTCAGCCCAAACCAATGCTTTACTGGTAGGTTCTTCTTCTTTAAAGTGAAAAAAAATCTATTGAATCAATATTTCTAGTTTAAAGTGATAAAAGCAAATAAAGATAATATAATAAAAGTTTTAGTCTATAGAAAGCAACTAATATATTTAACCAATATATGTTTTACTTAACATATTATATTATATTTTGTTATTCTCCTAGTGTAAGTTCATAATAATGGCAATGGACACTGCTGCTTTGCATGCTGGTTAAAAGCAAACATCTGCAGTTATGTACTGTTATGTTTTACAATGTCATCAAAATGAGAAAATGTTCCTAAATTCTGTCCTTTTTAAATTCAAGGCTAAGAGACAGAGTAACAATTAAAACGGGCCCTCGGCACATTGTCCGTGAGACAGAAGAAGGCAACTGTGAGATGATAATTAAATCAGCTGTGAAGTCTGATGCTGGCGTATACACCTGTAAAGTCATCAATGAGTACGGCACCAAACAGTGTGAGGGCAGACTGGAAGTGAAAGGTGAGACCCTAGTGTACTCATTGTTTGTTTTAATTAGAAAATGATTATGTTATAGTAATTATACAAGACACTGACAAGAATTTAATCTTAAATTATTGTTTATAATGCAAGTTAGTTTTGATCTTATTAGTTTAGACATTAGGAACTCTATGTGTGTAGAAAAACACTAGAATACTGCAGGGTAGAACACTTTGTGTGTTTTTTTAATGTCCCTTGTGCCACAATAGCTGAACATGGATTTAACTGGACTTGAGCATCATTGCAGATATAATGCCAGGAAAAGGTCAGAGTGAGACATTTTTGTAGCTGTAAGATATTCCCAAGGCATGTTGCCATAAGGCAGAATACCAAAAAAAAAAAAAAAAAACTATCAGATTAAACCTACTTTACTAAAAGCAGCAGACAGTAAGAGCCTTATTTTGGTCAAAGCAGCTTTTGAGGTATTCCTATGAACTAATTTACATAGAGGAATAACATTTTTATATAAAACCATATCAAACTAATACTATAATTATATAATTTACATTGTTAAGTCAGACAGTATGAGGGTTACATTTAAGTCACATAACAGTCTAAAAAAAAGCATTTTAGGATATTTGACAGAGCTGTGTTTAAAGCACAAGCAGTGCCCCTGGTCTAGTTTCACCTTACTGAAACTGGAATAGTGGTGTTAACTGCATGTATAAAGCATTGTTGGGAGGGCGTGTGAAACAATAGCAGAAGTCCAGTAAATGGAGAATAAGTTGAATTTTTAAAAAAAAAAAAAAAAAAGATCTTAAGTATCTTTATAAATCTTAAAGGCAAAACATTTTATTTAAAATGTGCCCTGTGCATTTCTCCTCCAGATGTTCCAGCAGAACCTGGCCTGGCTATAGTCCGACCACTCAGGGATGTAATAGTGAAGGCAGGAGAATCTGCATTGTTTGAATGTCATGTAATCGGACCACAGGATGTGGATGTAGACTGGCTGTCAGATGGAAAGCTTATTCAGCCAGCACTGCTAAATTGTAAAATGCATTTTGATGGAAAAAGGTGCAGATTGCTGCTGAATTCGGTGCATGAAGATGACAGTGGGACATACACTTGCAAACTCAGCACAGCTAAAGGTTAGTAAATCTCATTTTACTGTACAGTATTTAAACCTAATATGTTTTATTATTTATATCTCTTATTTAACATGTATTATTGATAGCAGGATATGCTAAAACAGGTCATTTTATCCAGTTCATCCAGAACCAGTCCAATTATATTAATGAGCTAATGAGATTTGATTTGTTACTTTCTTTTATGATTCTCAGCAAAATAAAACCCAGCGTAATAAAAAAAAAGCTCATTAATGGACAGTCAATGCCGTATGGACAAAGTAAAAGTTTAGTTTTTCTTGCTTGATAAGGTGTAGAATACTAATTAGCACTAATTTTGCTTGAAGAACCACAAAACCATACTTTTTTACATCGGCATAGTGATTGGTATGTATAAATCTAATGGAAAGTAAAGTATATCTACAGTAAATAAATCAATAAAACCTCAAAATATAATATATTGTGATATAATATTTGAATGACATGGTACTGTGGTTTGCTTCAGAGACCAGTACATATCCTGTTTTGTTTTCAAGGCAGAGTGCAAAAAGTCTGTTCTTTGAGCATGTTCTCAATGAGCTTGCATGAGTTACCTCTGTTTCTGTTCATTTTTCCACGATCTACAGGATCGTAGAAAAATATGTGAGGAAAAATATGTGAGGAGGTAAACATGCAATGGACCGACAACCCCTTTTAGATCTTAGCCTTGCTCTCTATAGGCCTCGATTAGAAAGTGATTGAATGAATGAAAAACCTTTCTGGCAGGTTGTCAACATTGTTTAGCTTATGGAAAATATCCATCCATCCATTATCTTTCTCTTAATCCTAAACTGTTTCGGGCACTGGACAGATACTCCCAGAACAGGGTGCCAGTGTATTGCTGGACACACTCACTCACACACACTATATTGGGGCAATTTAATGCAGCCAATTTGCCATGAATCCACGTTTATGGACTAAGGGAGGAAACCAAAGAGCCCTGAAAAAAAACAATAGGACACAGAGAGAACATGGGAACGGGGAACAGGGAAACTCCACCCAGATTGGGATTTGAACCTGGATCCCCAGTGATGAGAGGTGAACATTATACCACTTTGCCGCCCTTATATAAAATATATACCTACTTATATAAAATAAGTAAAAACTAGTTAGCAAATAAAAATCTAAGTCAATATAATTACATATTTTTATTGTTTGATCCATTTCAATATTGAGCATTGACATGGATCTGGAGCAGATCCCAGAAACACAGGGTAAAATATGTAATTACACCTTAAGCAGGGCATGGGTCCAGTGCTTGTCATCACTTATCCACTTTATCACAGATTTGTACTGAAGGACATTTTAAATCAATGTACGTTCATGTAGATTTGGAAAGTAGCATCTATGTATCTACATTTCATATTTTCATTACATTTATATTTGGTCATTTATCAGACACTTTTATCCAAAGCCACTTACAAGGTGAGCACAGGGTTAATCACAACATCCCTGGATCAATGAGGGTTAAGGGTCTTGCTCAAGGACCCACATTGGTAACTTCAGTGGACTTGGGATTTGAACCCACAAACTTCAGATTGATAGCCCAACACACTAACCACTGAGCTACCTTGCCTTTTCAGATAGACAAAGCATAATTCAATACCAGCCTCAATACCTGTTTTAACACACTTAACACACAAACACACAATTGATTGCAATTTCTGATTTCTGGTTTCTGATTTCATATATATTATTGAAGTTTAAAAATGTGTTTAAAATCAATAAGATCACAGTGAAAAAAACATTTTTTTTACTGTTACCCTTATTGCAATCTTGATCCAACATTAACCCAATAAGGATTATTGTATAATAACCTTTTTTTTCTACATAGTGTTTTTATACATCTAACATAACACAAATATTTAATAAGCAGAGTTTAAAAATAAGGGATTGGTAAAGCAGGAACCTTTATTTTTCAAATTTTAAACATATCATAATTTGCATTTACATGTCTTTTTTTAATTCAAGTAATTATCTCCATTTTATTTTATTTAGAGGAATTGACCTCATGTGCTCAGCTAAAAGTTGGTGCTTCTGTGGAACCCCTCTTCACTCGACAACTGGACGTGTTAGAAGTTATTGAGGGAAGAAATGCTAGATTTGACTGCAAGGTCAGTGGAACACCACCGCCCAAAGTTACCTGGACACACTTTGGTAAGAAAACAATGTTATGAAATAGTTGAGCATCTCATTAAATCTGACTGAATGATGATGTTAAATTTATATAAAAATGTTTAATTTTTACAAGACCATCCACTGGTGGAAAGTGAGGATGTACGCATTCTTAAAGAAGGTGGCAGACATTCGTTGGTTATCTCACATGTGAGCAGTGAAGATGAGGGTTTCTACACAGTGGTGGCCAGGAACGCACATGGAGAAGCTGAGTGTTCAGCAGAACTCTACGTACAGGAACCGCGGCCAGCTATGGCCTCTCAAATGTAACACCTCTTATCACTTCTTAATACTTATGTGATATTCAAACCGTACAACATTATTTCAGAGAGCTGTTGTATTTCTAATATGGTCAGGTATAATACAGGACTTTTAATCTGTTCATGCCCAACCATTCTGTTTGCAAATACTAAATACCTATTTGCTGTGAAGAATATATACATATATTTTCCTGCATTATGCAGATCATTTTTAGCTTCATCACATTATTTAAACAAATGTAACAACATTTTTAGTGTTGTGTGTTTTGTCTAACTGTCATTAGACTATCAATAAACATAATAACATTTAGTGAGTCTAACAGTTTGAGGATAATCTACTTGAACATACCAACTTTTACCTAGTAAATGACTATATAGTCAAAGCTCCCCATGCCCATCATGGGGAGAACATATAGGACAATAAGAAGATACACCCAAGACAGGGTGCCAATCTATCACAATCTATCTTGAATCCAAGTTTTTGGACTCTGGGTGGAAATCAGAGAACCCAGATCTACCAAGTCATCTATTATAAAGTTAAAATAACATTGGCATTGTTTTCAGCTATTATTAAGTCATGCATATATTCAGGCACCTCTGGCTACATAACACTTTATTTATTCATTCATTATTCATTCATTATCTCCCGCTTTTATCCTCTATTAGGGTCGCGGATGGTTCCCCATGCCCATCCAGAGGAGAACGTCTCGGGTACTGGGCATATACACCCAGGACAGGGCGCCAATCCATCACTGGGCACACACTCACTCACACAGACACACTCTATATGGGGCAATTTTGAGAATTCAATTGACTTGATCCATGTTTTTGGACTGTGGGAGGAAACCGGAGAACCCGGAGAAAACCCACGCAGACACAGGGAGAACATGGAAACTCCACTCAGATGGGGATTCGAACCAGGAATCCCTAGCGCTGAGAGGCGAACGTGCTAACCACTAAGCCACCGTGCCGCCAACACTTTATTTAGAGTTTTAAAATAAAGTTCAAGTTCAAGTTATTTATTTATATAGCGCTTTTTACAACAGTACATTGTCAAAAAGCAGCTTTACACAAAGCAGCTTTACAATTACAAAAAGCAGCTTTAGTTAACAATGAAAATACAGAAAAAATACTTTGTTCCTTTCATTTTTCTGCACATTTATTGCATTTAATTATCTAATAAAATGTCAAGGGGTAGATTAATAGTGGTTTTATATAAAGAATGTAAATGAACATTATTTAGGTCGAGGTGTTCAAACTTTTACATAGTGCTGTGTGCATTTATTTTGTTTTCCTTTGAAGGTAAGTTCATCCTGATATTTAGTTTCTTTGTTCGTGCACATACTCTAACTTTTGTTTTCTTGTAAATCCTTTAGGGCAAAATTAGAGAAGATGCCTTCAATTCCGGAAGAACCAGAAATCCCTGAGAGTGAAGTGGAGCGTTTTACAATGCCTGATTTTGTTAAGCCACTTTATGATCTTGATGTGGTTGAGGGTAAAGAGGCAGTGCTGAAGTGTAAAGTGGCAGGTCTACCGTATCCCACCATTGCCTGGTTCCACAATGGCAAGAAGATTGAAAGCACTGAGGATAGGAAGATGACGCAGTGTAAGATTTTGTAATATTTCACCGATCATTATAGAGATCAGAGTAACAGCTCTCCATGTTTCAGGACATTAAAATAATTAATATATACAGAATTATGTGTCCTGATATTTTTTTAATACCTTTGGCATAATCTTTCCTAATTATTTTATTCTCACATTTTCTTTATGCAGTCAGAGATATTCACAGTCTTGTCATTCGTTCTGTGTGCCATGCTCATGGCGGTGTCTACAAAAGCGTCATTTCCAATAAGGTGGGAAAGGCAACCTGCTATGCTCACCTCTATGTTACAGGTAAGAAAAAAATCAATGTATCAAAACATACCTTATAGTGCTAGGTCTGTAAGCAAGAAGATTTTTTCTTCTTTATTTGAACTAATATATATATATATATATATATATATATATATATATATATATATATATATATATATATATATATATATATATATATACACACACACTACTTCTATCTAATAAAGAATTTTGTGCCCCAGTGAATAAAGCAAGGCATAAGCATGGTTGAGTAGAAGTGTAAAAGATTGTGACTGTCCCACACAGAGTAACACTAGAGCTTTAAAAGCCAGGAACCATCGTCCAACATCAGTGTTTAACCTGTACTTCTAAATAAATGGGTATACTGTATACTACATGAGTATAAGCCGTTGTAACTGAAATTTATTTATTTTTAAATAAATATATACTAGGTATAAAGTGTATAGTGTAATTTGTTTCATTTATTTATTGATTATATAATTACATTTACATTTACATTTAGTCATTTAGCAGACGCTTTTATCCAAAGCAACTTACAAATAAGAACACCACAAGTCAGAAGCTATGAAGAAAACCAACTATACTGTAAATTCATCAAAGCTGAATGTTATTCGATGTCGCGGCACACGCCCCCCCCCCACCTTTTTTTTTTATTTATTTATTTATTTTTATTACAACATGTATTTGTTAAAGAGATGTAATAAGGAGGAATGTTCTTAATTAACTGCCAATTTTGTTTATATTTATGTTATTTATGTTCATGTTTTAGAATATACTGTTAAAATGGTTCAGGAGGTCCGCAAATGATGTCAATGAGTTCTGAGAATGTGTGCATTGCTTGCCATGAACAAAAGGTGATCAACCAGCTGTAGCTGAACATCTGGGACTAGTTTGTGTCAATGGATGCTCAACTGGGAATGTTTTATTTAATTTGTATAGATTTTTGTCCGTTCTAGATTTATTTAAATGTGTTAACTAGTTCTGTTTACAAAATGTTCTGTTGCGATGGATGAATAAGCAGCTATAATTATGTGCTTTAAATTCCACAGAGTAGGCAATTAGGGGGCCATGAAGACAGTGACTTAAGACATTTGTATTCATTTTAGTAAATACCCTAGTGTAATACCAGGATACATAAAAAACATGTATCGTTTAAAATTGTTTTTCTGCTCACTACCTGTTAGGATTTTTTTTGGCTCTGATTTGGCTGGATTCTCAAAGATGTCAAAACGTATACATTTTACTGATATTCCTGGCAGATATCACATAGAATGCACATTAGCAAGTTCCATTTTCACCAGGCTGTTTTAAGGAGATTGAAAATCTGCATACCCCCATAAGAGCTCTATTTAAAAGTTATTTCTCAGAAATGTGATGCCAGCTGTGTTCAGCCATCCGAACTGGTGGATAAACTTGTATTTAAAGACAATAAGAATTCAACTTTGGTATAATGATCCTATGCTGACTGTGTACATTTATATACATTAAACATATAAAAAATCAACAACAATATTTAGAGAACAACATTTGTTTTTTTTGCTTTATTGCTTTATTTAAATAACATAAAGTCCAAGTGATGGGTTACTAAAATGAGCTCACTCCTTTACTCACTACATTTTACCTTTTTCTTTTCTCCATGTAGCGTATTCATACGTTTATAACCCCACCGCGACCCTAATATAGGATGAAGCGGAAGATAATGAATGAATGAATGAATGTTTATCAAAATAACTGATAATAATAATAAAAAGTTACATTTAAAGGCGATTTATTACATCTTATTTTTATTTAAATTAATTTTTTGACTGGTTTTCTGAAATTAAAGTGTCTTAAATCAAATAAAAATTTTTGAATGACTTAATAAGACCAAATGACTTTAAATTCATCTCTATACAGCTGTCTTCTTATAATTTATAATCAAGACATTCATTGTTATTATAATTGTGTCTTTCGCTTTATCGACCTGGGTCGTGGTCGGGGGGGGTACCAATGCCCATCCAGTGCAGAACGTTTCGGGCGCTGGGCAGTTACACCCAGGACAGGACACCAATCTATCACTGGACACGCACACACTCACACACACAAACACACTCTATATGGGGTAATTGAGAATTCAATTGACCTTCAATTGACCATGTTTTGGGAATGTGGGAGGAAACCGGAGAACCCGGAGGAAACCCACACGGACACGGGGAGAACATGGAAACTCCACCCAGATTGGATTTCGAACCGGGAATCCCTAGCGCTGAGAGGCAAACGTGCTAACCACTAAGCCTCTGTGCCGCCAGTATAAATGTCTGATTTACTAAATAGTTTAATAGTTCCATAAATTCACTATCAGTTGTAGATTGTCCTAAGTGTATCTGCCCAGTGCCTGAAACTTTCTCATCTGGAAGGGCAGCGGAAACCCCCCGTGACCCTAGTATGTGATTAAATGGAAAATAGTATGTGATGATGCATGAAGTCAGATAATAGAATTAACCTGATTTGTGTGAAGGTTGCTAGACCTATAATAGTTCTAACTCTACTGGTTCCTTCCATTGCCACACTTGTCTGCACTACTTGGAATGATGAGAATTCAATTTGTATTTCTATTAACACTAAGAAAATCCAATTTATATTTCTAAGTTGAATCGAGCCACTATACTGACAGTTGCACTAATTTCCTGCCTTCTCCTGAGCAGTTCTATAACTCATAAGTCTGAATTTTGAAGGTGTCAGTCCATGTAAGCAAGACAACACACACTGTGCCTTGGCATACTGCATTGTTCCTGTTGAATTGTGCTATATTTCTATTTTATGCAAATCTAGAAAAAACAGGCTCACACAACTGCAGTTCGAGTATGATTTTTTATTTTATTGCATCATTTAAAGAAATATGTACTTCGCCATTAATGTGCTAGAGCTAAAGTATGCTTATGCAAAATCCCAATCTTTTAAGGTATAATGCCAACATCTTTGCTCAATCCACTACAACTTTTTTCATTATAAAAAGCCTGTCATCACATATTTTCACATGTCCTAGTCTGTATACATTGCTACCTATACGTGTTCCGTCCAGGCCTTTTCATTTCTCTCTCTTCTGCAGACGTTCTTCCTGATCCTCCAGATGGAGCTCCTGTAATTGAGTCCATTACTGGCAAGACTGTTACCTTGAGCTGGAAGAAGCCCAAACGGCTGGATCCCTCTATTGGTACCATGATAAGCAAACATCTTTTTGTGAACTGCAAACTGATTTATTTTGCAGTAGTAACAAAATTATGAACAGCAAAAATTCATTTCTTTAAGTATCAAGTATAGCCTTCTGACTTATGTGCTAGGGCTAAATATAAAAGTCCACCATTCAGACAAAAATCCATCCTAAAATATGTCGAGTAATATTTACAAATGTATAATTTGTGATCATTTAACTTTTTTTTTATTTAATTTTATTTTTCTTTTTTACTTATATAAGATTTACAAGGAGTTTATATTTTCCATTACTGGTTGCATATTTTGGGCATATTATCAGAAATATGTTTTAGACCTTAAAAATGTACTTTTTTAACATTTTTTTTGTCAAGCCAGCCACGGATGTTAAGCAACCCAAACAGTACTATTATTATTATTATCATTGCAACATTGATTATAAACTTAGGAACATCACATCATCATATAAATTTCTTATTGCTATATTATTACCAGCCCTTGTTTATATTACTAAGTTCAATTACCAAACTCATTAAGCACCTCTTAATTTGGATGTTGTGCATTTTTGTTATGTTCTCTTTTAAAGGTTTTTAAATACATATATAGTGTACACTACCCTCAAAGTCAACAAAATTTTAAATAATTATGTAGTAGTATGTTATGCTTTTAGCCTGGCACTCTTGCTACATATATGAGTGACAGGTTTTGTAATAAGACTGAAAAATGGCCTACAGTCTAACCCACAATTTAAAAACACAGTTAAAAACAACATGTTACCATGTACAGACTGAATAAGCAGGCAGATTACCAAATAATATAAAACAATTTCAGACATTACAAACCAGAAGACATTCCAGAGTAAGAACGTTAACCCAAACATGTACGAATTTTACATTTGGTAATTTAGCAGAAGATTTTATCCAAAGCAATTGACCTTGTGTTTCGGATCAGAACACAGAAAACACACAGCAGCAATGAGGTTTAAGGACCCATATTGGTAACTTCAGTAGACCTGGGATCCTTGAGATTGATAAGATTGTTAGCCCAACACCTTAAAAAAAAAAACACATTTTTTTCTAAAACATTTAATATCTTTTTATTTTTTGACTTTTATTTGATATTTGACAAGAATCTCTCTCTTTGAGTTTTGATATTTAAAAGCGTGAAATCCTTTATATTTGTAAGTCAGGCTGTAGTCAGTAAAGCACTACTTGATCCACATTTGTAAATCTAGAGATTAATATGGCTTTTCAGAATCACTCACAAAATTTATGTCGTTTTTATTGTTGGCTGTAAATCACTAATATTACATGTTATCTGAAAATGCACCCCAGCACTCTAAAATATGCTGCTAGAGAATGTTATTTGTTATTATAGAGTAATTAAAGCTTGTGAATTCTGTTTTAATTTTTAAAACATTTATTTTATGCCCTCAGACCCCAGCACCTTGATGTATGCTGTCCAGCAGCAAGCCCTGGGCTCCATCCAGTGGACCATAATAGCTTCTAGCCTAAAACACACATCCTACACTGTCAGCTCACTTTCCAAGGGCATTCGTTATTCCTTTAGGATACTTTCAATCACAAGCAAAGCCTTCAGCAAGCCTTCACCATCCACAGACCCAGTGCAGCTTATAGACAGAGGTACTTACACATAAGGATAAAAGTTACAGTTATACAAAAGTGCATTTGTAACTTATTATTGTGTTTTGTTTTGTAGGTCCATATTTACAGGAGGCGCCAGTAATCTTGGACAAACCAGAAATTGTATATGTGGTGGAGAATCAGTCAGTCAGCATTACAGTCACCCTCAACCATGTCAATGCTTCTGTCACATGGAAAAAGTAAGCAGCTGTTCAGTTCACAGCTACGACTGCAAAGTTTGGAGCTCCAAGAAGTAAAAATCTTTTCATCAAACTGGAGACACATTGCTTGAAACTTTGTTTGTCTGTCTTGCATAACTGTCCTGAATTCTGCAGCACAGAATGTTTTTACTGGTGGAAAAGAAATAGCTTTTTTTTGCATTGCAGTCACAGTGACAGGGCAATTACTCAACTTACTTTATCAGTTTAACCTACAGAATGCACTATTTAACCAAGCAAGTTTAAACAAATAAAAATGTTGCTTCAAGAGTTAAAATTAGTTTAAATTGGCAACAAAGCCTAATGTATTTTCTGAATAAAGTGTGCCCCAAGCTCCGATTAAAGACATTTTGCCATTAAATACATTTTAAATGCCTGGATGATAAGAACCACCCTATCACTGAATGGACAAGGCCATACCTCAGACTGCAGCATCAGAACCAGAACAGTCTGATCACGAATCAGTCTAGCCACAGAAAAGACAATAGATATAGAATCCTTAGTGTGCCTTAAGAAACAAAAATTAAACCAGCCAGCAAAATTATCTGTACAGTATAAGTTTAAATTCAAATTGTTGTTTTGTTAAAACAAAATAATCTGAACTGTGAATTCTGATTACAAAACTGTAGTTCAAGAGTGTAAAAGTAACAATTGTGAATCTAGAAAATACAACTTGAATTTAAAGAAATTAAGTCTCAGAGAAGAGTTAAATGGACTACATTCTCGATACATCGCACATTTAATAGTAATTTAAAAAAAAAAACTTTTAATATGTAATAATTTTTTTGTTATACAAGTAGGTTGTTTTTACTTCTCATCTGATGCATCTTTCACTTTACTCTGTTTTTAAACTTGTAATGTTTAAGTAAACAGTATATAAAGTGTTTATTTAAGAAGCATGTGGTTAAATTGTACTATATTGTTACTATTAGGAGAGGAGCAACCCTGTCAAACAGACTTGGACTGTTTGAGATGAGCATGCCTGATGATGACCAGCACACACTTAAGTTGTGTAAGGTGAAAAGCAGTGATTTGGGTCCAATTACATTTACTGCAAGCAACCCATATGGGACAGTTTCCTGTCTCCTCACCCTGGAAATGGCAGGTAGGAATATTATATAATAATATAGGCACACTTACTCACACAGACACACACAAACGCACACTCTATATGGAAACCCACGCAGACACAGGGAGAACATGGAAATTCCACCCAGAATGGGATTCAAACCTTGATCCCCAGCACTGAGAGACAATTATGCTTCCACTAAGCCACCATGCTGCCCTATATATTAAACCTTCATAAAAAAATTTAAGAAAGTAAAATTTAAAACCTGAAAATTGATTTTAAAAACTACATTTGCTAACACATTTGCTAACACATAGTATATTTAATCTTTTTCATTATTTCAAATAATGTGTTTATAAATGTCATGATGTGTCTTTTTTCCTTAGTTCCCCCAACTTTTGAGTCTATTATGGAGGATCTAGATGTAAGTGTGGGTGAGACACCTCGTTTTGCTGTTGTGGTTGAAGGAAGGCCAGTTCCAGACATCCTCTGGTACAAGGTATGAGTCATGTACTGCTTTGTAATTTCTTACTGTCTGATTCATAGAAATATACAAAGCCACTGAAGATTTATTGTCTTCAAACCCAACTATGCAGTTCATACAAATTTGACTAACATTTTACAATAGATTGATATATGTATCAAGTAACTTTAAAAAAGTTTTTTAAAAAGACTTTCTTTTCTCGACCACTGAATAGTGAATGTTTTCTCATATAAAATGAATGAATGAATTATTTAATTAATACTTTCACATTTACATATAAATTTTATATTTAAACATTTGTTACATGGCATAATTATGTATGCAAAATTTCAAGTAGATTGGATAATGATAAGTGGGTCAAATTAAAAGTCAAATATTTGTACAAGACAGAGTCACAGACAGAGAGAATCACAGACAGAAAGAGGGGTGAGAAAAGAATGTCAAAAATAGGCTTTGGCCTACATATAAAATAACTCTATGCAGATGATCTCTTTGTCGTTTTAAGGCACGTTTTCATTCATTCATTATCTTCCGCTTTATCCTATATTAGGGTCGCGGTGGGGTTACCCATGCCCATCCAGGGGAGATCGTTTCGGGTGCTGGGCAGATACACCCAGGACAGGGCGCCAATCTATTGCTGGGCACACACTCACTCACACAAACACACTCTATATGGGGCAATTTGGAGAACTTAATTGACTTGATCCATGTTTTTGGACTGTTGGAGGAAACCAGAGAACCCGGAGGAAACCCACGCGAACACGGGGAGAACATGGAAACTCCACCCAGATGGGGATTTGAACCGGGAATCCCTAGCGCTGAGAGGCAAACGTGCTAACCACTAAGCCACCGTGCCACCAAGGCACGTTTTATTTATTGTAATTATAGTCTTAGGGAGGTATGGATCTACATTTACACAGGTTTGGTTTTTACTGGCTTTACTTCCTCTTTACTACCTCATGGCACGTATACATTCTAGCTGGTGCAGAGGAGGCTTGGTTATTTCATTTATTCATGTAGCCCATGCAAAAGCATATCCTTTTGCTTTGTGCAACCAAATTCAATTTATCCTCAAAAGATATGATAAAATCTGCTCTTCTGCTCAATTCACTGCTGCAACATAACACACACTGCAATTTAAACATACTGTGTTACTTTCAATGTTTATTATTATTATTATTATTATTATTATTATTATTATTATTATTATTATTATTTACTCATTTTAGCTCTTTGCTTCATCACAATTTTTTTTAAGTCTAATTTTCCACTTAAATCTTCTATCTGGTACAGATTGGGAATTTACTGAGGTGGTGAATGATTCTCAGTATGGCAGTGACATTAATAAAGTGATATTGTATTAATGTTGTGTGTTATTATGTGTTGCAATGTTAAAAGTGGAACAGACTGTAAGTGCTGTTAGAATTTTTAAATAATGTGGTAATATTGTTGGACAGAAAATACTCCACCGACCAAAATATCCAGCCACCAGCAGCGCCCTGTGTGTAGTGATGAAACATTAGATAGTGGCTATAAAGTGTGCAACAGCAAATGAGCTACTGTTTGTAATATTATATCTACAAGGTGAAGCGATAAGCTTGACGTGTCCTACAGAGAACACAGTAAATATTTTAAAAAGAGCATCGCTCTGTCTGATTTAATCATCGCACTGCAGCCAACCCTAATTAACAAAACAACACATCAGCACTGCATTTTCTGGGTTGTCAATTCAAATAAAACAATGTATGTGGGCTAATGACACTAACGAACTTATTGTTGTCTTTTTTTAGAATGATGTCCTCCTGTCAGAGAGCAGTCATTTTACATTTGTGTATGATGATAATGAATGCTCTCTGGTAGTTCTCAACACCCAGTCCGAAGACTCTGGGGTCTATACCTGCACTGCTAAGAACCTGGCTGGTTCTGTTTCCTGCAAAGCTGAGCTCACAGTTCATTCTAGTAGGTGTCCTGCATACAAATCTATTGATCTTACAAATTCACAAACTTGTATTTTTTTAAGTAAATTCCTTGGTGATGGAAAGTTTGTTCATTATTTATTTTCGTGTTTATTTGTTTCTTAAGAATATAAGCTAAAACAAACTCATATTTTTTTACTAAGATATAGGAACAAAGGTAACTTAAATAAAATAAGACACAAATTTTTCACATAATCCTTTATGTATTTAAAATAATGATTTAATGTTACATAATTTTTAAAGTTAGAATTCATTTATCTTTCTTTTATTTTTCATATCCTGCTCCAGATTTACCAAATAATTCCCAAATCGCAACACTACCACCACCATGTTTAACAGATTAATTTAATGTAAATAAGTGAATAAATCATGACATTAAAAAAATCAGTGAAAAATGTTTTTTCAGTTGACTTTGGAAAGTTTATAATAAAATATGGTGTAATTATAACTTGCAAAGTGCAAATATGTAATCAAACTCTTTTTTTTTTTAATCATTTTATCATTATCGTTCTGAAATATAAACTGTCAGCCTTCTCTTTTACCCATGAGCACTTTTAAATGTGTCATTTATGTTAACTAATTATTTTAAGACTACATTTCTTTTTTACATTTTTGTTTAATGTAAAAATTATATGATTTACATCCAATACTTTGAGGAGCGAAAATGCCAAACTCTGTTTTATATTCACAAACTCAAACATAAATGTACTCTAATGCATAATGTATAAAGGCTGCAATAAAATTTAATCTAGTAATGCTAATGTATACAGTAATAAATGTCAGCTTTCATTCAGTGTCACTGCTGATAGCCGACATGATGGAATGCTAAACAGAAAGTGTCTTCTTATTCAAGGCATATCTGTCCGATATAAAATGAAGTATTTATGAAAGTTGTTGTACTTTGATTTTGTCTAAAATGGAAACATGTTAAATAAATTTTCATATCTCTTTGCAACACAAAGGACTGTTTTTGCAAATAGATCATAGATACACATTATTGTGTATTTACATGGGGTGGATTCTGCTTGTTGTTTAGATTTATTTATTAAATAGATGATCACATATTTCTTTTTCTTCCTGAATGTTTAAGATGGTTTGTCTTTCTCAAATGGTACATAATATATCCAGGGTGTATAGCTTTTTGCATTATTGCAGTTCAAGGTGTTTTTGAGGATGTATTTTAAAGGATAATTTAGTCAAATGTAGTTAGTAGAAGTATACTACAAAAGTGTAGTTGTATGCATAAATTATCGTTAATACTTCTTATTGATGTATATGTAATGTCTCTGTTTTGCTCTTATACAAGGCCTGTACAAAACTGGTAACAAAACACCAAAAATTACAATGATTTAATTAATTACAGCTCTAGTCATTGAAATTCAATTTTAAAGGTACATGGCTGTTAAGTGCATCCTGACTAGTTATTAGTATTGTTACAACAACAAATCAGAATCACAACTGAGTAATGTGATTAAAGAAAAGAAGAAATATTAATCTTCTGAATTCTTTTTTTTCCAAAAAAATTATTCACCTGAATACACAAACTATTGCTAGTTGCAACCACATCAACTGTTTAAACTGCTCACATGTTCACTTTTGTGTGTCTGCTTATTTTTAAAGCTAAACAGGAGAAAGAATACCCTATGGAGGATGAAAATACAATACTAAGAAGAATGCGAAGGCTCACTGATTATTATGATGTGCACAAAGAGATTGGAAGGTAAGTGATCCACTTACAACTTATGCTTTGACACACACGATTTCCTCTTTAATGACTCCATCACTTCTTAGTGACTTAGTGATCTTTCAAAATCATAATAAATAATTAAAGTATAATTCCACACACAAAAAATCTCCTTTTGCTGTACATTTATTCTATTACACTATTCAGTAAGAAATAGGGATTTTTGTGTTTAACATGCGCAAGAATTCTATTAGTGTGTATAATCAATATAAAGTGCAATCACAATAAATTACAGGTAAAAAAAGAAATTGTACCTGAAACATATTGTTTGACTGAGTTTCCCAAAAGAAAAGCAAAAAAATATATTTAATATACAGTAAGTTCTACATCCCACTATCACATTAGTCTTCTTACACTCTAAAATATTGAGTTGTACTTCTTGAGAAGTTATTGATAATGCACGTTGACAGGCAGGCTTGCTGTTGTCATATTCTCGCTCTGCATTGTCACAGTCTCTGTGTGTTTAAATAAAAATCATTGCAGGTTGCTGCTATTGCAAACACTTAAATGTGTAAACAATAATAAGAATCACATTTAATCATTTTTTTATATTTAGTCTTTGGTAGATGCTTTTATCCAAAGCAAAGCGAGCAGATGGTTGGCAACAGCATCCCTAGAGCAATAAGGGCTAGGGGCCCCATATTGTCAACTTCAGTGAATCTGAACCCCCAACCTTCAGAGTGATATCCCAACACCCTAACCACTTAGCTACCACACCCTGTACTATACACTGTAGCTGTGGGACACACTGAGCTTGTGCGTACATCTCTATTCATTGAAACCCAATTTGTAAGGCACATGGCTGTTAACTGCATCCTGACTAGTTGTTAGTATAGCCATTTTACTCAAACATGTATTAGAAGCAAAGGGATTAGTGTAACAATATATATTTTTATTTTCAATTATTATTCACCTGAATACTGTATTACCCTCAACCCACCACTAACTGCCTCTAGAGTCCTTATTAACTTGTTGCAAATGGATGCAATAAATAGTTTTGCAATGCATAAGGCTGCATTGCAAACACTTTATTTTTCTCTGATCACATAGTATCTTTATCCCAAATACTTTTTTGAAACACTGTTCAATCCACTAAGGATTTGCAGACAATTTTCAGGTAAAAATTTAAAGATTGTCTGAGATTAACTTCAATCTCCCTAAACACTTATTCCTCTTTTCTATTATCACTTAAGTAAGTTAGGGTCATTGGTAATGTTACATGGACTGGGATATGAAACTCAAAGCTGTCAACACATCAGTTACTCTTAAAAGGGGTTAACTGAAAAACCTTAAAGTGAAAGGAATGAAAGTTTTATTGTTTTTAATGATATTTAAATTTTAGCAATCTATTTACTTTTTGAAAAAAATGTTCTGTTGCAGAGGAGCTTTCTCATATGTGAAACGTGCGACACACAAGGTGACAAAAGCAGAATTTGCAGCAAAGTTCATCTCAGCCCGGGCCAAGAGAAAAGCATCAGCTCTGAAAGAGATGAACATTTTGTCTGGCCTTGACCATGAACGGATCATCTTCTTCCATGATGCTTTCGAAAAGAAGAATGCTGTCATCATTATCACAGAACTGTATCCTTTTCTGATCTTTATAAAACACATAACAATGTCTTTTAAATTTAATCATCAATACATTTGATCTCAAATATAAATCAAATTGTAAATTGAAGAAATTTTGATTTAGGTAAATACATTTTATTCTGTCAGATGCGATTAGAAGTGATTTAAGGGCTCATACATATATAGATAGTGTGGTCATGGAACTCCAATTAATTGTCTTTCAGGTGTTTATATTATGTGATATTATATTGTAAATATTTTAAGCATTATTTATGAATGTGTGTATTATATTGTGCCAAATTGCTGTATATTTTTATTGCACTTTCATTGGTGCAAAATACTGTGGACTTCACACATGATACCCACATTATACCAAATTTGTGCCTGGATATTGTTTGGTGCTAATAAACCGGGTTCAAATTACATATATAGCAAATTATAGTGGTTTTAAAGTAGACTTGTGATCTTTATTTTAAATTCTTTACAACCTTTATAAATACTATTTGTTAAAATAATGTCTTTTGGATACTGATTATATATTGTATATATAGATCTCTTTTTTTAGCTGCTCTGTTTTTTTAGCACACCTGATGATTTAAAAATATAAATATAAAAATAAATATATAAATTTTGTAAATTATTATATTGCACTTGACAAACACTTGAAGATGTCATGAGGAGCTTCTGGACAGGCTAACTAAGAAATCCATAATAACAGAAACAGAGGTGAGTAGGCCTTATCCAGAAATATTGTTTGAATGATGGATATGAGTTTCCATAATCAACTGCGAATATCATGATTACAAACTATAATTTTTGTATTCTGTTGTAGATTCGTTTAACTATAAGACAAGTGCTGGAGGGACTTAGTTTTCTTCATCAAAATGAGATTGTACATTTGGACATCAAGGTTAGATCATTTTTGCATCCTGTTTTTCATTGTTGTATTGATGTGTTTTGTCTTCCTTTGTACTTCTTTTTGTCAATCCATTTATAATTGTTGTATTGCTTATCTGATTCAAATTTTCAGTTAATTGTCCGTTAATGATGTTCTTCTTATCTTTAACTGTAGCCCGACAACATCCTAATGGCTGACCATACCAGTGATCAAATCCGTATATGTGATTTTGGAAATGCAGTGAAATTTACACCTGGTGAAGCACAGTACTGTAATTATGGCACTCCAGAATTCATTGCTCCTGAGATTGTTAACCAGACACCAGTCTCCAAGGCAACAGACATTTGGTAAAACACTTTGTGCTTAGTGACTTAAATAAAAATATATACTGTAGTATAGTTTAAATAGGAATATGAAATGTTTGTCTCATTAACTTTTTCATTCACGTTTGTTATAGGCCAGTTGGTGTACTGACCTATTTGTGGTAAGTTCAAATCATTTATAATATATAAATAAATATAGTCTTAAAAAAACTAATATTTTATTTATAAATTGTGAATTAGCAATTAGAATTTTTAATTAGAAACATATTTACATATGACATTTTCTACACAGGCTTAGTGGTTAGCACGTTTGCCTCTCAGAACTAGGGATTCCCGGTTCGAATCCCCATCTGGGTGGGGTTTCCATGTTCTCCCCGTGCCGGCATGGGTTTCCTCCGGGTTCTCCGGTTTCCCACAGTCCAAAAACATGGATCAAGTCAATTGAGTTCTCCAAATTGCCCCCTATAGAATGTGTTTGTGTGAGTGTGTGCCCAGCGATAGATTGGCGCCCTGTCCAGCGCCCGAGACGTTCTCCCCTGGATGGGCATGGGGAACCCCACCGTGACCCTAATATAGGATAAAGTGAAAGATAATGAATGAATGAATGAATATTCTACACATGTTAAAAAGAATCTTTTGTTTTGTTTTATAAACATAACTTAAAGATAAATGTGCTATGACTTTAGTACAAGCTTTATCTTTTATGTGTTTCGTCAAATTCAGTAATTCAGTATTCATTAACTGTGCATTAAAATTTTTAGGAATTAGCTTTTTATAGAGAAAGTTTTAAGCTTGTCTTTACTTTGCAATAAATTAAACATATATATACAGTAGATTTCTGAAGTAGGCTATACCCGTTATTAATGTAAATCTATTGATTTTTTTTCTGTAGTCTCACTGGAGTGTCTCCATTTGCTGGAGAAAATGATCGAAGCTCTGTCCTCAACATTAGAAATTACAATGTGGCATTTGAGGAGAGCATGTTTGCTGACCTCTGCCATGAGGCAAAGGGATTTGTCATCAAATTGTTAGTTGCAGACAGACTGTAAGTAAACAGTGTATTTTAATGTATTATTATAATTTAAGGTGAATTCTTTCTGACATATAGCCTACTATTTTATATAAATGCAATATGTCATGATCAACTATTACTCTTATATTTCTAGGAGACCAGATGTCACTGAGTGTCTTCGCCATCCCTGGTTTAAGGTATGAGCCACTTGTTCATATCAGACCAAAATTAAAACTTTTGATTATGTTCAATAAACTAGTTTAGACTGCTAATTAATTACAAGTTTTAAAACCATTACAACTGTACTAGTGCAATTTATTTCTAGTGTAATATCACTGATTACTCGAACAAATTTCAATGTTTCAGATTCTCAATAAAGGAAAGAACATCGGCACAGAATCCCATAAGAAATTTTTACTGAGGAGAAAGTGGCAGGTTAGGACATTTTTCAACAAATTTATTCAGTCATTTCTTCTTTTTGTTGGTAAATTATTATTCTATGTTCTTACAGAGGTCACTTATCAGCTATAAGTCCAAAATGGTAATGAGATCCATTCCTGAGTTGTTGAACGATTCATCAAGCCATATCTCCATTGCTGTGCCACGGCATCTAAAGGAAGGTTCTCCACCGCCGTCTTCTTCATCAGATTCTGATGAAGACATTAATGAGCTTCCATTTATTCCAATGCCCCTCAATATGGAGTTCTCAGGGTCAAGAATGTCATTAAATGAAATTACCGGGGACGATGAAATGATAGGAAAATCCAGTAGCAAACTTGAAAAGGGATCACCTTCTACAAGGCCAGAACCCATGGAGTGTGAGCAAACAGAGGAAAATGGTAATTCTGCTACAAGAGGTCGAGCTAGAAAAAGGACAACACAAGATGATGAAAAGGGTTCCTCTGATGAAGAACCAGGGGATTTGGCTAAGCGGTCAGATCTAGGAAAAAGGCCTCTTCGGCGAGGCTCAAGTGCGGAGTCAGACCCCCCTGAGGGAGCTCGTCGTAGAGGTGAATTACGTAGAGGAAGCTCAGCAGATAGTGCTCTGCAACTACATATCGAGCCAGAGGAGGGTGTTGAAGAAAGTACCACAGAGGGCAAACGAATCCTTAAAAAGTCTGTGTCTATGGAGTTGCCTAGGAGGAGTCCAAGCCCAGGAGCTTCCAAGCTCAGCCAAGAGGATTATGCTCTAAAACTTGAGCTAATGAGACAGAGACTTCTTAGAGGAGGTTCTGTAGACAACAAGATGAGTGGCCTTCGTGGTCCTTTGCTGGAGACTTTGGGTATGGGTGATGAAAAGCGCTTTATTCGAGCGCCACGCCTAGGGAACCCTCCATTAGTTCGGGCTGCATCTAGTGACTCACCTAGAGATGACATTCCAAAGACGAAGGTTCTACGTAAAAGTGCTTCATTTAGCCAGGGTGATGCTGAGCCAATGCCTTTGCACCGGAGGATGGGAGCTCCTCTGGAGATTCCTGTAGCCCAGGTAGAAGACAGACGTTTACAAGAAGCTGTGTCCATGTCTTATCTTGCAGAACCTGTCATGCAGGAAACCCGTCCTATTACCCCAAAATCATATACTCCTGAAACAAAGAGACATGAATCAAAGGCAGAGGAAAAAGAACCATCACCAGTCAGAGAGAATACAGTTTTTACTGCAGGGAAAAGTAATGATCCAAAGTTGACCGATGCTTCTGTTCAAAAGAAGGAATTAAGTATGTTGCTTGATACTGTCCTGGAAACTGAGAATGTCCCCCAAGGTAGGCTTACCCCCACTGTGCTGCCAAGAATTGTGTTAACAGAGAAAATTGATGAGGAAGATGAAGGCAGCGATGAAAAGGAACATGAAAATGAACGAGAACTACCTGTTCTTAAGGTAGATGTGAAAGAAACAGATAATGATGTGATAGCAACAGATACATCTTCAGAGATGATAACACCCACTAGTTCAGTTATGGTTACTTCAGCTATGGTATCTACAAGCACCTATCCAAGTGTTGTCTCAACATATGTGAGTCCCTCCCCGCCTGCACTCACTGTACTTCCAGATGGTAGAAAATCTGCATATGCGAGTATTATGCAAACCATTTTAGTCCCATCACTACAACCAAGCCAGCCTACATCCATTCCAACTTCTACAAATATCACATCGACATCAGTTCCTATCACCATGTCCAGACATACATCAGAACCACATCTTGTGTCAACACTTTCGTCAGCAAAGGTGGAATCTAGCCAAACTACTGAACATCCAGCAGTTTTTTCACGAGTTGCATCAATAGAACAACCAGCAAAGGACCCAAGTCCACCCAAAACTCCCACACGTGCTTCTCCAAACAGAGAGCCCTCTCCCTCAAATAAAATTCAAGACATTGACTCTGAGGAAGTCTTTGAGGCACGTTTTAAAAAGCGTGAGTCCTCTCTTACCCGAGGTCTCAAACTGCTGTCATGGCAAAAGACAGAAGAAAAAACATCTTCTGTTGCTCCTGAGGTGACAGAAGAGATGTACCGCCCTGGGCCAGTTGGTGCTCCATTAGAGTTTGTGCAGAGAAAGTTGGAAAAGTCTAAATCTGTCCAAGATCTACGAGAGGCTGAAAAAGATCCAGGTTTTATGAGAAGACTATCCATGCGTTTAAAGAGATCACCTTCAATTGAGAGAAAAGAGGAAAAATCAAAAGAAGAAGATGCTCCGAAGCGTCGTTTGTCTTGGGCTTTGGGGAGAAGAGGCTCACAAGACAAGAAGGAAGTTGAAATGATGAGACTCGACGGAGGTCCAGAGACACCAGCTGAGCCAGAGATCAAGAAACCAACAGAATCACCTGTTCTAGCAATGCGCAGAAAGATCAGCAACACTATGGCTGGCATATCCATGAAAATCAGAAGCCATTCTGAAGAAAGAAAAGAGGAAAAGGAGGAAAATACAGAAACCAAGAAGACACCCTTGCTATCTATTCTGCGTCGTTCTAGTTCAGAAGGGGGAAGTCTGAAAAAAATGGGCGTGCCACAAAATCAATTAACTTCTCAATCAGGAACTGGGGCTTCCTCTGAGTCTCTGGATTCCATGTCCAGCATACAGTCAGAATCAGCTGTCAAGGGTAAGATGTACTAAAAAAATTTTTAAAGAATAGAATCTGTTTGGCACTTTTTTCTTTTAAGCACAACTGCTTAATTTAATGTAAGGTATCATATGTAAGGTAAGACATATGTCAGTTTAATACTGTCATCATGGACTATATGGGTGGTACGGTGGCTTAGTGGTTAGCACGTTCGCCTCTCAGCACTAGGGATCCAGGTTCGAATCTGGGTGGAGTTTCCATGTTCTCCCCATGTCCATATGGGTTTCCTTTGGGTTTTCCGGTTTCCGCTCTAAATTGCCCCGTATAGTGTGTGACACTGTGAGTTAGTGTGCCAGTTGGCGCCTTGTCCTGGGTGTATCTGCCTTGTGCCTGAGATGTTTCCCCCTGTGACTCTAGAAGAGGATTAAGCAAAAGATATAGAATGAATTAATTAATATACTTTATATATCAGTGCTATATTTCCCTAGTACTGCACTGGATAATATACAGTGAAAAGGTAATTTGCTAAAACACACCATGTGGTATTTTTAAAAACTAATTTCTCAAAATGTTCGTAACGTCCAGGTGACCGCAGGTCAAGATGGGATCGTTGGGGCCTGACCAGAGGCAAAAAGGACAAGACTACTTCCCAGCCAGACATACCTACTGCCATTGCTAGAGAGAATGGTTCATTGCACTCTCGTCAACTTACTCGCATAGCCTCTGGTAGGTTTAATAAGGATCATTAAATTTAGCATCTATTTTCATCTTTACAAAAAAGTTTTAACTTATATACTATACTGTATTTATACTATTTTCTTATAGATTTCCCTCCAGTGTTTCATATCAAACTAAGGGACCATGTACTCCTTGAGGGAGATCCTGTCACTCTTAGCTGCCTGCCTGCTGGCAGTCCTCACCCACGCATCACATGGATGAAAGGTCTTATCTTCAATTCATTTTCAGTAAATTACACAAGTCAATTAGATTACTTAATGATCCGTAATCACTGACATACTGATGTCTTCTCATGGAATTGATGTAAAACTGTTTTAAAACATAATTTAAAGAATTTAAAGTTCGATCCTACTAAAACAATAATATATTTAATTAATAATAATAATAATAATAATAATAATAATAATAATAATAATAACAATAATAATATTTTTTACATTAAGTAACCCAAGCTCCTGATCATAAACATGTTGCCATAATGGTAAATTACACCAGAACTCATGCCTTTTCCTACTGTTTGCTGTTATATACATTCATTTATTTTGCTTTTAAATAGATAATGACAAGTAAATTCTTATAAAAGTATGACTTGTGCATAAACTGCTGCACATAACATATTACTATTTTAATATTGAAGTTTACAAGTCCTTAGGATGTGAATTATTTATATTTGTACCTAGAATCTAAAGCACTAAATGTAATTTAGTTTGCAATTTTGATTTTAAAATGATTTATAGATTACTTAATGATCCGTAATCACTGACATACTGATGTCTTCTCATGGAATTGATGTAAAACTGTTTTAAAACATAATTTAAAGTTCTATCCTACTAAAACAATAATATATTTAATAATAATAATAATAATAATAATAATAATAATAATAATAATAATAATAATAATAATAACAATAATATTTTTTTTTACATTAAATAACCCAAGCTCCTGATCATAAACATGTTGCCATAATGGTAAATTACACCAGAACTCATGACTTTTCCTACTGTTTGCTGTTATATACATTCATTTATTTTGCTTTTAAATAGATAATGACAAGTAAATTCTTATAAAAGTATAACTTGTGCATAAACTGCTGCACATAACATATTACTATTTTAATATTGAAGTTTACAAGTCCTTAGGATGTGAATTATTTATATTTGTACCTAGAATCTAAAGCACTTAATGTAATTTAGTTTGCAATTTTGATTTTAAAATTATTTATAAGATTCAACAGACTTTTACCAGTGTAACAGCAAGTAAGAATTAATCTATATAAGATCTGATTAGATATACGTAATCCGACAAACATAACTATCTATCTTTTTACATATATATAAAACATGTAAATATACTGTATATAATTGTGTTCATTTGTGCAGACAAAAGAGCCCTTGAGATTGACCCAAGAATGAATGTGATTTCCTGCCCTGATGGAAGACAGTTGCTGATGATAATGAAGACCACCAAGAAAGATGCAGGCCTTTATGAGTGTGTAGCCACAAACACTCTAGCCTCTGTTTCCAGCTCCTGTAAAATCTCTCTTGCTCGTAAGTACACTTATACCATTCTACAATTGTATACCTTTTATACCATTTTTTTTTACTTATTTAAAATACAGTACTCTGTGTACAGTACACATTCATTAGTTAGTTACTAAGACCGCACTAGGGTTTATAAAAAGATAATTACTCCATCTGCACATCGTAATTTCTTAAATTTAATTGAAAATACATTTTCAATTGTTAACTGAGAAGCACATAAAATGTTTGTAATATGTGCAGTTAGTTTAATGCTTTTGTCTGCACTATATTTTGTATTTTGTCCTGTAAATTTGTCCATGCATAGTCATTACTGAATATGTCATAAATTACTCTGTATTTTAGATTCTTCTAACTAGTACTGACTAGTAAGTACTAATACTGAGGTGGGAAATGATAAATGTTTATCAATATTTAAGTGTTTGATATTGAGGCAGAATATTGCTCATTTAATTAACCAAATACCTGCAAATTGTTGATGTAGTCATTATCGAGTTTAAGGCTTGGATGCAAGTCAAAAGGTTTTCATAATTTATTAAATGCTTTTGCTATGGCATTCAATATCACTATAAAAGAACTTTACTGATCCTATTTCATGTAGTATTTATAAGTTTTGTCAAGCTCTGTAAATTTATTTAACTGTTGGCTAATATTCATCATGTTTCTATGACAATCATCCCATTCCTTGAATGGACAATAGCTGCCTAATATGGTTTTGCTTATCAATGTGGAAAGTAATTTGCTCATGAGGCGGCAGAAATAAATCATTCCATCTCCCAAACAGCCACAAAAACCTATTAACTGGGCAAGGTCATTTACTGGAAAGGAAAAAAAATTTAAAACTTAATTCACTTATTTTTATGTATTTACAATTATATATTTTATATACATTATATGAACACTGGTTTCTAATAAGTTTTCACAAGATTTTTGTCTATTTTTTTTCTTTTCTATAAACAAACAAATCCTCTACACTACACTAATATCTGCACTGTGTATATACAGGGATGTACATGTAGTATCTTACATAAACATTTCTAATAAATAATTTATTTACTATTTTATCTACAATTTAAGGTCAATAATAACTGCAGTTTTTGTTCAGGGCTGCCAAATCGCCCCGGAACTCCGGAAGTTCCTCAGAAGTATAAGAACACTGCACTGGTAGTGTGGCGCCCATCAGACACCATGGCCCCATGTACTTATTCCTTGGAGCGGAGGACAGAAGGTAAACAGTTAATTTTGTGATGAATTTAAGCTTGACATCCTTACATCAATTGTATTAATTCAATTTTTAAATACATTTTCTTAGAATATTCTTATAAAATAACTTGTTTAATGTAAATTCATAAAATCCTGTCGCCTTTAAAACTGTATTTTTAATAATAAGGCACATGATTGTTTTTCTGTATTTTTATGTGCATCATTCTATATATGCACAAAGTCTTAAAAGCGCTGTGAATAACATTGCATCATGTAGATCGTGTACTTCTCATAAGAATGCTGATTTATTTTTGGTGAAGTTTAACACACATTTCCCTCATTACCTTCAATACCTTTAATTATTTAATGCCTTTATATCTTAACCAGGTCTGGACATTGAAAAAATCTGTTAAAACATGATTGCATTGATTTAAATTAGTAGCATTATTACCTGTAATAAAATTGATTAATAAAAAGCTTTTTTTTACTTTGATTTTCCCATATGTGCTTTAAACTAATCAGCTTGTTGCTTAGGGAGCATCATTTTTTATTTATTTTTTACAGAGTGAGCTATGAGGTATCCGATCTTATAGCGGCAAAAACATACCTGTTCTAAATCTGGCATTTCTTGCATACTGCGCTGTAACTGTGCTGAATCAGCATTATGTAGCATGTACACCTGAACATGTTGAAATTATTTTTTATAACAGTCTAGTTGACCTCATATTAATGCTACTAACATATTTAGCATTTAATTATTAGGCAATTTGCTGGTCATCATCTTATTAACAATTAATACAATTTCTACAAGCAAATAATTTACTTAAGTGAAGTTAAATAAGTGTATTTACAAATAATGGCTCCTGAAAAACGCGTTAAAAATTAAATTCAAAAAATCGCATTTAGCGCCATCTCTTGTACGGTTTGAGAAATGCAGTCATTTCCACTTTTTCTATGTCATACTTTGGGATCATCTATATTTTCCATTTCGTCAGAAAACGTAAACAGAATAGCCCTATTTCGCATTCGGGCGAATAATAATAATAATTATTCATTCATTCATTATCTTCCGCTTATCCTCTATTAGGGTCGCGGTGGGGTTCCCCATGCCCATCCAGGGGAGAACGTCTCGGGCGCTGGGCAGATAGACCCAGGACAGGGCGCCAATCCATCGCTGGGCACCCCCCCCCCCCCCCCCCCCCCCCCCCCCCCCCCCCCCCCCCCCCCCCCCCCCCCCCCCCCCCCCCCCCCCCCCCCCCCCCCCCCCCCCCCCCCCCCCCCCGGCGGCACGGTGGCTTAGTGGTTAGCACATTCGCCTCTCAGCGCTAGGGATTCCCGGTTCGAATCCCCATCTGGGTGGAGTTTCCATGTTCTCCCCGTGTCTGCGTGGGTTTCCTCCGGTTTCCTCCGGTTTCCTCCCACAGTCCAAAAACATGGATCAAATTAATTGAATGCTTAAAATTGCCCCATTTAGAGTGTGTCTGTGTGAGTGAGTGTGTGTCCAGCGATGGATTGGCGCCCTGTCCTGGGTCTATCTGCCCAGCGCCCGAGACGTTCTCCCCTGGATGGGCATGGGGAACCCCACCGCGACCCTAATAGAGGATAAGCGGGAGATAATGAATGAATGAATGAAATTACTTGATATACCCTATAGGAATATATTATATGGCTCATACTACATTTCATTTACATTGTGTATATTTTTTTTCTAGGAGAAGTTAACTGGCTAATTGTAGCCACTGGTGTTGCTGATTGTTACTACAATGTCTTAGACCTCCCATTAGGTGCAACCTACAGGTTCAGAGTGGCCTGTGTAAATAAAGCTGGCCAGGGACAATACAGCAATCTGTCTGAGAAAGTGACAATGGATGCTTCAGGTATATTATTTCTGCCTGTTTAGCTTTTCTAGTGTAATTATTAAGTTAAACAGTAAGTTTGATTTAAAATTCTCGGTTTTCGAAAATGTTAGCATTACAAAACATCAATATATTTCACCACAAAGGTTTTATGGAAAGAAGCCATACGCAATATGACGATCTGACTGTGTAGCATTTAAAAAGTTAACACAATTACTTACTTTATGTGAAATGTCTTTCCCTGTAACCCATCAAATTATCAGAGGAAATAATGCAATGCATACAGTAGATTGTGTTTTACTGGTTTAAAATAATCTAATATCATAACACTTTTAAAATTGAAACACCTCAGTATTACTGCTAATTTGAGAACTCTCCACCAGCTACATTTATATGTAGTGCATACTATTTCTTGTAAATGTAAACTATAGCTACACTCCCAGTCTCTGCAAGTGTGGTGCTGCATTAATTGTTTTATTTATTCATTCATTCATTATCTTTTGCTTAATCCTCTACTATTCCCCATGCCCATCCAGGGAAGAACATTTTGGGCGCTGGGCAGAAACACCCAGGACAGGGTGCAAATCCATCACTGGGCACAAACACACACACAAGCTATCACACAATATACTGGGCAAATCAAAGCATTCGATTTACCATGAATCCATGTTTTTGTGAGAGAAAACCGGAGAACACGGAGGAAACCCACGCAGACACGGAGAGAACATGGAAACTTCTCCCAGATTGGGATTGGAACCTGTAATCCCCAGCGCTGAGAAGCGAACGTGCTAACCACTAAGCCACCGTTCCCCTTGTTGTTTATTGTAATATATAATTATGTAGCTCCTGCAATATTTCACATTCTTATGTATTCTACAAAGACTTGTTTTATGTGTAGTAAAGTATACAATTATTGCTTTTCAGCAGCACCCCCAATGTCCACAGGAACCGTCATTGTAAAGACTCTTCCATCAACAGCAGGCACAAATGTTATGACCTCTACAATGACTGTGACGCCTATGAAACCTGCAGGAAGCAAACTCACGCCCACTACGTCTTCAACTATATCCCAGTCTGTGTCAATATCTTCCAAACCTAGCACTTCTGTTGCTTATACAGTGCCACCAACCCAACCTCCAGCTGCAATGTCAACATTGCCAGGCTCCACTCAGCCTAAAGTACCAGACTATCAATCCTCCAGCACCCCAACACAAGCCAAATCTAAAAGTACCCTAAATATCACTGTCTCCAAACCGACCCCTAGCTCACCCACTCTAGCACAATCTGCTGCACCCAAGCTATCTCCTCCTGTCATCTTCCCAAAACCCCAAACTCCAGTTAATGTGGTTCCACCAATGACTCAAACACCTCCAGTTTCCCCACCTCCTCTTGTCTCTCCTCCACCTTCTCTTAGCAAACCAATTTCCTCCGTTCCTTTGTATGTCCCTGCAACTACTACATCAGCAGCAGCAACCCCTGTTACCTCCATTACGCCCTCCGCTACCCTTTCTCCCCCTGTTGTGTTAGTTACAAGTCTCAGTCCTGTCGGAGAGGGTGCCACAACCCCAAGGATGACCCCGAGTGGACGAGTCACTCCATCTGGTCGAGTCACTCCCACTGGGCGAAAGACCCCATTGAGCAAACCTGGAGAGTCTGCCCTACGTCAAGGTGTCCCCCAAAAACCATACACATTCATGGATGAAAAGGCCAGGTAACTGTTTTGTTTATTTAATCAATAACTTAAGCTACTTGTGACTAAAATAATACTATTATTACTATTAATATGACTAAATTTGCTTCATGTCTTGCACTGGTCTCTGCAAGTTGTAATGGTCTCTTTCATAATTTTCTGTAATTATACAGTTTGCTAATTCAAAACGATTTATTTTGTTTTTATTTTAGAGGTCGTTTTGGTGTTATCCGAGAATGTAGAGAGAATGCCACGGGTAATCTCTTCATGGCCAAGATTGTTCCATATGAGCCTGAGAGCAAACAAATCGTACTACAGGAGTATGAGATCCTCAAGTCTCTGCATCACGACAAGATTATGGCTCTGCATGAAGCCTATGTAACACCACGCTACCTAGTGCTTATTTCAGAGTACTGCTCTGGAAAGGAGCTTCTCAATAGCCTTATAGACAGGTAAAAATTTAATATGCTCCCAGACCTACTCTAACTGGACTTCTATAACTGTGCTTCCGTTGCTTTTATGTTTATTCCACACATGCTGGCTTAATATCAAGAAATTTTCTTAATGGAATCAAATTATTGACAAGTATAGTAGGTTTAAATGAGATGTTTCCTTAAGATGAAGTTAAAAATGCAATTCGGTTATTTTTTCAGATAAGCCAGATAGGTAAGCAAGCAAGCAACTGACATTTTTTATCTCTGTTTTGGAATTCTTTAAGTTTTCTTTTTTTTTTTAATCGTAACACTGTATCAGCTCTTCAATGTTTGTTTTGGTTGTTGATTTTTTAAATTAATAAATTATAAACTATTATTATTATAAATTATTAAATTATAAATGAATGAAATTAAAACATTTTTATAGGGTTGTTAAAAGGTGTATTTCCGATCAGAATGTGTTTGAGAGTTGCTGTTATATTTATAGTATTCATTTACATTACATTTGCATACATTTGGTCATTTGGCAGATGCTTTTATCCAAAGTGACTTACAAATATCCCAAATTGGTTGGGTGTCAGAACATGGGGTCAGTCATACAGCAGCTGATGAACAATGAGAGTTAAGGGCCCAGACTGGTAACTATAGTACACCTAGGATTTGAACCCACAACCTTCAGATTTACAGACCAACACCCTAGGGCGCCAGTCTATCACTGGGCACACTCACTCACCAGACAAACACACACTATATGGGGCAATTTAGAGCATTCAATTAACCTTGAATCCATGTTTTTGTGGGAGGAAACTGGAAAACAGAGGAAACCCACGCGGACACGGGGAGAACATGGAAACTCCACCCAGATTGGGATTCGACCCTGGAATCCCCAGCACTGAGAGGCGAATTTACTAACCACCAGGCCATTCCCACCTATTTCGAAGGAAAGAAAAATGTTGGGATCACATACTTTTAGCCAAATAGTATATACCACCTTAAATATGGGAAATATGGGAATGAGTTAACACAAAATAAGATAGTATTTGTACAGAATTATCTGTCTCCTTTAGGTTTCGCTACTCTGAGGATGATGTGGTGACCTACATTGTTCAGATCCTACAAGGGCTGGACTACCTGCACAGCAGAAGAATCTTGCATTTGGACATTAAAGCAGAGAACATTATCGTCACTTTCATGAATACAGTAAAAATCATTGACTTCGGAAGTGCTCAGACCTTCAATCCACTCTTCCTAAAGCAGTTTAGTCCTCCTATAGGAACGTTAGAGTACATGTGTAAGTAATGAAACCTGAATTTACACCTCACCAGGGTATCAGTTTGCTCTCTCTTTTCAGTTTAACATTTGAAATCTTCTCTTAGTTCAAATGTTATAAGTGGTATATTTTATCCCACATCATACGGAATGGTTCATTGTAATTATGCATTTTTGTGCTCACATGTTTATTTTTGTAACTAACGTTCTCAGATATGTTTTTGTCTGTTTTCCATTCCCACACTGCTATAGCATAATTGAACCATATGGAGTGCATTCTTTTTCTTTTGCCCTTTGGAACGTAATTGAGCATATCTTTGCGCTCTGTAATTTGTGTTTCTTTTAACTTCCCGCTGTTTGCTGAAAGCTCCCGAGATGTTGAAAGGAGATGTTGTTGGTCCTCCAGCTGACATCTGGAGTGTGGGTGTCTTAACCTATATCATGTGAGTTTCTTACATAATATAGAATAATAAACAATGTTAATCTGATTTTTTATGTTATATAATACAGTATAGTGCAGTATCTTCTAATTAAACAATCAATATACAAGCATTTAGGCATTGCTGCTGATAAGTTGATTTTCTAATTGACAATAACAAATTGTTTAAAGGGAACACAATTAACATAATTGTGACTTTATATTTACTTTTAAACTGCTCACATTGTATTACATATTCAGGAAAACAAGCATATGTAGTAAAACATGCAGACATATTATACCAACAGAGAATATTTTTGCCTATTTTTGTAACATTTGCAGCATCAGCACTGGGGCACTGCTTTGGATATTCTTCCATTTTTTGAGGGGTGTGGCTGCATTTAACCCACGGCCTTTATTACAGCACATGGCTATGGTTTTCATGTCCTATGCTGGCTATTTTACTTTGATGCTTTATTTTTCACAGTTATGTCCCCTGCTACACAGGGGGGTGAGAGTAGGAGCTCCATGTAAGAATGAGCACCTTCAGATGCTATGCCGTGAGATGCTAACCCATTGCTGGCTGTTGGTGGAAGCTAAGGGCTGTATGTGTTGCTTACCCCCTTCCAACATGAGCAGCACTACTCTCGCCCTTAAACATTGCCCGTTTTTAACAGCTGGGGTGGTCAGGGGCACGGGCTGTGCAGCAGCTTCATGAATAGATTGTTATGCACTCTCTGTTTCTTTTGTTTCTTATATTTACTTATTTATGTTTTTGCACATGTCCAGTGCAAATTGTGAGACAATCCCCTGCCAGTCAATCATATGACAAATGCTCCATAACCTCTGTGATATAAGCTAGCATAAACACAAAATCAATTAATTAAATTACTTACTAAGGCGGCACGGTGGCTTAGTGGTTAGCACGTTCGCCTCTCAGCACTAGGGATTCCCGGTTCGAATCCCCATCTGGGTGGAGTTTCCATGTTCTCCCCGTGTCTGTGTGGGTTTTCTCCGGGTTCTCTGGTTTCCTCCCACAGTCCAAAAACATGGATCAAGTCAATTGAATTCTCAAAATTGCCCCATATAGAGTGTGTGTGAGTGAGTGTGTGCCCAGCGATGGATTGTCCTGGGTGTACCTGCCCAGCGCCCTAGACGTTCTCCCCTGGATGGGCATGGGGAACCCCACCACGACCCTAATAGAGGATAAAGCGGGAGATAATGAATGAATGAATAATTACTTAATACAAATGTTATCTTTAACTTAATAAAAAGTGAATGTTTTCATCAAAATAAAATGGTAAGTCTTTGACAAAGAAATGTGTCTATAACTTAACTTTTAATGGTACGTTTATATTAAACTTGTATTAATTCTTGATTTAAGGTTTCTGTTGGGATGAATTATTTATCATATTGTATATTTTAAATCTTCTATAAGTGAAATCTAGTGACTAAAACAGATAAAGAGTGCTTTTAAACTGTTCTGCAATGATTATATAAAGCTCATTGCTATAATTTATCTTACTCAGGCTCAGTGGCAGGTTGCCATTCATGGAGAATAACCCAACAGAGACTGAGGCCAAAATCCAGGCAGCCAAGTTTGACCTCAGCAAGCTCTACCAAAATGTGTCCCAAAGTGCCTCTCTGTTCCTTAAGAAGATCCTGTGCAGCTACCCTTGGTATGTACTGGTACATAGGTCATGTCTTTTACTTAAATATAATTCACTAGGGGCGGCACGGTGGCTTAGTGGTTAGCACATTCGCCTCTCAGCGCTAGGGATTCCCGGTTCAAATCCCCATCTGGGGATTTCCATGTTCTCCCCGTGCCGCGTGGGTTTCCTCCGGGTTCTCCGGTTTCCTCCCACAGTCCAAAAACATGGATCAAGTCAATTGAATTCTCCAAATTGCCCCATATAGAGTGTGTGTGTGTGAGTGAGTGTGTGCCCAGCGATGGATTGGCACCCTGTCCTGGGTCTATCTGCCCAGCGCCTGAAACGTTCTCCCCTGGATGGGCATGGGGAACCCCACCGCGACCCTAATATAGGATAAAGCGGGAGATAATGAATGAATGAATAATTCACTAGCATTTATCCCTTAAATAGTAAATCAATCATTGCATCTTTGTTTAAGGCTGTGTAATAGGGTTTAGCAATTTTCTTTAAAAACAAAGTTTGAATATGAATTAGTTTCTTTATTTTTCTTTTACGGTACAATAAATACATTTGGGGTGGAGGTTTAACATTTTAGCAGCATTATTTGTGCTAAATCCAATGTAACAGCCAAATTATTAATTTTTAACAAAACTTCCTTATATTGCCTTCTGGCCATACATTTTTTAGTTTAGTAGTTTTAGTTTTTAGTAGTTTATGTTTTGGAAAGTGAGAAAACAAATACTGTAATTTATGTTTATGTATATTTTATGTGTACTTTGACATTTTATTACTGAGTGTGTGTGTGTACACACCATAATCTGTCCTATCCTAGGGCTCGTCCTTCCGTCAAAGACTGCTTCAACAATTCATGGTTGCAGGACGCATATCTGATGCGGCTCCGACGCCAAACGCTTACCTTCACCACCACCCGCCTCAAGGAGTTCATTAGCCAGCAGCAGCAGCTCAGAGGACAGCTGGCCACCAAACACAAAGTGCTCCTGCGTTCCTACCAGAGCTCCACCCAAACCCCAACCACACCCACTTCACCCACCTCACCCATCACCACATCCTCTTCTTCAACCACGCCTGTCACTCCATGAGCTTGCTTCTGATGGGATGATGTGGCCCAAGGGAAAGAATCTCTGAACAGAAGCACCGAGAGGCATAGCACCAAGATGGGCCGAGACAAGCAGAGCCTTTGCTGAACCACAGAGTGTTTGCACACATATGGCTCAGCCTCAGCACAACAGGCCCTTGCACTGCAAAAAATCAAGTGAAACCTACAGTTTGATGTAAGATAAGATCACACTCAGTCACCCTGTAATCACAATCTGAAAGATGTCATGCCAAAACCCACTTCAGATTCTAATACATTATAAACAGCATACTCAACAATGTTGTGTTGATGCTCCCTCTAATTCACTGTACACACATTTTAATCACACAAAATTAGCCATATTTTTTAAGTCCTCCTACTAATGAGGGTCAAAGAAAAGATCACATGCACCCAGGCTGTGATCGAATCAGCATCCTAAACTTGGCACAACACAGTATGTAGTAGGCACAGCATGGATAACACCAGTATGCCAGAGATCTTGACATTTTCTTTGTGTCATATTTCACATTTGCTAACCGAACATGCTGTGTCTCATGCACCCCTTAATGCATCACAGTTCATTAATGCTTCAAATCAAATATAGAACACTTAGAATAAAATGAGCAGTGACACCTAGCAAGCAGATAGTTCTCCAATATCAGGCAGCTGACAACTGCATAAAAAACTCAATTTAAGCTATGGTCAAAATAGCTGTAGAACTTTAGGACTTCACTCCATTAGATAATTGCGTGACTGTATTGAAATGAATTAAATGTATGCATACTACTGATTAAAGTGCTATTTAGTGGTATGCATGCATAGTATACCCTGAAGGGTTCTAAATTACAGAATTATTTGCTAAATATCATGCACCGTTATGATGTTCTGATGTAAAGTAAGTACCTTTTGAATGATTATTCAGCAGTTTACTATAGTTTTAAGGGCCTTCACATAGACTTTGAGTGGTATCCAAACAAGCTTGCCTAGCAACAATTGTCATGCCAGTCTGCTTCTGGTTTAGCGATCTGCTCTGAATTTGAAAATGAGAGTTGAAAAGGGATGTTGCGTGTACCCCTTTGACAGTGTGCATTGCTTGCTGTGCTCTCATTTCTGTTAAGATTCAACAAACTGGATAACCATTAAAAGGTGTCACTGCTGTTAGCTGACAAGTGTCAGCAAATGTGAATTGTGATGGGAGACAGGTGAAGTTTTATTTAATGGACCTGGCCTCTCACAGCCGACATGTGCTTTATATAATGACATACATTTTTTAAATAACAAAGGTATACAACATAATTTTCTGAACACAGTGCTAATGTAATCTGTGGTGTCATTAAATTATAATAGGGCCTTGATTGTAGTGGGGGGAATACAACACAATTTACTTTCAGTCAGTTTAATATAATCCATTTCTATGTTGTTTTATAATTGTTGTAATTGGTATGTAGGAATTCTTGGCTTGATGGACATTTAGAACATTTTACTCAAAAAGGAAAAGCATTTCTGTGTTCAGCTGCACAGTGTTTAAATACTATTTTTGAATTTTGATTGTTTTTGTGTGTTTAAATACCCAGAGTAATATAAAAAAAGAGAATAGCAAAGAAGACATTTGTAATATCATATGAAAGAGCAAAGTTCACATTGGATAAAATTGCACTCATTCAAACTTGATGAAACTAATAAAGCATTGGTTCATGTTTCAGCATGTTCACCTTTTATTATTATTATTACTATTATTATTATTATTATTATTATTAGTAGTAGTAGTAGTAGTAGTAGTGGTAGTAGTAGTAGTTCATAAGGTCATTTATCAGACGCTTTTATACAAGTGACTTACAAGTATCTTAACTAAATATTTGGGGTCAGAATACAGGGTTAGTTATACAGCATGCCTGGGGTTAAGGGCTTTACTCAAGGACCCACATTGGTAAATTCAACGAACCTGGGATATTATTAGTTATAATAATACAATAAAAGAAGTTATGATCTTGATAAATCAGAAACAGCAATGACAACACATCAGGTCAAAATAACTCTGCATTAGCGCCCCCTGCATCAGTGTGTCAGTAGACCTTTTTTAATATTTTGGGAGCACTGTTATTGTTAAAAACCCATCGTAGTAAAACTTTCCAGCCAAATATATTTTTGAGAAAACTGTTCTTTTGTCCTTGAAGCATTTCTCAGAACTAACGCCATTTACTTTTATGCTACTACATAACCGATATGATTATTTTTTTTTTATTGCTTTGTGTTTATTTGCAGCATTTTACATCAGAGAAACAATATTGTGGTTTGTGATAATTAAAGGTTGCTAAATCATGTCTAGTATTTAAATTAATGCCATTTTGAAGACTTTATAGCTGTGGAAATTTTAAATCACTTAACTAATTTATTTATTTTAAATGCATTATAAGTTAACTTTGCATTTAAAATCCAGAATATATTATACATCATGGACATCTTTGTGCTGATTTTGTGTATCTATTTTTTTAATGCACTAAAAACTGGTTATGCTTTGCACATTGGGAGAGTGACAAGCATGTAACGATTTTTTTTATTTCATAAAATAAATAGAATAAAATTCACAACTTGTGTCAGCAAAAGGGTTTTGTTGTATTGTTCCTCAAAAATAAAAACTAATTGTTGGTATACTGATGTATTATATCTGTTTAAGCGTTTTCAAAATTATTTTTGGAATTATTGAAATAATATTGAAATCCAGCAAGTTCTAGTTCATCGAAACATTTATTTATTTAAAAAATATGTTCTTATTGTACTAATTACAATGAGGAATGGTGTTATTCTTCTTTGTGTAGCTAAATACCTTTGGGCATCTAGATTTAAGAGAACTCAACAAATAGTCTGCATTTTGCCCAGAAACATATTTAAGCGATAGAATTATTTATACTAATTTGAGGTTAAAATAGATTATTGTGCTGCTAAGTTTTAAGAGTGATGTGCTAATGTTAACACATGGTAACAAATTACTGTTTATTAAAATATTCCATTTTAAACATCATTAAATGTCTTTATTTTTTAACAAAAACTATTTTGGTTTTAAACTAATTATAATAATGTATTTAATTTAATATGTTTTTTAATGAGTAAAAACAAATTAGTTGATAAATAAGTTTGGGTTAAGTTTTGTGTATCAATAATAGTTCAAAACATTGTAAACTCTTTAAATACCATTTAAAACCACAGCATTTGAACATTAGATTATTACTGGACACATTGTTTCATTTATAATACTTATTATTAAGAATCTTTTCTAACAGGAGAGTAAGAAGCACAAATGTAATAAATGTGGATTTTTTAATGCTACATCCCATTATTAAAAAATATTAAAAATATATATACATAACATGCACACTCTTGTGTCAATGATTTTCATGAAATACTGCCATCTGCCATAAACAGACACGTCTTTTGAGAGTTTTTAACAAACGTGTTTTTACTGTTTATTATGGGTGGTGTTTTCCTAATGTCATTTTCAATTGTTGTATTTATTATGCGGGTTATTAAATGAGAAAATTTTCAATTTTATTGTTCAGTAGTCAGTACTAACTACGAACACAAAAAGAATCCCAATAAAAGGAAACAGGGCCGGGAGTGTGACATTGTGTATATGCTTTTGTATTTGTTTTTGAGAGATTATATATTGTTTCTTTATGCAGAGTATGCAGAGGAGCCCTTTAATGTGAAAGTGAACCAGACTTGAATGGTTTATAATACAGTGCATTACATTAAAAACAGTGACAGACCTGGACATGACATGAATGTTTTACAATGGTATGAAATAAGTGTATATATGTGAAAATGTGACATTTCAATAAATAAAGTCAGCAATAAAGTGTTTTACATCTCAACATGACCATTTTTATCAGGTTACCAAATTCATATTGTTAATATATTGAATAATTATTCTAAATTATTGTGAATAAGCTTATAACTTCATGTTAATAAGTTAATTAATGTATAAACCATACTTTCTCAGTGCAGTATGTATTATTAAGAAAAGTCTTGCACTGGACATAATATTTAAGTGGCAACCTTTCAAATGAATTTCTGACTGCCAAAATGTTTATGCAGCAAGCAATTATTAGTGCAATGGTGTTTTATATTATTTATGCATTATTAACAATGTTGTGTATATATGATATATGTTACCATTCTGGCGGCACGGTGGCTTAGTGGTTAGCACGTTCGCCTCTCAGTGCTAGGGATTCCCGGTTCGAATCCCCATCTGGGTGGAGTTTCCATGTTCTCCCCGTGTCTGCGTGGGTTTCCTCTGGGTTCTCCGGTTTCCTCCCACAGTCCAAAAACATGGATCAAGTTAATTGAATTCTCAAAATTGCCCCCTATAGAGTGTGTCTGAGTAAGTGAGTGTGTGCCCAGCGATGGATTGGCGCCCTGTCCTGGGTGTATCTGCCCAGCGCCCGAGATGTTCTCCCCTGGATGGGCATGGGGAACCCCACCGCGACCCTAATAGAGGATAAGCGGGAGATAATGAATGAATGAATGTTACCATTCTTTCATTTTATTGGTGCATAACATACACATCAATAACAAATATACCGTCTACTTACGTAGAATCATTTAATTTTAATTGAGGGTGGCACGGTAGCTTAGTGGTTAGCACATTTGCCTCTTTGCGCTGGGGTTCTAGGTTTGAATCCCTTTCGCCTCTTAATGCTGCTGGTTCCAGGTTTGAATCCCTTTAAATTTGGGCAGAGTATACATGTTCTCCCAATATCTGTGTGGATTTATCCAGGTTCTCTGGGTACCTCCCACAGTCCAAAATCTTGGAAAGTTGAATTGGCTGCTTTAACTCACCCCTACAGTGTGCATGTGTGTGAGAGAGAGCAAGAGAAAGATAGTGAGTGTGTGTCTAGCGATGTCCTTGGCAAATAAGTTATTTAGCCAAAATGTATCATTTTTAAATAAATTTCAAAATTTAAATTTAAAAAAATTTTATTTGAAAAAAGTACAATATAAAATTATGAGACAAACAAGCAGTTTGATCATTCATTAATTCATTTATTATCTTCTGCTTTATCCTATATTAGGGTCGCGGGGGGGTTCCTTATGCCCATCCAGGGGAGAACGTTTCGGGTGCTGGGCAGATAGACCCAGGACAGAGCGCCAATCTATCGCTGGGCACACACTTACACAAATACAAACACACTCTACATGGGGCAATTTGGAGAACTCAATTGACTTGACCCATGTTTTTGGACTGTGGGAGGAAACCGGAGAACCCGGAGGAAATTCACGCAGAGAACATGGAAACTCCACCCAGATGGGGATTCGAACCGGGAATCCCTAGTGCTGAGAGGCGAACGTGCTAACCACTAAGCCACCGTGCCGCCCAGTTTGATCATGTAACATTTATATTAAATCATTTAGCAGATGCTTTTATCCAAATGTTAAAAACATAATATTGAAATCTAAAATATAATTCAAAAGAAGCAGATCCTCTTTTACACCTTTTTTGACTGAAAAATTGCAAACAAAATAAACAATAATAAAAAATAAAGGTTAAAATGTTAAAGTGGCTAAATAAAATATAAAAACACAAACAATAACATTACAGAAAAGGTTTTGATGAGGAAGACTTTGCTTTATTACCTCTGACCTGCTAACACTGTGATCATACACCATTTTTGGTTTACATTGGCATCAATCTTACATTTCTGTCATTCCAATCCAGCAGCTGTCATATCTCTGTCACAGGTGCTGGTTGACTGTGTTAGCATGTCATGCAGACCTCTTTCTCTGACTCTTTCATTGCTCACAACATCACTAAGTGTGTTTATTATTGTTAATGTGGTTAAACTACGTGCGGCAAGTTAACTTAGTGGTTAGTATGTTCGACTCTCAGCACTGAGGGTTCCAGGTTCAAATCCCAATCTGGGTGGAGTTTCCATGTTCCCCCTGTGTCCACGTGGATTTCCTCCTGGTTCTCCGGTTTCCTCCCACAGTCCAAACACATATATTCCAGATAAATTGAGTGCTCCGAATTTCTCCATATAGTGTGTGTTTGTGTGTGTTTGTCTATGTGAGTGATTGCCACCGTAATTGCATAATAATAATGTTAATAATTTAAAGTTTAGAGTAAAATTTCATGGGCCCCTGTCAGTTTTAGGGTCTTTCTTACATTTTTTCAGTTGCACCTGATTGTGTTCAGCGCTCAAAAATGCAGATGCATGTGCTTTAAACTAGGAGACACGGTGCCTTAGTGTTTCTCCGATTTCCTCCCACAATCCAAACACATGGATTCAAGGTAAATTGAATGCTCTAAATTGCCCCATACAGTGTGTTTGTGTGTGTCTGTGTGAGTGAGTGTGTGCCCAGCGATAGACTGGCACACTGTCCTGGGTGTGTCTTCCCAGCGTTCGAAATGTTCTCCCCTGGATGGGTGTGGGGAACCCCTCCTGACTCTAGTGGAGGATTAAGCAGAAGATAATGAATGAATGAATTTGTTTTAACTCCATCCATCCATTATATTTCGCTTTATCCTCTACCAGGGTCGCGGGAGGGTTCCCCATGCCCATCCAGGGGAGAACGTCTCAGGTGCTGGGCAGATACACCCAGGACAGGGCACCAATCTATCGCTGGGCACACACTCACATACACAGACACACTCTATACGGGACACACTCTATACGGGAAACCTACGCGGACACGGGGAGAACATGGAAACTCCACCCAGATTGGGATTCGAACCGGGAATGCCTTGTGCTGAGAGGCGACCGTGCTATCCACTTAGCCACCGTGCCGCCCGTGTTTCAACTCCATCCATCCATTATCTTCTGCCTTATCCTATATTAGGGTCGCGGGGGGTTCCCCATACCCATCCAGGGGAGAACGTTTCGGGCGGTGGGCAGATACACCCAGGACAGGACACCAATCTATCGCTGGGCACACACTCACTCACACAGACCGTGTTTTAACTCATGCCACCCAATTATATGATCACTTTCTCAGAATAAAGCGATGTGATTAAGAGGCAGGGCTGTGTGAGGAGGGCAGGAGTGGAATAGAGCAGTCAGGGTTTGTGTGGGGGAGCTTGCTGCAGTTCTAAACGCTAACGCAGTGATGGACTTTGCGGACTCTCCCTAGTCTTCATTCTGTAGCGACTGTTTCAAGGCGCCCCGTTCGCTCAACTCCCGCCAGCGGAATGTCCGCCAAACTTTTCATATTTTAGAGCTATATCAATAAAAGTGCGACTGCAACTCGTTTGTTAGTAAACAGATTTCCAAATGCGTTTTATTCGGTATTTGGTTTTCGTCTGTGGTTGTAAGAAAGGCGGGAATGTAGATAAAAGGCGCATCCTCCTACAGCGAGGCCGAGCGAGCTTTTAAACTTTGTTTTGTGCTGGACTTAAAGGATTTAAAGGGGCCGCGCACTTCACTCTGCGTCTCAGAACCAGGTTTTATACACCGTGCAGACACGTCATGACTATATATGATGTAATAAACGCTTATGGTTGAAAATATTTGATTATATATTCATTTTACATGGTGGCTTAGTGGTTAGCACGTTCGCCTCTCAGCACTAGGGATTCCCGTTCGAATCCCCATCTGGGTGGAGTTTCCATGTTCTCCCCGTGTCCGCGTGGGTTTCCTCCGGGTTCTCCGGTTTCCTCCCACAGTCCAAAAACATGGATCAAGTCAATTGAGTTCTCCAAATTGCCCCCTATAGAGTGTGTTTGTGTGAGTGAGTATGTGCCCAGCGAAAGATTGGTGTCCTGTCCTGGGTGTATCTGCCCAGCGCCCGAGACATTCTCCCCTGGATGGACATGGGGAACCCCCCACCGCGACCCTAATAGAGGATAAAGCGGAAGATAATGAATGAATGAATGATTTTACATTACATTTTGCAGACGGGCGGCACAGTGGCTTAGTGGTTAGCACGTGGTTAGCACCTCTCAGTGCTAGGGATTTCTGTTCGAATCCCCATCTGGGTGGAGTTTCTATGTTCTCCCCGTGTCCGCGTGGGTTTCCTCCGGGTTCTCCGGTTTCCTCCCACAGTCCAAAAACATGAATCAAGTCAATTGAGTTCTCCAAATTGCCCCATGTGGAGTGTGTTTGTGTGCGTGTCTTTGTGTGTGTAGCCGGTGATTGATTGGCGCCCTGTCCTGGGTGTATGTTCCCAGCACCCGAGATGTTCTCCCCTTGATGGACATGGGGAATCCTACCGCGACCCTAATAGAGGATAAAGTGGGAGATAATGAATGAATGAATAAAGTCAGATGAGAGCGGCTTAGTGGTTAGCACGTTCGCCTCTCAGCACTTGGGATTCCCGGTTCGTATCCCAATCTGAGTGGAGTTTCCATGTTCTTCCTGTGTCCCTCTGGGTTCTCCGGTTTCCTCCCACAGTCCAAAAACATAGATCAAGGTCAGTTGAATTCTCCAAATTGCCCCATATAGAGTGAGTTTGTGTGCTTCTCTGTATGAATGAGTGTGTGCCCAGCGATAGATTGCGGTCCTGTCCTGGGTGTATCTGCCCAGCGCCTGAGACGTTCTCCCCTGGATGGGCATGGGGAACCCCCCCCCCCCCCCACGACTCTAATAGAGGATAAAGCAGAAGATAATGGATGGATAAAGTCAGATTAAATGATTATAAAATCTGGGTGGAGTTTCCATGTTCTCCCCGTGTCTGCGTGGGTTTCCTCCAGGTTCTCCGGTTTCCTCCCACAGTCCAAAAACATGGATCAAGTTAATTGAATTCTCCAAATTGCCCCATGTAGAGTGTGTCTGTGTGAGTGAGTGTGTGCCCAGCGATAGATTGGCGCCCTGTCCTGAGTGTATCTGCCCAGCGCCCGAGATGTTCTCCCCTGGATGGGCATGGGGAACCCCACTGCGACCCTAATAGAGGTTAAGCGGGAGATAATGAATGAATGAATGAATACATTTAAACTTGACTTTATTTTTACTAAAAGAAAGTACAAAATAAGTTAGTAAACGTGATAATTAAACGTTATGTAGAGTTTAAAGTTGTTCTGCAGAGTGCAGAGTCAGGAGCTTTAGTTGCTCGTTTCAGAAACTAAACGCTGAGCCGCTGGAGCTGTTGCCGCTTTAAGGCTGCGGGTGCCTTGAAACCGGCCAGTTCCATGTTTGTATCGTGAATTTGAGAGGCGGCCGAACTCCATGTTGTGACAAAGTTGCCATTAAGAATCGAAACTATTTGAAAATCCATTTCCCCCGCATTTCTTCAGCGTTCCTGTGTTTCGGACTGCAGAGAGGAGCAGGTTTTCTCCCGCGTTGTCGGTGCGTGATGCAGTTGCTGCGCTGCTGGTAGAGCTGAAGTTAGAGAAGAGAAGAGAGAAGTTTAGAAAGTGCAGAGTTCGGGATCAGCGCAGCTCCATGGACGCGCCGTCATCCATCATCACCCAGGTCAGCCGAGATGAGGAGGCCAGCACTCCCCTGCGGGAGAAAGGTGAGAGAAAGTCCCCACACCGGCCCTCAACCTCATAGAACCTCTCAATGAGGCTCACTTTATCTCTGCGACTGTTTACGTGAATGACGCGGGATGAGGCTTCAAACTCTGTTCCACAGACAGACATGCACTGTAAAGCTGTTTATATATATATATATATATATATATATATATATATATATATATATATATATATATTATATATATATATATGCCCAGCGATAGGTTGGCACCCTGTCTTGAGTGTATCAGCCCAGCGCCCGAGACGTTCTCCCCTGGGTGGGCATTGGGAACCCCACCGCGACCCTAATAGAGGATAAAGCGGAAGATAATGAATGAATGAATATATATATATATATATATATATATATATATATATATATATATATATATATATATATATAGTGTGTGTGTGTGTGTGTACTAGTACCAGTCAAAAGTTTGGACACACCTCCTTTATCCTTGCTCCATTATCCAAAATTTCCACTTACTGTATAGATGGACTTTGTAGTTTTACAATTACAAACTGTAGTTCATCTGTTTTTGTTAGTCTCCCATTGGTTCTCTGTTCTCTGTTGGTCAGGAGCATCACAGAACAGGTATAATTCAGGTGGTGGATTGTTTATTGTCAGTTCTGCAGTGATACTGATGGGGGTTTTAGTGCAGCACTAAATTTGGGGTCCTGACCATTAGAGAACAGAGTATAGATAGTTCTACATTTCCAGACCAGTTGATCTGTTTGTGGACTAGAGTACATACTGTTGGTGCTTTTTACTCTGTTCAAATACCTGCCCTGTGGTGCTACTATTGGAGTCCTGACCATTACAGAACAGTGTAAATGGGACTTACACAGTATGTACTGTAGTGCACAAACAGGTGGACTACAGTCTGGAACTGTAGAAATACAACTTCCATCTTTACAGTAAGTGGAGCTGTTACCATGGACAATAAGCGCTTAAATGTGGACATTTGACTGGTACTGTATATATGCAAGACTGGTGCCCAGTTAATCAGACAACATCAGACCAGTTAGTTTTTAATGATGTTCATTGGGGCTGGGTTAGAACATTTGTTTACAACAAATATAAAGCACTTAGTATGTAGTCATTCATTGTGGGTACAGAGGCCTCTCATACATATACAATGTTTACATTTTGTATGTATTTGGTATCTGTATGTGAGCTGAGGAGTCAGAAGTTGAGCTCTTTTAAAGGGACTGGAGGGATGGAAAACCATGGCGATGGGATGAGACAGGGGAGTGCTGACCTCTATCCCAAATCATGTATTAAAATAAACAGGATTACATTTAAAGAGACACTGACACTCTTTATTCATTCATTCTTTATCCTAGCTCCTTACTTTGATTAGCGTTGTTGGATTAGCATTGCCAGAGCTTATCCTGGTTTTTCTCTGTGTGCTCTATTTTGCTTGCATTGAAAAAAACAAGCTAGTGGGTGAATTTGTAATGCAAAACTGTTCCTGGTGTAAATGTGTGCATGAATGTCTTGATCTGCTCTGTGAGGGACTGGTGATGTGTCCTGGGTGTTTTCCCCCAATTAAGATAAATGCATTTGTTATTGTTGGTGTTTAAAAGACATTCATAGAAATTAGAAAAAGCTGGTTTTGAGGTAAAAGGTAAAATGCAACGTGATGGCCTCAACATGCAAACACCACAAGAGATCCACCCACGGCATCAACATGCTGCCTCTAACCAAACATGAAGCGATGCCAATACTTGAACAGTAAACAGCAGGATTAGAATGGACGGGGCTATGCAAGAAGAAAGTGAAAACATAGTTGAACTTGAGTGGAATTTTGCCAAAAACTATTCACCTGTCCAACAGAAGGGAAGTATGTTTACGTGTACAGCCATGTTTTGGAGTTCCAGGAGGGATCTGTGAAAGACAAGTATCTGTCAGAGTGTTCGGGAAAGTTCAACATGTACATGTCATACAGCTTAGAGACGGCTGCACTGACTGAACATCAAGAGAGGGAGCTAGACGGTTTAGTAATGAAGATGCTGCGATTCTTATATAATAATTCATTCATTTATTACCTCCCGCTTATCCTCTATTAGGGTCGCGGTGGGGTTCCCCATGCCCATCCAGGGGAGAACATCTCGGGCGCTGGGCAGATACACCCAGGACAGGGCGCCAATCCATCGCTGGGCACACTTTTGAGAATTCAATTAACTTGATCCGTGTTTTTGGACTGTGGGAGGAAACCGGAGAACCCGGAGGAAACCCACGCAGACACGGGGAGAACATGGAACTCCACCCAGATGGGGATTCGAACCGGGAATCCCTAGCGCTGAGAGGCAAACGTGCTAACCACTAAGCCACCGTGCCGCTCTTATAGAATAATGAGTATGGAAAAAATTTCGATTTAATTCATTTAAAGGGTGGCTTTGGAGACAAAGGTAGGGAGGCAAGATTGAGACGTACAGAGGAGGGATGAGAGTTCTATAGGCAGAAGGATGTTGATGGTGCCACGAGGCAGGATAAGGTTCATGGATGCCGTGAGGGACGACATGCGGGTGGTTGGAGTGATGGAGAAAGATGCGTGGGATGGGGTGAGGGAGAATAATGATCTACTGTGGATCATGGGAACAGCCAAAAAACAAAGTTAAAGTACTGCGACACTTTGACTGACCATAAATCAGAATACTACTATTGATCCCCGGGGAGAAATTTCAGTTTTTATAGATGCTTTAATTGGTGTGTTAATATATTCAGATGTAAAGAGTTAACAATAAGCACAGTAAAATTAAACAAAAAATACAAAATAACACAGAATAAAGTAAAGGTAAAGTGGCAGTGTAAAGTAATATATATATATATATATATATATATATATATATGTATATGTATATATATGTACAGTGGGTTGCAAAAGTATTCATACCCCTTGAACTTTGCCATATTTTGTCACATTACAACCACAAACATAAATATATTTCACTGGAATTTAATGTGAAAGACCAACACAAAGTGGTATACAATTGTGAAGTGGAATGAAAGTTATACATGAATCAACAATTTTTTTACAAATAAAAAACTGAAAAGTGCGATGTGCAAAATTATTCAGCCCCCTTTTCCCTGAGTGC
>JAFMOD010000784.1:1053628-1223656 GCA_019802435.1 Corydoras maculifer
ATATATATATATATATATATATATTACATTAATAATTAAACATATATTGTGGGTTAGGTAATAGTGTAATATTGCATCCTGGTCATGGAACATTGAACCAGCTCTTTACTCTCTCCAGGATCCTCGAGGGTTCATGGGAGTTTGCTCAATCAGTCTACATGTGCTTTGTGGATCTGGAGTGTGTGTCTTGGGGTATTTTGTGGGAGGTGTTTCACGAGTATGGGGTACATGACTCCCTACTATGGGCCATGAAATGGAGGGCGTCCGGTTTGGTGATCTTAGGCAAACGCCACTGCTTTTGGTAATGACCGAAAGAATGAGCTCGCGAATACAAGCGGCCGAAATGGGTTTTCTCTGCAGGGTGACTGGGCTCTCCCTAAGAGATGGGGTGAAAAGCTCGGTCATCTAGGAGAGACTCAGAATAGGGCTGCTACTCCTCTGCATCGAAAGGAGCCTGTTGAGGTGGTTCGGGTACATAATACAGTTTTTGTGGTTAGGATGTCTCCTGGGTGCCTCCCCAGGGAGGTATTTCAGGCAGGTCCAAATGGATGGAGACCCCAGGGAAGACCCAGAACAAGCTGGAGGGATTATATCTGGCAAAAAATCTAAATGTTAGTCTGTTAAACATTGATTAACTATTTAAATTAGTCTTTTCTTGGAATTTATTATAAAATGATATAAAATACTTTCTTCCCACAGTCCAAAAACATGGATCATGGTCAATTGAATTCTCCAAATTTCCCCATATAGAGTGTGTCTGTGTGAGTGAGTGTGTGCCTAGTGATAGATTGGTGCCATGTCCTGGTTGTATCTGCCCAGCGCCTGAAACATTCTCCACTGGATGGGCATGGGGAACCCCACCGCAACCCTAGTAGAGGATAAAGCGGAAGATAATGGATGATTTGATATAAAATGTCACTTTATTCAGGCTTCACTTTATTTGTACTTGTACATGGTCTGATCACAAGTGGCATCAGTGTAACCCTAATCAGAATCAGAATTCTTTATAAATCCACAGAGGGAAATTGAAGATGCTACCAATACACCTAAATTCAGGCAAATGAGCAAACACATACGAGAAACGCAAAAGGTAAACATGTCCTACCACCTCAAAAAACTGTATTATGTATTGTTAGACTTTCATTAGTATTTGTTTTTTTATTTTGTTGTAGTGTATCCTTTCCCCCCCTTGGCTAGAGGTTATTGTGATGTCCAAAGTTTCCTGGTAACTTGTTTTAATAACATAAACACCGCAAACGTTTTGACTCATTTTCTTATGGATGGCGAAGTGACTTAGTGGTTAGTGCTCTTTGCTTACAACAAGAGTTAGAGAAAGCCCTGGGTTTGACTGCCAGACATGGTGGGGGTATGTTTTTTTTCTGTATTGAATTTGCATGTTCTCCCCATGGCAGTGCGTTTTTCCATTAAGCATTTCAAATTTTCTCCCACAGTTTACTAGAAGGTAATTTGGTAATATAAAGTTACAAATGGTATATATAATTGTTTGGCAGTGTTTCTGTCTTCACTGGAGGTCTATTTAGGGTGTTTCTTCACTCTTCACCCAAAGTTTGACTCCATCATACTAATGGATCAGAATCACTGGAATTCGGTGTTTGAATACCTGTGAATCACAGATTTGAATACCTGTGTATTTTTAGCAGTACTATTGTAAGAAAATAAAATATTACTAGAAGGAACATTGCTCATAATACCAAGCGACAAATATGTGTCTTTTCCATTGCTGATCTGAAGATTTGATATCATAGCGTTGTGCATCATACTGATCCAGATGTGCAATAAGAATCATAAACCAGATGACTCATTACAGTTTTGACAAATGTCATAGAGTTTTTGGAGAGGGGCCATGAGAGTGTGCGGTCTGTGTTTAAGCAGATGATCCCTGTTGTCAGATCTCAAATATGTCAGTGCAATTACTGGAAAATACCGTAAATAGTCTTAATCGATACATTTAGTCAGTCTGATTGCCACATGAGCACCTAGTCATGCATTTTGGACAGATGTATGCCTTCACCTGAATGGGAAAAGTTTGAGGAAGGTCCCCGTGCAGACAGGTAATATATTTATATAGTATTTATAATATTTATAAAGGCATGGCTGAGTAAGTTTAATGTGGAAGAATATGACTGGCTTGCATTAAGCCCCGACTTCGTCCCCATTAAATACTATTGTTATGAACTACAACAGAAATTGTAAGTCGATTCCGAATGTCCAATATCAGTGTGACCTCACAAATGTATTTCTGGATCATTGGACAAAAAATATCCTTCAGACACACTTCAAAGTCTTGTAGCACATGTGGGGATGTACTAGGGATTGTGGGAAGTAAATGTTATAATTATCATAGAATGTACACACATTTTGTTTACAATACTAAGGCACTAAACAGCATCTGTGTTTAAAAATAACTACTTTATTTTAGTTTTGAAGAAAAGCTTTGTGAAGTCTTCCTCTACAAAAATGAAATATGTGAAAAATGTTTGTGGAGTAAACCTTCTAGCAGAATCTTAATAGTAGTATACAGTGAACAAGGGCGTTTCCATTGCTGTACTCATGCATATCTGTAAAGAAGGTATAATCAGGTCTTTAGACACAACTGAAATTCATTTACATGGAACCCCTTTTAATACGAAAGGCCCTAGCTTCACCTTTGCTAGTGACACGCTCATAAACGCTGATGTGCTTTGATTATCTGTAGCAGGTTTGTTGTTTAGTGTTGGATTGAGATACTGTACAATAACAGTAAGTCACTCCAGTTTGATTTATTATAATGACTTTAAAATCTTTTATTTTTTTATTTTTATGTTTTTCTTAGTGCTGTACGTTCATATAAGCAGTAAACAACAGGGGATTGTGTGTTCTTGATGCTTTAGCTATTGTAGTTTGGTCATAAATGAGCAAACCATTTGACATTTCTAATTTAATCGCAAATATGAAGTTTTTACCAAGTATGGCTTTAGAATCCTCAGGATGTTTTAGATAACTCAGTTTCTTTCTTTCTGTTTTGTTTTATGGTGTTGCCAAAATATCGGTTGTAGTTCATCGTTTGCGTTTAGACAATCAACTCCAGGTAATGACGAGGTAAGCTCTGCGGTCATACTTATTAAAGTGTGAAAACGAGAGGAAGCATTACCACAGTATATGTATCTTTAGAGCTGTGTTTCCTCTATACTGAGTTCTCTCACACCTGAAGTGTTTGGTCATATTACTCTACAGTAGGGGTCATTGGTGCACTATACTGGTTTCTCAGTTGACCTGACTTTAATCATTGCCCACAGCATGGGTCATCTGCATATGCATTATATGATTAAAATTGTGATCACTTAATCACTGAGTCATGTTTTATTCAGTCTAAAAGATGATGTAACACCTCTCTGTCCCAGTTTATTTAGGGCAACAATGTGTTGGTGGAATTAATTTGTAAATTTGTTTGGATTTAATAAGTAAAATAAAAAAATAGGGATGCACAGAAATACAGTTTTTCATTTATTTCTTTGTCATTAGGAAGTTAAATAGCTAAATATAGTTTTGTTCTTGTTAAAAAAAATGTAAACTGTAATTTAAATATTTACATTTTTTAACATCCGAGCTGAGAAACCAGCAATTCACTGTTTGACTTTTAAAAAATTAATCGCACATCCCAAGTAAAATAAAAACAAATCTCAATATGACTTCAATTAAAAGTAAAAAAAAAAAGCCCATCCAAAAAATACAGTACACCCATATAACTTGACAAAATAAAAATAAAACAAGCATTTTTTTGCCCCTTGATTAACCTATTTGTCCTTTCATTCATTCACACTTAATCCTCTACTAGGGTAACAGAGGGGTTCCCTATGCCCATCCAGGGGAAAATGTTTCGGGCGTTTGGCAAACAAACCCAGGACAGGGTGCCAACCCATCTCTGGGCACACTCACTCACACACACAACACACTGTATATGGGGGCAATTTAGAACATTCAATTTACCTTGAATCCATGTTTTTGGACTGTTGGAGGAAACTGGAGAACCCTGAGGAAACCCACACTGACACGGGGAGAACATGGAAACTCCACCCAGGTTGGGATTTGAACCTGGATTCCCAGGGTTTAGGGTCAAACGTACTAACCGCTAAACCACCATGACACTCCTATAAGGCCTGTAACTGATATTTCCTGTCTTCTTTCTTCTTCCATGTCTTGTCCTCCCAAGTAGGTTTTTTGGGGTTATGTTGGGCTTGAGGGCGGCATGGTGGCTTAGTGGTTAGCACGTTCGCCTCTCAGCGCTAGGGATTCCCGGTTCCAATCCCAATCTGGGTGGTGTTCCCATGTTCTCCCCGTGTCCACGTGGGTTTCCTCCAGGTTCTCCGGTTTCCTCCCACAGTCCAAAAAACATGGGCCAAGTCAATTGTTCTCCCAATTGCCCAGCGATGGATTGGCACCCTGTCCTGGGTCTATCTGCCCAGCGCTCGAGACGTTCTCCCCTGGATGGGCATGGGGAACACCCCACGACCCTAATAGAGGATAAAGTGGAAGATAATGAATGGATGGATGTTGGGATTGAATGTTGAATAAGATCTGAGAAACATTAACTTAAACAAGGCCTAACATCACAAAGTTGCACACTAGCTAGTGAAATGCTCATAAATTCTGATGTGCTTTGATTATCAGCAGCAGGTTTGTTGTTTAGTGAAAAACTGAGATACTGTACAATAACAGTGAGAGTCACTACAGTTTTATTACAAATAATGACTTTTTTCAGTTTTTGTGGCAGAAACAAGTGGTTTACTTTGGCATGAATTATTTCCTTATATGATTATTGGGTACGACAGTTTAGTTGCTGTTTGTTGCAGTCTTACTCAGTGCTGGATCAACTTTAACTGAATCAGATTTTTGGCTCTAGTAAAATCTGCATCTGAAATTACAATCAAATCTCTAAGTTTCTCTGCAGTTTAATGACCTCCCGTGTTCCCATTGTTAAATAATACCTTCTTTGTGCTTATGCACAGACATAGTTGTGTTTTTTTGCAGATTTAAGCGTACATGTTGATGAATAGGCTTCAGCTGTGTTTATATTGTTTTGATTTCTTTTAGTTGTGCTGATTAATGAGTTCTTTGTTGGATAACTGTTCAATCTGTTAATGATCAGATTGTATGTGTGAAAGTAAACACAGGCCTGTTAGGGAAGGAAAAACATCAAACTGTGCTGGACTCTGACCCTTCAGAACTAAAGCAAATGATTTTTTAGCTCATGGACACACAATGTTGTGAGTTTGTTTATGTCCAGCGTGTGGGATCTGATAAAGTTTGGAGTACAGGAAAGGGCTTCTGTATCCGGATGACTATGCATTTTGAATTATAGTTGGGAGTCAAAAGCCTGTGACCATTAGTTGAAATTGTAACATCACAAGGTACTCCTTAAAATATTGTGAAATCATGCTGAATCACATGGATCAGCAGAGCTTGCATAAACTAGCAAAGAATAATGCAGCTAGTGCACAGGCCATTAGAAGAGCAACAAATGAACATACCAGATATTTTAATATAGTTATGGACATGTGCTATACAGACAAAAGTATTGGGACACCTAACAATCAATCTAATGGTTGGGTGTTCACATTGAGAGTGTACCGAAATCAGACCTTTCACAAACTGTTGCTACAAAGTTTTGAAGCATACAATTGTCCAAAATGCAGGGACAGGTGCCTAATTCTATACACCTAAAGCAATGGGACTAAATAAAGCCACGAAATTTAATGATGAACAAGTGTTTCATAATACATTTTATCATAAAGTTATAAAAGGAAGGTCATTTTTCCTAAAAGAATAAAAATTTAGATTGTTTGATTTGTTATAAAATCCACATCATAGTGAAAAAACTAAATATTTTTTTTACTGTTGATTCCAGGCATATTTTTTTGTAAATTGAGGTAAAATTAAATTAAACTGCTTTACAGTGTGATTTGGACCTGGCCTGGTCCGGTCTGGGCTTCTTATTGCAGGGCAAATCTGACATCCTTCACATTCATCATGTGTCGTCTGTTTTTCTCTTTCAGAGCAAAACATCAGACCATTTTAAGGGCAGAACTTGGGATTTGGCTAAAACAAAACAAACACTGTGTGGTCCACATGCTTTAGTCTGTTGCTTGGATTGAATCGTTGGCCTAGTTTGACACTTTCCCCACATTTACTGCCTCATCGGCAGCCTTAGTCATTTGCAGGAGACAGACCTCTGCAGCCAGAGTGACAGGTCTACACAGTCCTGCTAAAGTGTTTATTAGAATTGAAATGTTTACTCCGGGTCAGAGGCTGGTTATCATGTGACATGGTTCCTTTGTGCCGCTTGACCGATGAATTACGGTACTCCATTTGCTGAAAAAAAAAACATTTAATTTTCTCTGATTAGTTTAAAAACACTTTCCTGTTTGGATTGTAATTAAGAGATTCTGCAGCTTGTCTGAAGGCTGGTGTCTGACTGCTGGAAAAATCAAGCCGCCTTTACCCTCTTCCCCCAGACAATAATTAACTTGTTTCATGGCTTTTGTTGTCTGTTCTGCTGAAGTGGCTTGTGTCATTGCTTTGGATCGTCATTGCAGCGTTACCCGGGATTATTGTATTTATGTCGATATTGCGGCAAATGCTAACTACATACAGCACTAGGGGTGCTGAAAAAAATCGATTGTTCAAAGAATCGCGATTCATAGTCCTGTCGATTCTGAATTGATTGAAAATGCCCAAGAATCGATTTAAAAAAAAAACATTTAAATTTTATATTTTGGCGCCCCCTCCCGAGCGTACGGAGTATCGAATTACATATCCGCTCGGCCACCGTACAGCGAGCTTGTTAAACAGCTCCTATTGTAGTTCGTTAGCATGCTAGTTCATGCTAGCGGGAAGCATGGAGCAGGGATTGTAACATGTAATTGAGGTACTTTGACATCAACCTGAGCTAAAAGAAGTTTAAAATATATTTAATATTTAAGGTTAAGTTTTGAAAATGTAGTTAATGTTGGTGTAATATATTTAAAAAGACTGAAGTATGTATTTTATTTTTTAATGTTAAGTTTCAAAGATTTGCAAAATATAAATCACTATGACTGTAAAGTCTGTATTTTAATTTGGATTAAAGGCTAATGCACTATGGTTAACTTTTGTATTAATATATTTTGAATATTTTGTTCATTGATAGATGGTTTTTTATTTAAAAAAAATCCAGGCAGCTAAGCTAACCTAATACTGTTTTAATTTAGCACCATCCGATTTTTGTATAAATATAAAATGATGGGGCGGCACGGTGGCTTAGTGGTTAGCACATTCGCCTCTCAGCGCTAGGGATTCCCGGTTCGAATCCCCATCTGGGTGGAGTTTCCATGTTCTCCCCGTGTCTGCGTGGGTTTCCTCCGGGTTCTCCGGTTTCCTCCCACAGTCAAAAAACATGGATCAAGTTAATTGAATTCTCAAAATTGCCCCATTTAGAGTGTGTCTGTGTGAATGAGTGTGTGCCCAGCGATGGATTGGCGCCCTGCCCAGCGCCCGAGGCGTTCTCCCCTGGATGGGCATGGGGAACCCCCCAGCGACCCTAATAGAGGATAAGCGGGAGATAATGAATGAATGAATGAATATAAAATGATGCAAAAAGATTTGATACAGGAAGGAAAAGAAAAGTATTGTTTTAAATAAATTTTCTACTTGTTTTCATCATCGTTTCATCTAGTCAAACACATAATTTAAACAAAATTTATTTAAATCTATTTCGATTCCCCATGCTCATCCAGGGCGTTTTGGGTGCTGGGCAGATACACCCAGGATAGGGCGCCAATCTATCGCTACTGCACCAAAAGAAATGACATTTAGTATAAATGTTAAAAAAAATAAACTATAACAAAACAAAAATAATTTTTTTGCTTTGAAAACAATTAACATTAACATTTGTTTTCAGTTACACTTGAAAACAACTTCTCTCTTATCTCAACGTTTGACTGTTTTACTACACAAACTCATGATGTGGAAATTGTGGCTCTGCCCTGAAAATGATCATTGTTTGATTGTTGTGTCACTACCTTTTTATTATGAAGATAAACTCCGTTTAAAATTTTTTCCTCAGCCCTTTGTGTCTTGTGTAGTCAAGTAACAATCGGAAATGAATGATTTTCACTTTGACTCTTTTCATTGCTACCAGTGTGAGCTCATGGTAAGACATGCCTGTCCCAAAAATGTATGGCTACTGTACCTAGTATTGTAAATTGGAACCTGTTTGCCAAGATCATTATTCAAACTGATCATGAGCCATCATTCAGCAGATTAACATGCTCAGAGGACACCTGTGCTTAGAGACACTCCAGTTTGACTAGTGTCCTGAATTAATAACAGGAAATGACATCACTTCCTTTCTTTATTCATTGCTATTTATACTTTCTTGACCTGATCCCAGATTGTTATGATATTATTGGGATATTTTTGTACGTCAGAGAACTTAGAAGTGATTGTTTAAGGCCCTTGCACTCTGTAGGCTGGACATTTTCAGGTGCTGCTGTTCTTAGTAAATTTTTTGGTGATGTTTTCCTTTAGGCCTCTGTTTAGCATTGATTGGCTGAATAAGCTGTGGTCTGCAAAATTTTACAAATGTCAAATACTTGAAATAGATATTAAGAAAGAAACGTCACTTATTTTGTTGTGTTTAATTTAGACTGCTTTTCATGAGCATTAGATCTTAATATTGTAACATCTAGCTTTTTAGCACTGTTTACAGAGATTGTGGAGTTGGAGCATAAAGAAGACCCCTCCTTATACCGCCATTTCCTTTTTTGCACAAAGCCAACTAAAGGAGAAATAAAGCTTGGGTGTGTTCTTTTTCACAGCACTCTGGAATCAGAAGCATCTGCTATTAATGTGACAATCTGGCCTGCCAACACTCCCATTAACACTTCCATTTCTTTGTCTGCCACCAATGATGGCTTAAATGTAAAACTCCAGTGACCCCTATTACACTTTCAGACCTTTATCACAGAACGGTGAGGCAGATTGAGGATTCCCACTATAAACAGACTGTGTACAAATATTTTAAATGCGTGGTAATTTTACCCCTCTATACATGGATTTTCACAGATCCCACAAACACATTCACAACTGGGTCAATTTAGTGTCTTTACTACTACCTCAATGTTTTTGGACCAGTGTAAAGAAACTGGAGTGACCAGAGGATATCCATCCAGATGTGGAGAGAACATGCAAGAATCCTGCATTTTGTGATGCTGGAGCTGTTCACTATGCTGCCCTCTAACTAAGAACATTTTAAATTTGCTTGCAATTATAAGTTGCTTGCTTAAATTATGATTTTCCAAAAGTATTAGGACACAACTCTTAATCATTGAATTAAGATTTTTAACTCAGTCCAAAGTGGATAAAATAAAGTTGCCTTGTGGTATTATGCTTAATTCTTATATGTTAACACTTTGCACTTGAATATAAAACACAATGGCTCTCTCTCCTGTACATACATTTTACAATGTAATACAACTACAACTATCTTGGAGTGAGACCCTTTTTTGTAAATGCAACAAACATGTCAGCTGTGTGGATGTGTAAAGATGCATGTTTTATTTTTTTCATCAGTCAGTTATTTGAGACTACGCTGTTGTCCTAGAAGCAAATAAAAATATTTTCACTCATTTATTTATGTAGCGTAATATGATCATGCTGTATTATTAAATTGTTCTTAGTAAATTATTTTATTTTACTAATTTAGTTGTCTTTCTTTAAGTTCTTTTTTGGTCATTTTAGCCATATTGTACTTTGTTGGTATGTCTCATGGAATGTTAAAAATGTTCAGTGTTTAATAAATATTTTTAATTGCAAAAATACATCTCGCCTATTTACTTTATTCATTGTAAAAAAAATGTGTTTGGTATTCAGCCTTTGGGCAAACAGGAAAAAAATCTAGTTTTACTGGAAATGTAATATTTACCTATGTTCTCATGATGTTGAATTCACCCTAGAATAAGAGACCATCAAAAGAGGTCATTTAAGCAGGAATGTAAGCATAAGTTTCCAAATTGGTGCACTTTACTCAGAATTACACCAGATTATTCAGTGGATATAACTGGTTATGTAACAGTTGTGTTAGCATTCTTGTGCGTCTTAATTTTTCTTTTTTTGTGGAGTGGGGCATATATTGTATGATATATTACGTTAACAGTAAAGACTTTTGATATTTTGAGATTTTTATCTCTTAATGTGGCATGAAAACCATTTGCCTTCTGGCCTTACTTATCTCAGATGCATCACTTTTTAACGTGCTTGTCCCTGCTTGTTGGGATGTAATTAGGAATGTTTGAATTTCCTGATGATAATAATAAATAATGAATAATAATGAAGAAGTGCTAGAAAATCTTTCACCATTAATCAGAATCTGAATGAGGATCTATTAGTAGATACAGCCCTGTTCTTTTCCCATTTACAATTCTTTTCTCTCTCACCTAAACGAAATTCGTTTTGTGTCACTTTTGCATAATTTAATGATATTGGATTAAGAAACCGTAAACAAAATATAGTTCAAATAGTCTCATTATAACCCTTAGAAAGAAATATTGATTGTGATATTCAGTAGTTTGGTATGTAAACACATACACACACACACACATATATATATATATATATATATATATATATATATATATATATATATATATATATATGTGTGTGTGTGTGTGTATATACAAAAATATATATATATATATATATATATATATATATATATATATATATATATATATATATATATATATATATATATATAATGTGTGTGTGTGTGTGTGTGTGTATGTACTACATTTTGGTTTTTCCATTAAAATCCTGAAAGGGAACTGTATGGAATTCGTGTTACATAAGCGTGGCAAAAAGCACAAGCTGAAAAATAAGTGCCTTTTTTTCCCTGGCGGAACTACATTCCGACACCAGCCCTCCTGATCTCACCACTCAGCCACCCAGTACCCTGTTAAGTGTTAACAGAAATCCCATATTAAATGTACTTGTATTTTATCATGTATGACTTGATTTTAAATTTGATGATTACTGGGTCAGATGTGCAGTATGACCTCTGAGTGTGTCGGTCAATTCCAACATCGGTTCTTCACTTTATTGCATAGTAAATGGCAGATCATCAAAAGGCCTCACTGACTTTCCTTGTTTAAAGACATCACATAGTGCAGATATGCAGATAGCGCCACCTTGAGACATGTTTCAACAGATTGAAAAGATTTAATTTATCCCTTTAAGTCCCTTCCTATTTACTCCCTATTTGCTGTTATATGTAAATCATAATCACTTTTAACTAGTTTTTGAGTTTATACTCTGGTTATTTGTGATGTATCTCGTCTGTACTGCAACATTGTTATGTACTGCAGCATTCTGAAGTCATCATTATAGGTCACATCACTTCATCGCAGACATTATAAATTTGAAAAATATTAGGTTGCTCTTCTTTTCACCACACTTGTTTTTGCTTTGAGAAAACCAAGCCATGTAGTGTTTTAGGTTTTGATTTGGCCCAAAAAAAGATGTGCCACTATAAGGGTTCTTTTTGCCTCATTTTTTTGTTTTTAAATTTATACACTTATTCTCTATTGAGGACAGGTCAGGATTGCAGGTAGCCCAATCCAGTACCCTGTTTTTCTTCAGTCATGCCTTTGTAATGTGTGCAGCATGTGGTTTTACATTGTCTTGGTGAATAATGCATGGATATTCCTGGAAAAGGTGACAACATGAGCACATATTTAATGTACTTTTCTGCAACAATGCTAGCATTACAGGATTGTAAATCACCTTCACTATGGGCACTGACACAGCACCATGATGTGACAGACCTGGGCTTTTGACCTATGTGCTGATAGCAAATTCCTTATCTTGTCCTTGATCTATTCAATATTCAATTCATTTTTCAAAATCTTGACATACATCTCAGCATCAGATACATCTGTTAGGCTACATAGACATGGACTGTATGCTTTATTGTCCTGTCTGAAGTCAGGGTCTGTCTCCAATTGAAAATGTATGGCACATAATAAAAAGCTCAAGTCTTGATATGGCATCAATTGAGAACAAATCCATATTTAGTGTCTTCAATTTCCAAACGATTAAAAAGTGTAGTTAAATGTAAGGGTAATGTGATTCTGTGGAAAGCATGCCTTTGTTCCAGTGTGTTGCAGATATCATTTAAAAAATAAAAATAAAAATAAAAAACAATTGCAGTTGTGTTTTTGGTTGAAACCACTAACCTTCTTTTTGTGCTTTTGCCTGTAAAGGTTCAAGTAAATTAACAAATTACAGATTTCACTTTTTAATATATTATGTATGCATATTAAAGTGACCTATTGACATTATGTGCATGCATAGCTAAACTAAGTTAGTGCTATTGTGTTTTCAAAAAACCAAATCCACTAATTTAAATTGTAGTCAAAACACCATTATAGGGTTTGGCTTAGCATTGTAGTTAGAGCTGTATTTCATTTCTTAAGCACCTCGAAATGGTTTGTAAAATTACTCATTCTTAGCATGCATGTCCTCTAAAATATGTTTTGAAAAAAATGAAACCTATGTTATTGTTATAGATGCGCACTGACAGCAGGAATTCAGTCTAAACAACCTATTTGTTAGTGCTTATCTCTGCTCTCTCTCTTTGCCTTGTGTAAAACCTGATACAGTGACACTAGAGGCAAAACACATACACACACACACACACACACACACACACACACACACAGTATGCTCTTACTTCACTTCCTGTTCCTATTTTGGTTTGGCTGGGGCCTGCTGGGCTGTGCTGGATTATGGGACGGCAATATGGCTACATTCCAGTAAGAGGAAGAAAAAAGGGTGTGAGCGGGAGAAGGGTTTAGAGGGGCCTCAAGAGGGATAATATTGCACTCTAAGTTGAACTGAGCTCTAAGACTGTAGGGTTTTTTATGATTGATTCGGTTCTTTTTTTGGTTTTTAAGCAAACACTTCATGCTGCTATGGAATAAAGTAGTGAGACCTGTTTTTATTTGACAGTTACTTACTATTGCATGGTTATTACTACTGGGACAACAAAATATTAATTTTAAAAGTAGCAGTCTTGTGTAATTTACACATTTTTTATCAAATTGATAACATTTAATTCATCAAATTTAGTTTGGTATTAGTCTAAATTAAAGCTCTGGATTTCCTTAATGCAGTTTGAGACTATAATAAATAAAGTTATATTCACTTGACCTAAGGTAATATGTAGTCTTTTGAAAATTTAAAACAGTGGTAATTGTGTTTTGTTCTATACATAATAAATCATTAAACTTTTATTTAGTTAAATTGAGATTTAAATACTATGGTGGTGCCACCAAATCTGCTGCCCCACAAACTACTAGTGGCTGGTGTGAAACAAGTTGTTAGTCTGTAAATAGGGGATCATGTCACACAGTAATAAAGTCAGATATTTATTGCACTCTGACCACACTTAACAGTGGTAAGACTACAACAGTCTCGGATGAACTGACTTCAACATTATACTGTACTATATGACCTGAATACTAAGGCAGGCACACATGGGTGTGGTAACACCTCAACCTCATTATTGAGACCCAAAGCACATCAGATGTGTGGTGTGAGCTTAAGCTATACAGCGTTGGAATTTTGACACAAGGAATGATGCTGTAAAGTAGAGGTGCATTAATACCACTTTGACAGCCAAGGTACAAGTATTTAATTGCATGTTGATACTGAATATTGGTACTTAATAAAAACAGTATTACTGTTAAACAAATGACTTTTCTATTTTTGTCAGTTCCTTATTTTCTTTCCACATTACATAAAAGGCATGATGCAATTGAACCTTTTTTTAATATTTTTTTTTTTTTACTGAAAACAAATTGTAATCATTAAGTGGATTTATACAATTAACAGAACAACTAAGAGCAGTATGAAAACTATCTTAAAAGTTTTTTTTTTTTACATAAGTCATGATATATGACATCAATCATTTAACTAATTCTGTCAAGCTTACTGATTTAATTTTATTCCTTGGTGTTACATGTTATTTGAATTTTTTGGTATGTTCCAATCAAATTAAGGAAAAAAGACATATACAACAATCTTTAATGAAAATGTTTTGAATGTAAATATTTAAATGTAAACAAATGACCGAATATATTTGGTCAAATATGGTCCACATATGATCCAAGTGAAAATAATTAAATAATTACAATTAAAAGTGAAAGGCACAAAAAATGGCCATTAGTAATTTACTGCACTTATTTGTTTACTGACATGAAGCTGGTAATGACAATAATTAATTTTGGTGAAATATGTTGTATCTCGTATGTGTATTTATTAGAGGTATATAAAGAAAGATTTGAAATAGCAGAGAAACATACTGGTCAGTTTCAGCTTGACGCTATTAACTGTGCTTTACAAGAAATCTTTTATAAGAATTTATATAAAAAATAATAACCAATGTTGATGTATTAAATATATATTTAATTCAAATAAAGCATTTGATTCAAATTTGTAGCAGTGCTGAAAAAAACTGATTTTTCAAAAGATCACGATTCGTAGTCCTGGCGATTCTGAACTGATTCAAAATGCCAAAAAAATCGATTTTAAAATGCATTTAAGTTTTATTTTTTGCCGCTCCAACACCCGAGCACACTGTATATCGCATTACGTATCCGCTCGGCCACCGTAAAGCAATTTTGTTAGCCAGCTCCCGTTGTCTGAATGGAGTCCGCTAGCAGGAAGCATGGAGCAGGGGAGAGCGGGATTTGACCCGCACCGTCGTTGTTAAAAACCAGTGTTTGTGCACACTTTGGATTCTACAATGTCCCGGGAAAGAGAGAGACTGACATGAGCACAACTTTTTGCAAGGAGTGTAAAATGAAATTGAGGTACTTTGGAAATATGACAAATGCGTGAGCCCGTTTGGCGTGACATCACCCTGAGCTAAAAGAAGATGAAAAGTTGAAAAATATATTTAATATTTAAAGTTAAGTTTTGAAAATGTAGCGAATGTTGGTGCAATGTAGTTAAAAAGACTGAAGTACGTATTTTATTTTTAATGTTAAGTTTTGGTTTAAGGTTTGCGAAATATAAATGCACTATGACTGTAAAGTCTGTATTTTAGTTTCAATTAAAGGCTAATGCACATCATAAACTTTTGTATTAATATATTTTAAATTATTTGTTAATTGATATATATATATATATTTTTAAGAAAGCTAAGCTAACCTAATACTGGTCATTTTAGTTACAGAATTTTATGCATAATCCTATTTTTTGTATAAATATAAAATAATGGAAAAATATATAAAACAAAGAACCTAAAAGTATTTTTTTAAAAATAAATGTTCTTTTTGTTTACATTGTCATTTCATCATGTCAGTCACATAATTTAAACAAAATTTATAGACCATTTGAACAGAAAAATTGTTTCTGAATCGAATCGTGACCTCAAAAATCGGAATCGAATCGAATCGTCAGACACTGAGAGATTTGCACCCCTAATGGTTTGTTTCATGTTGCTCAGTTTAGCACTTTAATACAAATGTTATGAAATATGATACAATGCTGAGCACCTCAATACAAATGTCTGTATAGGAAAAAAAAGTTGACACCTGTTTTTTTCCGAGTCACATTTTTAAGTTAAGTATGTCTGTATGTTTGTTAATTGGTATGTTTTTTTTTCTTTTTTTGTAAGAGTAAATGCCTGATGCCAGGATGACTATTTTCTGAAAATAAGTTATGTAAACAGTAGTATTGGGACACAAATTAATCATCAAATTCAGATGCTGTATTTGAATGTTATATTTTTGTGGAAACAGTTTACGGAAGATCATTTTCTGTGCCATGTGGCATGGTGGCTTAGTGGTTAGCACGCTCACTTCTCAGTGCTAGGGATTCCTGGTTCATATCCCAATCTGAGTGGAGTTTCCATGTTCTCCTCGTGTCCTTGTGGGTTTCCTCCGGGTTCTCCGGTTTCTTCTCACACTCCAAAAACATGGTCAACTGAATTCTCAAAATTGCCCCATATAGAGTGTGTTTGTGTGAGTAAGTGTGTGCCCAGCAATTTATTGGCGCCCTGTCCTGGGTGTATCTACCCAGCGCCCCAAACGTTCTCCCCCGGATGGGCATGGGGAAACCCCCTCCGTGACCCTAGTACAGAATAAAGCGGAAGATAATGGATAAATGGACTGTGCCAGCATGACTTTGCCCAAGTGCACAAATGACTGTGTGGGTTGAGTATAGATGACCTTAGACCTTCAGTCCACTGAACATTTTTGGGATAAACTAGAATAAAATTTGTAATCCAGCTGCCGTATCCTGTGGTTAGCACTTAGCGCGTTCGCCTCTCAGCACTAGGGATTCCCGATTCGAATCCCCACCTAGTTGGAATTTCCATGTTCTCCCCATCTCCACATTAGTTTCCTCCATGTTCTCCGGTTTCCTCCCACAATCCAAAAACATGGATCAAGTCAATTGAGTTCTCCAAATTGCCCCATATAGAGTGTGTCTGTATGAACGAGTGCGTGCCCAGCGATAGATAGATTGGTGCCCTGTCCTGGGTGTATCTGTGTATCTGTAGGCAACACATCCGGGGAACCCCCCCCCCCCCCGCAACCCTAATAGAGGATAAAGTGGAAGATAATGGATGGATGGAAGCTGCCGTATCCAAATCTGTGACCTCACTAATGCTTTACTGGATATTTGGGCAAAACATATAAAATGCTCTCTATTTTTTGTAAAAGCCTTTCCAAAGGAGTTGAACCTGTTTAAGATGTAATGGGGAGAACAGTTTTGACTGGGATTTTATAAAAGCTCCTGTCAGTGTATTGTGAAAGTGTTACAGTATGTTTGTCTATACAGTGTATGCTAAACATTTGCACTCAAACCTGCTCTCACACAAATCAAAACAATTAGTGTGTTGTAAAGTTGCTGTGTCTCAGTCAGCATGTGTGAGTTGTTAATGCTGTTTATAAAGGATAGTGCTTCAACAATTTTGAAAATATCAAATATTTTAAATTTATTATATATGTTATATGTACATTGACTTTGATATTATTCATTCTAAAAAAGTTGATTTTATATTTTCTTGAATTAAAAAAATTATTTATATAGGGTGATTACGTATCAAGTGTATTTGACAAGCTTCATTATTCATTGATATTCTTAGTTTCTCAGTTATAAGAATCAAAATCCTTGGAACTGACAATTGGGCAACTCTTCTGGGATAACCATCTGCCCTATAATAAGCTATCATTTAAATCTATTGCTGTTTATTTGTATAAAGTTGAATGCTTCTTAAGTTCTCATTGTTACCAGGCAGTCTCATTCTGTAAGGCTCAGTGTAGCCCAGCAAACATTGGAAATGAATGACATCCGGTGGCTTTGGTGTTGCTTCCTGATGTAAGCGCATTGCTAGTGTATTAAAAAAGACACTTCTAAAATCTTAAATACTCTGACAATTTCAGCAACAAACTCGGCTGTCACTATAAAATCAGTTCAAAAGTGAATCCTGGGATATTTGAGTTTACATCTTGCGCTTCCATTTCCCACACACAACACAGTTTTGTTTTTCGTCTCCGTTTATGGCCTGGATAGAGTGTACTATATATATGGAGAATGCCCTCATTGACTACTGTCAGCAGCTGTCTGTCCGTTACTATTTAAAGCTCTGTGATGTGTAACATCAGAAGAGTCAACATGTAGCGCAGTATGATGTTTCTTTGCACGACGCCTTCTCATGTCTTCTCATATGCCGGCATTTTATCGGTACTGTTCATTCACAACAACCAGGACTCAGATTAGCACTGTTACATGACTTGCCCTTTAAACTAGAATGTCTGTCAGGTTCTTGTTAGGATGTTGCAGTGATTTACTATATAAAGAAACGGCTGGTTTTGACTGCAGCATATTTTTTAGATCATTTTAAACATTATTTACGAATTTCAAAAGAATTCTTTAATTACTGTAATGTAAAAAACATTAAACAATAGCAAACTTGCAACATTCCTACAGACAGATCTGGCACAGGTCCCACTACACCTGATGCTGATTATTGATTCAGCGTTGTGCATCCAGCGGGGCAGCTGGTTCAGTAATTAGTGCAACAGTTTAAAGACACTTTTGCCAAATCTGCGGATTCGAACAATTTGCATATCTAATAACACTTAGTACACGGTGCCATTTTTGCAGCTGTTGTGCCTGTGCCACTCCATGCCATAGCAGGCAACTAGGCCTTAAATAAACTGGTAGACTGGTGAAGCATAGATTTCTGACTATGGTTGACCACCTGCATTTTGAGGGGAAAAAAGGGCACACTACAATGTGAGCTACTCCAATCCACAAGGCGGGAGTGTGTGCACTGTAAAACTTCCAAATCTGTCATTGCTGGTGGCGCCACAGAGAGAAGTGGCCAGGGTGTAGACAGGCTCCCTCAGGTTGCAGCCAAGGCTGGTTTATTAATCAACTATTTTATTTATTTAGTTATTTTAGTTTATTTTCTTATGTATTGTTTGGATTGTAATGGCATCTGCATTTCAAGATACCACTTCTGCCATGTGCACAATAGCAGCAATGGCAAGTGTCTTTAGATGATTTCACTTCAATTGTATAAGGCTTACTTAAATCAACCTAATTCCTTTAATTTATCTTTAGTGGGGTGCTTCCTCATGCGGTTGTGCAGGTATACCTGTATGCTGTATCCTACCAACATGCCATTGTGTAACACAAATTGATTTTAGATAAACGCAGGAATTTTGAAGCTTAGAGTTACTTTGAGACTGGATCAAGTGCTCAGTCAAGTTGTAGAGAGCCTGTGCAATTCATTGTAATATGCAACATAATGCTAGCTATTCTACAGATATGAAATGAAACACGGTGCACTTTTTAATAGATAACACTCTCCTAATATTTTTTAATTAGAAAGAAGAAAAAGAGGAAAATAAAAAGCTAACTAAATTAAATAGTGTTTACAGGGCAAAAGGCCCATTCTCACACCACATGGGAAAATTAGTATACAGTTCAGCAAAGTTTTAGGAGGAAACCAGACATGGAGAGAATATGCAAATCCTACTTAGAAAAGATTTTGTTTGCCCTACCCAGACATTATACATGTGTGATGCTGTTCTGTTTAGAGGAATTTCATAAAAGGGTAAGTTAATAAAATTGAGTATGATGTCCATAATCAGACCTGTGCTATTTTGTCTTGAAGGGTAACACTTTCAAACACTAGGATAGTATGTGAAAGCTTATTATGAAGGTCATGGCACAAGGGAGATAAATCCAATATGTATCTACAGACAGCTGTTCTATATATAAATGCAAAATTATATTGCCTCATTAATCAACTGTCTTTCTGTCTGGTTATAGAGCCATGCAGGGTTGTAACTAGCTTAGTTCTTGTCAGGACTCTCTAGTTTAAAGTTAACAAGCATGTTGCTCTTATATGCTGACAGTACCTCCTCCATCTCTGTTGCAGATGACAAGTTTTTCTCTAGCGAAAAGCCAGCACTCATCACTGTTCTCCTGCTGTACATGCTGCGCTGTTTTGGCAGCGCCAAACATAGGTCGCTAATCGCATGGATTCTTCGTAATGTCGCACTATTCATTGAAGCTGTGTGTTCATCTGCTGTACTTGCTGACAATTATCCTGCTTATGAGCAAATAGCACTGAGGTGTATCAGATTATCATGCCCCAGGGTGGGTAACAGAGATGCAGTGGGGTTTTCATGTGGGAATGCAATAAGTACAGAGAATATGGCATGTGTTTAAGGATAGAGTAAACAAATGCTTCCAGTTAATGACCTCTTGTTTTCAGACCCAACAACATCATAAGACAGCTGTATGTTACAGTATTACAAGTACACGAAATCCACAGCATCATTAACATAACACTTTTTAACACAGTTTATCTTTGGGTTAGTTTAAATATGCAGATTATTAATATTAGTTAGAGTTTGTGGTGCATCTGGTATGTCTGCGTATGTAAAACAGCTCGCTGAAGTTCACACCATGTATGCATAGGTGTGTCAGTAAACACATTTAACACAAAGTTTTTCTTTTTTGCTTTCAGGTGCCCAGGAGCACACTCCATCAAACTCAAAGAAGCCTCGTAAGCGTGGTATTTTCCACAGTATCTTTTGCTGCCTGTGTCACAATGAAACAGACCAACTGCCTGTAAATAACAATGCACCACTTCTGGTGGAGGAAAATGGAACCGTCCCAAAAGTAAGAAATGATTCTTCTTATCTCATTAGTTTTCACTTAATTCTCTACTAGAGTTTCCCATGCCTGTTCAGGCAAGAACGTTCGAGGCACTGGGCAGATACACCCAGGACAGCGCGCCAATCCATCCTTGGGCACACACACAGACACAGTTTGGGCCTGGAGAAAACCCACACGGACATGGCAAGAATTGACTCCAGTAACTCTAGAAACCCTTTTGCAACCGCACTGCCTAGTTTTTACATTTATTTAGAATTTTCCCTTTTAATCTTCGACACTTTGTAAAGGTATTGCAGTATAATTAGATGTACAAAAAATGGACAGTAACACACTGACACTGAAAACACATCTCACATTTTCGAAAGCCTGAAAATTCCAAATTTAAATCTCTTGTTTCAGAACATCCATCCATCCATTATCTTCGGTTTTATCCTATACTGGAGTCGTGGGGGGGGTTCCCCATACCCATCCGGGGGAAAACGTTTCGGACGCAGATACACCCAGAACAGGGTGCCAGTCTATCGCTGAGCACACACTCACTCACACAAACACACTCTATGGGGCAATTTGGAGAATTCGGAATTCGGCAATTTGGAGACTTGATCCATGTTTTTGGACTGTGGGAGGAAACCAAAGAAGCCGGAGGAAACCCACGTGGACACAGGGAGAACATGGAAACTCCACCCAGATTGGAATTCGAACCGGGAATCCCCAGTGTTGAGAGGCGAACGTGTTAACCACTAAGCCACCGTGCCGACCTCTGTTTCAGAACATATCATTTGAAAATGTAAATTCTATCACTCTTTAGACAGGTGAATCATTGTAATGACATGGTGTCGGAAAACAATGCCTTACTATGCGGTATCACTTAGTATGTTTGTGGTGTTTGTGTATGTAAATGACAGAGATATGCCATAACGTGAATCTGTGTATGATCTTATCATTTCTCAAAATGTTTTAAAGGCATAAAAGAAATGCCATTTTAAACATACATCGATGCCTGGACAGACAACTTTAAGATCTTTTAATTATTTCCATGTAAATTTCCACTGGGCAGTTACAAATGATCTGGTTGTGCAGGTCAAATTTGCATTTCTTAACCTGATGAATTAATTTTCATTTGCCTCGCAGACTTAAAGAGAAGGCTTCAGAATTTATAAGACAGACATGTAAATTATGTCGCCATGCTGTGACATAATTCAAAGTCACCCATGACTGAATTGACAATCATTCTTGGAAAATAACATGGCAGTTAGCAACCAGTGGCAGATCAGGTGGTTAAGACGTTACTAGGTGTCCATTTCAGATTTGTGCCTTACTTCAGCTTTTAATAGTGATTTGATATTCTAGGAGATATTTGTCACATCTCTGAAGCCCCCCAAAAATAAATCTGTAGGTCTCTTGAAGGCGGGCTGAAGTATAGCCCCCAGAAAGTGTGTGACTCTACTCCTCCTGTAATGTCACTGCATGCACTGACGTTGATGTCGCAGACAGCTTGTGGTCTCAGCAAATCTAGAAACTCTCACAAGTCCCCTCTGCAGCTAGACGTAACCAACCCATATCTGCTGTCTGGGCTCTGCATACTTTGCAGAGCAAGTAAGCCTGTTGCAGAATGTCCGAAGTGTTTCATGGCCTCTGAACTGTGCACACCGTGCACAGACACCAAGTCTGTTTTGAAGAGCAATCTCACTAGATACTTGGAGTCTTCTACATTTTTCAGAAGAGTCCGCCTGGAAGCTAAGATGCCGGCCGAACTCTGTTACGAGACCTCTAAAGTCTCCCAGCAGCTTTATCCTAAGGAGGGGAACGAGTCTGTGGAAAATACAACCGAGTGCAGCATGCTTTCTGTTGATGAAGAAGCATCTGTTCATTTCTTGGTGCATTGTAATGCTTCTGGACTAAAAGAATCTGATGGAGATTATACTGGAAATGGACAGTTGAGTGGAGTATTAACTGAGCACGACACATGTGATTCTTCCAAGAGCAGCAGCTTGCTGGAATATGACCTGGAGCACAGTGAGTCTTTTTCAATAAGCAGTGCGTTTGTCCAATTAGCTCAAAACGGAAAATGTTCAGAAAACAACACGGATTCTGAAGTCAGTGAAGAAATATTAACGGCAGACCCGGAGATGGAAACATTTACCTTGTTTCAGGTTCTGCCTGATCAGTCTGACTATTATGAGCAAGAAAACATGGCGATTTCAGAAAGACTTTATGAGGATGAAGCTGAATTTGAACAGCCTTTAGAACAGTACAGTAACACTGAAGAAATGTGCGACTCTGATTTTTACGACTTGTGTAACACTTCTAATCTAAACATGGTATTTGCCCTAGATTCAGAATACTGCAGCTCATTTGAACAGGGTGAGTTTGACAATCAAAACATGCCCTCTGAATGCCATGCCACACATTTTGAATCCTCTGAAATGTGCCAGGCCTCTAAAGAAAGCAAGCCAGCTGGACTCCTTACGTCCCTTGAGCAGCAAGCACCTGCCGAACAAATAGAAAACATGGTTGACAGCAATTTAACTCTAAATGAAGACCCAGAATCTTATAGCAGCTCGTTTGAGAGCTCTGATCACAGCCAGCTCTCTGATGACCTTTCGGAAGGCACTTTAGAGCAGACTCAGACCTCAGGACACTTTCAGCAAGAGGACTACCCACAGATGCCTGAACACAAAACAGAGTCTGTTAGGAACCTAGAACAATGCTCACGCTGTGGGAAATATTTTGAGAAATGGGAAATTCTTCAGCAGTGCAGTCTTTTAGAGACTCTAGAGCATTCTGAAAGTGTACAACAAAGTGAACCTGCTGAGGAAAATGTGGAACTGTGTGAGGCGTTCGCATCGCAGTGTAGTGTGTTTGACAAATCTGAACCACCTAGAGAAAATCCTTCTTTCGAATGTTCCACAACAATGACTGAAAAGCATCAAGAAAAAGATATGATGTTTATCGGGTCAATGGAAACTTTTGAGACACGCTGGCTCTCTCAGTTCCTCGCAGTCGACTGTCATCAGAATGGTACGTTGGTAAACTATGAAGATGCAAGTGTTGCAATCATTGAAGAAGAAGAAGAAGAAGAAGGTTACGAGCCTGATCCTAATTATGAAGGCGGTGTATCACATGCTTTGGAAATCGAGCCTATAAATGAGAGCAACTCTGGTGTTGACTGTGATGATGCTGAACATGAAATTGAAACTTTAGATACCAGCGATAAGATGACACTTTGTGTGGAGTGTGAAAATATGGAAAACAGACCGATAGATTGTGACATGCCTGCTGAATTTTTTGAAATTTGTGACTTTGACTCAGACGAAAGGAAAGAGGCAGTTAGTAATAAGGGTTTATCTGAGGAATACAGTGAAGAGGAGTATGCTGATTGTATTGATAGCAAAAGCCAAGGCAGCAGTGAAACGGATGAATCATTTAAAAGCTGTATGGATGAGTCAGAGGAGATCTATAGTGAGCACTCTGATGATGACAAGCCTTCACAGCATCTTAGTGAAGAAATTGAGATTCATATCTGTGACGGCTCAGGATCGTACGAGGTTTGGGAAAGTCAGGGGGATTCTTATGATGAATATGCTGAAGGTGGAATAGATCTATCAGAAGAACAACAGGAACTCTGCTCTGAACAACAACTTACCGATAAGGAGATGTATAAAAGTTACGCAGAAGCACTTTGCTCCGGACTCTCTGTAGAATCTGTGCAAACAGAGGTCCGGGAAGAAGAAAGTTACGAGCCTGATCCTAATTATGAAGGCAGTGCATCACATGCTGTGGAAATTCTGGACAGTGACTGTGGGGAAGAAGAGGTATTTGTCCCTGATGGGGAAACCAATGTGATCTGCTGTAACATAAGTGAAATTAAAGAAAATTCCCCTGAGGTTCAAAACTTCCCTGGGATATTTTTAGAAGATATTTCAGAACTTTGGAATTTCAAACAAGATTATCCTAATGAAGAGCTGGATGAAAGTGAATACAAAAAGGACAGCATATACGCCGAGGAAAAAAATAAAACAGAGGAGGGTCAAGGACCTTTCTGTGGAGAGATAGAAATCTCAGAAGAGGATGAAGTGCTACCTGATATTTCCATTCAGTATTTTGTGCCTAATGTGGAAAAACTCAATGCACAAAATATAAGTGAAGCTGGTAAAAATGACACTCAGGACCTAATAATAATGCAAGATGTCATTAAATTAAAGTCAGACGATGAGACCGAACCTCCTGAACCTTGTGGTCTGTCGTTAGCGGAAACAGAAACCATCACGCAAAAGGGTGATTGTCAAGCTGAAACTGAGGAAAGTGTAAAACTGAAAGGATTAATACATCAAATCAACAGTGAACAAGATAGCTTCTTTAAGCTGGCTGGCCAACAACCTGAACAAGTCGAAGCATCTGAGGACACAGAAGCGTCTGAAGATGAGGATTATCCAGAATCTTGTGAATGTGAATTCTGTGTTTCATCTGTAGATCAGGTATAGTGCTTCAGTATTATGTAATGAAGCATATGAGGTCAAATGTGCAAAGCAAATACTTCATTTTCTCCAAACATTCTTTTTTCCTCCTCAGTATCAACAACATGACGATAAGTAAACTGGGAATACAAAATTGCTTGACAGCCAATGAACAAATTATATCATTGTTTTGATCCAAATATTAAATTCCTAAATCAATAAACAAATGAACAAATCCAGAGTACAGGGGAACTGCCAAAATGCAAAAGAGCACTTTAAAATTTGCTACAAATAAAAAGTGCGTTATAAAGCCAGTGTATCATCACCCAGTAGATATGGGGCAGCACAATGGCTTAGTGGTTAACACGTTCACCTCTCAGCACTGGGGAGCCATGTTCGAATCCCAACCTCAGTGGAGCTTTCATGTTCTCCCCATGTCCACATGGGATTCCTCCAGGTTCTCTGGCTTTCTCCCACACTCTAAAAAAATGGTTTCCAGTAAAATTAATGCTGTAAATTGCCCCATATATGGTGTGTTTGTGTCTGTGTGAATGCTTGTACCCAGCAATAGATTGGTGCCCTTTTCTGGGTGTATCTGCCCAGCACCCTAAGCGTTCTTCCCTGGAAGGGCATGGGGACCCCCCCCCCCCACTCCCCGACCCTAGTAGAGGATAAACCGGAAGATTATGAATGACAATGAAAAGAGTAGATGTAGATGTGAATTAACAAAGATTGTTAAATTTTAGTTAGCGCTTAATGTGTTTATTGTTGCTGTTGTGTGGAAAACCTCAGTCAAGATCAGTCAAGTCCACAGAATCTTAACATTTATTCATTACACTTTTATGTTAAATATTAACAGACTAGCTGACTGTACTTTTATGTTGTGTTCTAAAATTGGTGGACACCATATTAAATAATTTGGTGCACATAAACAAATAGAAAAAGAGAGGAAGTCAGTTTTGTTATTCCTAACTTTCTAAATGCATAATGAAATTGATAGGCTAATATAAAGTATTGCGTACAAGTATACAAATATTGTTGTAGATTATTGTGTTAAACTTTTATAAAGGTCTGTCTGTGGTTGCATGGGGAACATGGAGTTTTCCCCTAAGTCAGCAAATTACACTGTGATAGTAGTGAGTAGTTTTTAAATGCAAATTGTTTCTATTTTTCTAATATTTCTTAACTATTATCCCAAAATCAACTGTTGTTCAGTTGTTACACACAGTTTTGACAGGCATTGCAAAAGGTTTTTTGCTATGAAGAAAGTGGCCTACTCACGAGCTCTGTGTGAAATCACGTGCATTTAGTGCAAGAAAGCTGTTTACATAATACGTAGTGTGTCTAAATTGGTAGTATTTATCAAACAGTATGCACAAATATTTTTTTACACATGTATTTACTTCAGTCTCTGATCAATTTTGCTTTTTAAAGGTGGTAGCAAAATAGAATCATTAGAATCAGAATACTTTATTGAATTCATGGGGAGAAATGGTGTCCTATAATAAACGACAGTGAGATGGTGGCTGCATTGTATTTAAGGATGTGTTGGTAATATGCATACATGCGAAAATGTACATACTTCAGTCTAGCTGTATTTTATTGGTCAAATTTAGTAGCTACTGTCTTAAGTTTATACTTTTAAATGCTTCAGTTATAGTTTAAACTGGCAAGCAGCTATAGTTCCATGTTTAGGCTATTTGATGAGTTAAGATGGCAACTAAAATTATATATGGCACATTGTGGCTAAAAAAGCAAGCCTTGTACCAAACTCCTGTTCCACAACATATGACGTATTATTCGAGTTTGAACCTTAATAAGCATACAACATTGCTGTCTCCTATCCGAGTATTAAAATGGTCAAATATGGTACACGATATTCTCTTATTCTTCACAACAGTGTACTCATCGTGCCTGTGGCATCTTTCGATTTGGAATCAGCTTGTTCACAGTCATGTAATCCCAACCCATCAGTTCACAGTCACATGATCTGGCTCTGGAATGATATTAGTCATGAAGCTTTCTTGTGCCGCCTCCTGGACATTGGCTCCTATACCCTAGTTCATTTTCATTCCCTAACTTTTAAATTTTGTAATGTCTCTGTTACAAGGCCTAATATGTTTTATTAGTCTGTACTGTTAACTATGAATCTGCTCAGTGATTCCTGAATTGTACAATAAAACTACTGATGTATCTGGTTCCAGGCACCAGCCAAGCCACTTCTTCCTCAAATGAAGTCGAAAGATGTAGGGAAGATCTGCGTGGTGATTGATCTGGATGAAACTTTAGTACACAGTTCGTTTAAGGTAGGCTAAATTTTCCTGCACCACTTTTTCACTGTCAACACATGTTTCAGTATGGCTCCATGCAGTATGGACAAGTAAACAAGCACGTATCATGGTTATAGGATATGATTAACAGGAAGGTTATGTACAGATATGTGATACTGGCCTTTACCAAGCATAATTCAATTACGACAGAGCTGATCATGCTTATTATTTTTAAGTTGGGACTGAATAAATCAATAATAACAGTAGACCTGTGGAGGCCAAGAATTAAATTACTATAGAATAAATTATTATAGAATTAAAAACTTATGAAAAACATAAGTGATAGAATACTTAATCAAAATCATTAATTTAATGAAACACTTGAAGGTACTCACAGTCATCAGTAAGTGTAGAAATAAACACAATAATAGATATAAATATAGGTATAAATAATAGATAAATATATAGATATGGAGTTTACAGAAGCCCCTGGATCTTTGCGCACAGCAGACATTTTACCAACTGAACTGGAGCTGAACTGGAATACTATATTTTTAGTATATAAATATATTTAGTATATATAATAAAAAAGCAGATCATGTGTTACAAAGACAAATTCAAATAACTTTCATGTCAGATATTAAACTAAACACATGTTAACTTGAATAATTGATGAATTCAGCATCAATGCTCCCATTTTCGGATACAAAAAATGTAAGTAAGTATAAAAAAGTTTAGGAAAAATATTTTGTATGACTCTTCGCTTTTTAAACGAAAACTAAAGAAGTCAAAAAGTCAGACCACACCAGGCTCTTAAAGGGAATGGCAAGTGACACACTGGTTTATTGCACGTGACGCCCAAAACACAGCCATGAAACATGTTGTCATGATTTTGAACCTTTGAATCACTTCTTGGTTGTTCTACAGAGCAGAACAGTGCTATTTTTTTTATTTATGTCAAGTTTGTTGTCAATAATAAACATAGAATTTACAGTATTTGTAACTCCTGACTAACATTAATAAGAAATTATCAACTACAACCATTAAAAGTATTAACTTTGCATATACCAGTTAGCTACAACATTAAAAACACTACAAGGTAAAATTAAGAATATTGTTTTTCTTGTCACAAGAGGACAGTTACAGTTAAATAGTTGTATTTTATAGGTATTGCTTTGAAGGCAGGATAAATGTACCAGCAAGAAAAAGGAATAAGGGTGAAAGTGTGTGTGTTCGCTATACAAATTTACACTGTTGCTTTAATTACCATGATATAATTACCCTGTGACGATCACTTATATATGCATAAATTAACATTTACACTGTTTGCAGAAAACACAAGTATGTTTGGTATGCACATACATTTGCCCACAAGTTTGGGCAGAGCCATTCTTTAGTTCTAATAGTTGTCTATCTTAATGATATACCAATAAATACACCTTTTTGACAAAAAATAATTATTTGAGAGTTAAAAATACACATTTTTGATGGAAATATATAAAACTTAATATTAATATAAGAAGTTAAAAGTATATTGACATTATGGGAGTGAAAAAAAACTGGAAAAATAAAATAAAAATTAAAATAATATTAATACTACTTCTAATAATAATTCTATTAGTGTATGGACTGCATTTATTATTTTTCTAGTGTTTCATTGACAGAAATTCTTTAATTTTGTAACTCCTTTGTTGTTAGCTGTCTATATTTATGTAATCAGCAATTACATTAGTGATTGTGTCCTTATTTGTGATGAGGATTTTTTTTTGCACACAGTGTCACAGTCCTTTGCGTGTGTAATGGTGTAATGAGAATTTGCTTTATTCATTCGTGTTTTAGTATTTAACAGATGAAAATATATTTCTTTATTTATTGCTTATTTCATTCTTTATTTTAAGTACAGCCAGATAAACATAAACATATGACAGCAGATAGCAAGATTTTACAATTTGTTCTGTAGTCTGAACATTTTGAATAAATGGACTTGGTAAAATAATTTCAGTAGGTAGTTGGTGGTGAATGACAGTGTTTGATCGGGTTTTAGTCAGTGCTCAGTGTACGCCAATTAAGTTCTTCCACATAAAAATTACCTAACTATGTTTTCATGGACTTTGTTTTATTACTGAGACACAGTCATGCTAGAGCATAAATTGACCTTCCCCAAACTCTTTTCACAAAGATAAAAGCATACATTACACTAAATTGCATTATGGCATGTTTCTTACTTTTGTCCATGTTTATTCTTAAATGAAAATGGTTAATTATTATTCAGTGTATGCTGTTTTGTTTTGGTCGATTTGCATCTTACTAACTCAATAATTAACTGTTCAATGTTTCTATTTACAGCCAGTAAACAATGCTGATTTTATCATTCCAGTGGAAATTGATGGGGCTGTCCACCAGGTGAGCATATTTTTTTAACCAGTTTCTCAATAATAGTTACGATCAGCCTGTGCCATGGCTAGAAAGGACAGAGTCCTAAAGTGTAGGTGGTTCAAAAGTAGTCTTTAATGTAGACGACACCGGGTGAAAAACAGCCTCAGCACGTGACACGACATGAACATAAAACAAAACAATGTTCCAACACTAAACACAGGGAGGGAAGGGCTTTTAAACATGTAAGGGTTTGCAAATGACAAAAACAGCTGCACCAGATCTTCACAAATGACAAATAAATCATTCCAGGGCTAATAGGGGCGCTAATGTCCAGACCAGCAGTCTGGGTGATACCACCAGCAACTAGTATAGGGTGTTGATGTTACAATAATTGAAAAATTTAAAACAGTACATGCTTAAAAATATAAAAAATATCTACTTATGAAATAGTTCTACTAATGCCTTTAATAACATTTAACAATACTTATGGATAAGAAGTATGTAATTGCTGGCATAAATGTTGTTTTAGCATATATGAAGACATTTCATTATGTACATAATTACAGGTTGCATGTGATCAGCGTAAATGACCTTTACCTATACCTGCTTAATGTGAGAGGGACCAAAACTAATTTAACTAAAGGGGGTGATGTGTGCCACCTTACCCACCTGCTGACATTGTAATAGTTTAAAGAAGACACGCTCTACTGCTGCTAATTACTATTTTTAAGCATTTATTTGTAGTAGCAGCATGCCATGAGATTGTTCAGACCACCTGAACACTAACACTGTGCACTGTGTTTGTGTATGGCGTCTCACACTGGGGTGCTACCTGACAGTTTCATGGCTGCCTCGGTTGATGTCTGTAAACAGCAGAGGGCTATTTCTGTACACTGATGAAGTAAAGCAGAACCCACTACCCTCGTGCTGCTTTCAAGACTCCACCCCATGTCCATAGGTCTTGGTCATGCTCACAGCAAGACACACCGGGGCCCTTTAAAGGACAGATACAGCCTTGGTCTGGAATGGACAGCAGATTGTAAAGCTCTTGGCTTTGGCCTGGTTCAAGTAATCCAGGATAGGCTTGTGATGTCGGGAAAGCCTATTCGGGATCACTTGGTTCAGGAGTGAGACCAGCATCATCGTATAATGTTTGGCTGACCCAGTTTCCTTTGTAATTATAGCCATTTTATAAGAAATCATTAATGTATCATTTGACACCGGCATGAAGTGGCTCCTGCACTGAAGTGTTTATTAGCTAGTCATCCATAAGAATTGTGTTAAATTCAATACTCTGGTGACCCAGATTTTACTTATGTGCCATCTTTGCAGTGCTTATTTAGAGATTCAGGCATCAAAAAATAGGCGCAGCACAGTGTCTATACCTAACACATGTCTTGTTTGCCCCATGATCAAAGGTCTACGTGCTGAAACGACCTCACGTTGACGAGTTCTTAAAAAGAATGGGTGAATTATTTGAATGCGTGTTGTTCACAGCAAGCTTAGCCAAGGTAAAGCACAGAATAATAATTCCCAACCTATTGCACTGTTTTGAAAATAAAGCAGGATATTAATTCTTTTCTGGCTTTCCTCCTGCTCACAGTATGCAGACCCTGTCTCCGACCTCCTGGATAAGTGGGGCGCTTTCCGGTGCCGTCTGTTTCGGGAATCCTGCGTGTTCCATCGTGGAAACTACGTCAAGGATCTGAGTCGCCTGGGCAGGGACCTCAATAAAGTCATCATCGTGGATAACTCACCAGCATCATACATCTTTCACCCAGACAATGCTGTACGTTTGTTATTATTATTTATGCTATTCCCTCTCATGGTATGAGTTAGAAAGTTAGACCTTAAACAACATTAACTAATATTTGCGACAACAGTTTTGGGAAGGCCCTTCCTTGGTTGTATTCCTGTCATTCATTCATTATCTCCCGCCTTATCCTCTATTAGGGTGGCGGTGGGGTTCCCCATGCCCATCCAGGGGAGAACGTCTCGGGCGCTGGGCAGATACACCCAGGACAGGGCGCCAATCCATCGCTGGGCACACACTCATTCACACAGACACACTCTTTATGGGGCAATTTTTTTGAGAATTCAATTGACTTGATCCATGTTTTTGGACTGTGGGAGGAAACCGGAGAACCTGGAGGAAACCCACGCAGACACGGGGAGAACATAGAAACTCCACCCAGATGGGGCTTCGAACCGGGAATCACTAGCACTGAGAGGCGAACGTGCTAACCACTAAGCCACCGTGCCGCCTTTATTAGTACACATATTTAAAGTTATCTAATAGTGTTGTTTAAATTGTTTGTACACTGAACACAGCCTGCATTTCTTACTCTGGAATGATGTGTACATAGGTAAAGTTTTGTGTAATTTATCTGCATCACCAACAAAAAGTTATACATATGACATTAAAACACAGCCACATGGATGCCCCATCATATTTTGCTCATTAGAATATGAGCCAGGGTGGAAGGGTTGGTCAGGGTGGAAGACATAACAGCTTGTAAAGTATCAAGAGATGTGTGAGTACAGACTGCTGATGAGTCAAGCTGTTGCGCTGTCCATCTGCCATTTTTAGGCCTTAGGAAAGATCTCGGATGCTTAAATTGTCACTAGAGACATATCAGCATTTTTTCTCTTATACTTTAAAGTGCACATGTGAACATCTGGACCCATTTTGCCAAAATAGCCTTAATTTATGTCTATGGATCTTGCATTGTTTAAATAACCAATACCCTGCTGAAACTGGTTAAGAGAGTATAATGTTTGTCATTAATAATATTAGGATTAGGTGGCTTAGTGGTTAGCACATTCCCCTCTCAGCACTAGGGATTCCCGGTTCGAATCCCCATCTGGGTGGAGTTTCCATGTTCTCCCCGTGTCTGCGTGGGTTTCCTCCAGGCTCTCCTGTTTCCTCCCACAGTCCAAAAACATGTATCAAGTCAATTGAGTTCTCAAAATTGCTCCATATTGAGTGTGTCTGTGTGAGTGAGTGTGTGCCCAGCGGTGGATTGACGCCCTGTCCTGGGTGTATTTGCACAATAGAGGATAAAGCGGGAGATAATGAATGAATGAATTAATTAATTTATTAGGAGTAAATAAATGAGAACCTATTTGTTTACTGGGTTTGGGTTTTTTTATGTCAAACACTAGCTTATTACTTGTATAACATGTGCTGTCATATGACTGTGTCCAGGTTCCTGTAGCATCCTGGTTTGACGACATGTCCGACACAGAGCTTCTGGACCTGATCCCGTTCTTTGAGAGACTAAGTAAAGTGGATGACGTGTACGCTGTGCTTAAACAGCAAAGGACTAGCAGCTAGCATGAATGCCAGGGCAGCTTTCACCAAGGGGCCAGGGAGGCTGGTGGTTTAGAGAGCCACTTCCCTGCGACATGGGATCCACTGCCGGCTCGCTCTTCATCACCTACCCAGAATTCCATTTAAAAAGGAGGGCTGATGGAAAACAAAAAGTTGTTGTTGGAAACTCGGTATGAGCGAACGATAGAACTGTGAAGGACTGCCTCCTTATACACATTTAAAAAAAAAAAAAAAAAAAAGAAAAGAAATTTATCAGTTTTTAACACTTGAATCCGTGTTATTTCATCTTTTTGTAACTTTTTTTTCCATTTTAAAGACAAGGTAGAGGGAAGTCCTGATAATACTCATCGTTGCTGACCTTTTTATTGAGAGTTTCTCAAAAATGAGATTTCAGCACAGTAGCTAATTTCTATCTAAGGACAGTGTGGGCATTTTGGCAAGTTTACTCGTGTTTCGCTATTTCCTTGTGCAGTAAATCTGTTAAAGAAGCATTTGAAACAGATGGGCCTTTTTTTCTAGGTGGAACTCGGTAAACCAGAATTTCTCCCCAGGCATTAATAGAAGCCAAGGGAATAAACACCCATTCCAGAAAAGGGTGGGGAAAAGCCAAACTCTCAGAGTTGTCACTAGGCTTATGTCGAGTGCAAATGAAAGGAGGTTATTTGACATTTGTCATTTTTATAGATTTTTCATCTTATTGATTGTATGCATTGAATGTTGTGCCACAAAACCCATTGATCGGAGGTCAGAGGTGGTTTATTTCTGATTGGGATAGGTTAAGTAAATATGGATATGGAGGAACATGCTATGTAGCTCGTCAGTGAAGTGAAAGGCACTGTGTACAGGTTTAAACTTTAATATTAAATGCTCTTCATCAGGATTCAAACCCAATTTTTCAAACTCCAGATGGTGGAGGGTAGGAAAGATGAATAAAAGGTCTTATTTTGTTTATTTCGAGGCCTAAAATGGTTGAGCTCCGCTGCTTGTTTTTATACTGCAATCCACTGTTTGTGTAAAGATTTGATTGAACGCAGGGCTGTGCTTTATGGCATTGTTTGACTTAGTAAGTTTACCTCAATCTCTGAGAATGTCAGTCACAAATGCCATAAAATACAGTGTTGTCTTTCTTCCAGCCCAAATTTAAACTTATAGTTTTATAAAAACACAAACTCCTCACTGATTTAGCCTGGTTAGAACATTATTGGCATCGTTAACACAATTTTGTTCGAGAGTTTATTTTTTGTGACCTATGGCCGGCAATCAGGCAGAGCACCTTTGGTACTTAGGATAAGGTTCAAAATAAACTTTTCACACACAATAATACAATCCTGGTTCTCCTATCAGCATTTTCAAGGATTTATGCAGTATGTAACCTAATATTACAAGTGCACTTACTAAAAAGGACTTTTAACTTTTATAGTAGTGACACAGCAGCTCATTTGGTAGCACTGTCACCTTAAAGCAATATGTTCCTGGTTTTGATTCCCATGCAGGTGACCAGAATCATTGTGTGTGAGTTTGCATGTTCTCCTGGTGTCTGGGTTTGCTCTCAGAGCTCCAGTTTCTTTTTAAGGTCCAAAGACCTATAAGTCAGCTGAAGTGGAGACATTAATTTTGTCTAGGCATGAGTGAACAAGTTGGTGTGTCTGCTATGTAATGGACTGGTGACCTTTCACCCTATAAGCTTTGAGGCCCCAACTTAGATGAGAAAGCAGTCTGAAAGCATGAATGAATGAACCTTTACAGTTTGTATTTCCAGTATGCCTGTCGTAATTACATATTCATATAAAGACATTCTCAAACACCTACAGACTTAATAAGCCTCATGAATGTTATAGCACTAAAGCCATCAGTCGGCCTTCTTTTATAAACTACACACTTACAATTGTACACATTGTCTGCCTTACAATGCCAATGAACGTGGACCTTGGGTGTCCTTAGCACTATCAGATGGATTTTTTTAGCAAGTGTGTGCATTGATGCTGTGAGATTTGGTGATGTTAGGATAATCAAAAGTTAGAGCTTGTTGCTGATGACGAGAATTCAGCTGTTCGTGTGATGCTGGTATTTTTTCTATTTTTGTATTAGAATGTTTTTTATTGGAGTGATTAAGACAAGATCTTTTTAATGATCCTAGGTAAAGCTTACCACCATGCCAAGGAGAAGAATTCATTCATGCCATATTTTCATAGGCCCAATTGGCATCGTGACTCCCCTTTGTATTTCTGTCAACCCAACCACATGATGTTCCCATGTTCTTTGGAACAGCATGAGATGAACGTACAAGTTCTTACACCGCTTCTACAAGTCTTCTAAAAATGTTCAATTTGGCCTGGTTCTGAAGTTCTAGTTCAGATTTAGGTCAGATTGTGTTAATGAAATTTCGATATCAATACTAACTCGAACAAGCAGGTTTTAAACATTAAAGAAAAGACCAGACAAAGATCCGCTGCCTAACACTCCAGGTGCAGCTGTCTGGCTGCCTGCATGTTTGTAAAAGCTTTTGTTTGCTGTTGTATTTCGCCGAAGTGTAACTAAACCCCATGGCTGACGTAGTACAGTGGCTAAAGCCTCATCAATCTGCTGATGACTCTTTACACAGGAGCTACCAGTCAATCAATAGACCATAACCTGCTTGTTCATGTTTGCATCTTATAGGATTTAATTAGAAAGACTATGTTTCTTTAAAAGTTAAAAAAGGGGCCAGTTTAACCAAACATTAGCCAAACAACCCAGCGTACATTTCAAATGAAAAACAAACCTTTGAGTCAATCTTTTCTAGATTTTTTTCTGACCACAGTGTAATATCTATTTAGTAGGTGTTTGTCTTCTTCATCGTCATGTTATGAGGTCATTAAAGAGCTGATGCGGCATTTGCATCAACAGCGACACAGCTAGCCCCTGTGCCTGTGCTTGTGCACTGTACGAGACACTGCCAAGAAGTAATAAAACAGTCTTCAGATCAGAAATATATTGTGTATATAAAACAGATCAGATTACATCTAATCATTTGAGAACAGTCGCTCCAGAATCCTTTTAAGGTTACTAATCGGGGTATAAAATGTATCATATACTCTGCGAGGATAAGTTGAGTTGAAGCAGGAACAGTGTGGCATGTTATGTTACTGATATGACCCCTTGGCTTAAGCAGTTCTGTGGGAAATGGCTCCCTCTGGTGTCAAGTTCTGCTCCATGCAGACAGCAGACCTGATAGCAGTGGGTCTGATCTAAACTGGTGGATTCATGTTTGGATGGTTGAGATGGACGGTTCTGGCAGAAGTGCCTAATAGACATCTGAATGTCAAACTGGTATTTGATGCTGTTAAATTGGGGCTAAAAATCCGGCAGCTTTAATTTGAATAGTCAACGATCAACTTTTCAATCTGGAATGGTCAATGTGTTCTAAACCTGCAGTAGCTCATGATTACATGATTAGAGGCAGACATGATTTTAGGCCTCTCAGCTACAAGAGTAAACTGTAAATAGCTATTTCATTTAACGTGCATACCCTCTGCCTTCTTACTGTTCTGTCCCTTTTTTTTCTCTATTTATACAAAAAGCACATCTGTTCTACACATCTGTATGTCTGCTTATTTGTGTAGAGCAAACTAAATGCAGCATTAATGGATTTTGTTTTTCTTTCCTTGTGATTAGGGAATAGGAACAGCAAGGAACTGGGTCAACTGTAACCTAGGCTTGAACTTTTGTAATTATTAATTGTATTTTACTGTACTGAAAAGAGATATACCATAAACGATGAATAGATAAAGAAAACATTGTGTGTTGATTTGTGTGAAACATAATTGATGACATGTAGGACATTCATCAAAAAGGAGTATTTTATTAGAATTTATTTCAAATGGAAGAAAAAAGTACGACTGCCAACTGTACCTGAATCAGTCTACATGTACTACACATGGGAATTGTAAAGTTTTCACTTGCAATTAACGGTTTTTATAGTATGAGAAGTGGTAAATATTAAGATTTATCTGCTTTTTCTGACTAGTTGTTAAATGAGCACCTAGGCCAACTTTAATATGGCCATGTGCGTGTATTCTTCTTTTGTGTTACCCTTTGCTTCCCAATGACCCATCTCACAAAGCAGCGGTTATTTAGAAAAAAAAGGTCTCTATACAAAGCACAATGTACATAAATGTAATAAATGACAAATATTGAGTTATCATTAGTGCACTACAGTTTACAATAATGAAGAAAAATATTTTAGCGTTTCGAAAACCTCCAGTCAGATTGGATTTTGTATGACTAGTTTTAAATGTGTGAAATACTGTATACGCTAAAGCTGGCTTATCACCGCTGATCAGTGCAAATGATTCAAACTGGCTGGTTTACTGGGCACAATATTATGCATAATCCTTTTAATATGATTTAAACGCCCTTTCACTCATACCAATTCAAAATCTGAAGATAGTGTCTTTCACCCCATAGCCGGGTCCATATGTCTTAAGAATTATCTGTAGGAAGAAAAGACAAATCAGTTTGATTGCTGGTAATTTTGTAATAGCACAATTGATATTGACTTAAGACTAAAAGTACTTGTGAATTTTAAAAATGCAAGCCTAAATTCTTTTAATTGGTGTTTCATCTTTCAAACAATTGGCTAATAATGTTTGAAAAATATATACTGAACAATCTATTCATCCCATCCATTCAGCCATTTTCCACCTCTAAATCAGGTCACGGGGCAGCAGCCTAAGCAAAGTGGCTCAGATATTCCTATCCCCAGCTACTTGCAGCACTTTGGGAGTCACTCCAAGGTGTTCCAAGGCTAACCGAGAGATATAATCTCTCCATCTTGTCCTAAGTCCACTCCTGATTAAACATGCCTGGAACACCTCAGCTGGCTCCTCTCGATCGGGAGAAGCAGTGGCTGTACTCTTGACTACCTTCCGAATGATTGTACCCTACCCTCAGGGAAAGCCCAGTCAAGCTGTGGAGGAAACGTGTTTCGGCTGCTTGGACTCACAAACTCATTTTTTCATTCATTACCCAAACCCAGAGTTCATTGCCATAGGTCATATATCAAATGAATATTCATTCATTATTCATTATCTTCCGCTTTATCCTCTATTAGGGTTGCGGTGGGGTACCCCATGCCCATCCAGGGGAGAACATTTTGGGCGCTGGGCAGATACACCCAGGACAGGGCGCCAATCTATCGCTGGCCACACAGACACGCACGCATACGCACTCTATATGGGGCAATTTGGAAAACTCAATTGATCCATGGTTTTGGACTGTGGGAGGAAACCCAGGCGGACACGAGGAGAACATGGAAACTCCACCCAGATTGGGATTCGAACCGGGAATCCCTAGTGCTGAGAGGCGAACGTGCTAACCACTAAGCCACCGTGCCGCCCCCAAATGAATATAAAATAATTAATTCAATTAATTATGGGGCGGCACAGTGGCTTACTGATTAGCATGTTCGCCTCTCAGCACTAGGGATTCCCCATCTGGGTGGAGTTTCCATGTTCTCCCCGTGTCCGCCTGGGTTTCCTCCCACAGTCCAAAACCATGGATCAATTGAGTTTTCCAAATTGCCCCATATAGAGTGTGTTTGTGTCTGTGTGAGTGTGTGCCCAGGAACCCCCCCCCCCCACCCCCCCGCGACCCTAATATAGGATAAAGCGGAAGATAATTCAATTTATTGTACTGTTAAAACAAACTGAATAATACTAACGGTCTGATAGCTATCTGCATACGGTGTTGGCAATCTCCTTGACCAAAACCTTTATTGCTGCAGGGATGCTGTATGAGCAGCTCTGTTCTGACCCCGACCAAGTTGGGATACTTTTTACCGTATAAAAATATGAATTCAAGATAAATCTCTAAATTGCCCCATATAGTGTATGTTTATGTGTGTATGTATTTGTGTGTATGAGTGTGTGCCCAGTGATAGATTGGCGCTCTGTCCTGGGTCTAGTGAAGTGATTAAGTGGAAGATAATGAATGCATGAATACTAAGTTCATTCATTCATTATCTCCTGCTTTATCCTCTAGTAGGGTCGCGGTGGGGTACCCCATGCCCATCCAGGGGAGAACGTTTCGGGCACTGGGCAGATAGACCCAGAACAGGGCGCCAATCCATCGCTGGGCACTCACTCACTCATTCACTCACTCACACACACTCTATACGGGGCAATTTGGAGAATTCAATTGACTTGATCCATGTTTTTGGACTGTGGGAGGAAACCGTAGAACCCGGAGGAAACCCACGCAGACACGGGGAGAACATGGAAACTCCACCCAGATGGGGATTCGAACCGGGAATCCCTAGCGCTGAGAGGCGAACGTGCTAAACACTAAGCCACCGTGCCGCCCTACTAAGTTCATTATTACTAATAAATCTTGAAATCCACTTTATTTTAAAGTATGAGCATGAAACCAAAATCCAAGAATAAAATATTGTGTGTTTTTGTTTTGTAAAGATTCTAAATACAAATTCATTTTAAACAATTCCTTGCTTTGTTAAATCCTATTTATAACTTAACTTTATTACTTAACTTTAAAATCGGATACATTTAGACACAAAAAACAGAACTTACTTTTTAACAGTCAGGTTTGCAGTGCTTTTGGCCTCTCCTAAAGTGAATGTCACAACGCCGCTCATGTCCTCTGATGTGTGCCGCAGTGTGAGCCTGTGAATTCCCCCCAGTTTCTCCAAAATAACTCTAGGCCCGGGTTTTAGTGCCTCTTCATTCAGAGTCCATACAGGGCATTTAGTTACAGGGACTGAGACCTCACACATAAAATGCACTTCCTCTGGGGCTGTCACCTCTACATCCTGCAGCTCTTTCACCATTAGAATCGACTGGGCTGTAAAACACACATGAACAATATAACTACAATGTATATATTTAAATACATACTGATTCGGAAGTGTATTTCTCTGTGAGTAATAACTAAAACATATTATATGCATTATAATAGAGAAAAGAAGTAAACACACTACTAATAACACATGCAATACCTCAATTAATTGTATTTATTATTCATTCATTCATTTATTATCTTCCGCTTTATCCTCTATTAGGGTCATGGTGGGGTTCCCCATGCCCATCCAGGGGAGAACGTTTCGGGCGCTGGGCAGGTACACCCAGGACAGGGCTCCAATCTATCGCTGGGCACAGCAATAGATTCAGCTAATATGTGATTATATGTGATTATATGTGATAGATTCAGCTAATATGTTTTTATATGTCTAATATGATTTTATTTATTAACCTGTTATGGTTTAGGCGGCACAGTGGCTTAGTGGTTAGCACGTTCGCCTCTCAGCACTTGGGACTCCCGGTTCAAATCCCCATCTGGTGGAGTTTCCATGTTCTCCCTGTGTCCGTGTGGGTTTCCACTGGGTTCTCCGGTTTCCTCCCACAGTCCAAAAACATGGATCAAGTCAATTGAGTTCTCCAAATTGCCCCATATAGAGTGTGTATGTGTGAGTGAGTGTGTGCCCTGCGATGGATTGGCGCCCTGTTCTGGGTGTATCTGCCCAGCGCCCGAAACGTTCTCCCCTTGATGGGCATGGGGAACCCGCCCGTGACCCTAATAGAGGATAAAGCGGGAGATAATGAATAATGAATGTTATGGTTTATTCGTTTATTTAAATTTCTTATTTATTAATTTATTGTAGGCTACTGTTACAATGACTGTAGCTAACTATTGTTTCAGTTATCTTGTTTATAGTTCCAGTCATTAACTATTTTTAAGTTTATTTAATACAAACATTTTATTGAAAACATAATATGAATGATGATTGCAATATTTCACTAATGAATAAACAACAAATGTACCGGTAGTAAAGAGTCGACTCATTGAACACAGTGTACTCCATTATCATTAGTAGACATTGTCATTTAGCAAAGCAAGGAATGAAGGCTATTGATGAAAAAACAAGGTGGTAACACATTTAACGTGTTATTTATACTTACAAAGCAACTTATTTTGCTACAACGGAGAACCACGAATGCCGAATATAGTGAAAAAAAAGAATTGCTTCCAAGTCAATTGGTTGAGGAATCGCGAGTTGGTTGAACAGATTCAAGTCGCGTTGCGGCGTCACTGAGTGAGTATTGAGGTTTTATTGGACTTAAAAACAAAAAATACATCACTTAAACACACTGATGTAAAGTTATTGCACATTTATTATGGAAACAGTTTCTTAAGTTATTATCTAATTAAAATCATGTCTATTTAAAGCATGTCGACTAAAGCCAAACATGACTGCTGTTATGTGTTAGCTAGATAAAAACAACCAAACAAACAATACAAAATCTTTCTAACACAAAGGTCAGGGTAACAAACACCACGCTGAAACGGCTGGACTTCAGGATGAAGATGCTTAATTTTCAAACACATTTTATTTTGGCGAACCGCTTATTTTATATCAGTTTAAAATGGTATTGGGCTTTTTTTAACCAGAAAGATGAGGGTTTAAATCCATGAACGCACATGAAAAACTGGTTTACCCCTAAGCAGGGTCAATAACTCTATAGTTATCATTAACACTAAGTTTAAAGTGTTTGTCTAAACCTTTAAATGGTGCAAATGTAAACATGTGCTCAGTTAAGCCAGCAGAGGGCAGTACATGACCACTATCAGTATTTCCATTGTGGAGCTGAATTTTTCTTTTTAAAGCTATAGCTGTGGTGACATATTTTAACTATTACTGAAACCAACAGTTATTAATAATCTGAACTTTTGGTCTCTTCGGTCTAAACATTTTGACCCCAGTAATTTTTGTTTATTTTAGTGTTTAGCTATCATTAAAGTATTTTTTTAGAACATTAATCTTATTACATTATCTTGTGCTTAATCCTCTATGTCAGGAATATACAGAATTATATTTAAGGCGTCGGCACGGTGGCTTAGTGGTTAGCACGTTCGTCTCTCAGCGCTAGGGATTCCCAGATCGAATCCCCATCTGGGTAAAGTTTCCATTTTCTTGCCGTGTCCACGTGGGTTTCTTTTGGGTTCTCCGGTTTCCTCCCACAGTCCAAAAACATGTCAAGTCAATTGAATTTTCCAAAACGCCCCATATAAAATGTGTCTGTGTGAGAGAGTGTGTGTGCAGCGATAGATTGGCGCCCTGTCCTGGGTGTATCTGCCCAGCGCCTGAAACGTTCTCCCCTGGATGGGCATGGGGAACCCTCCCGCGACCCTAATATAGGATAAAGCGGAAGATAATGGATGTATAAATATTTAAGGTGCTGGACAAGGTGCCAATCCATGGCTGAGCATGCAATAACAAAGACACACACACTATATAGGGGCAATTTAAATCAGCTTGAATCCATGTTTTTGTACTGTGTGAGGAAACTTGAGAAAACCCATGTGGACATGGGGAGAACATGGGATTTGTGCCTGGGTTCTCAACGCTGAGGGTCAGATGTGCTATGCCATCTATACCCACTAAACATCTATACACACCACCTTCATTCAGATTCAGGTTACCCTTTGGATTGGTTAGTGTGTGCATGAGACAGCTTCATCAAAGTCTAGGCCGCAACATAAGATCACGTTACATTTAATCATTTTGCAGACCAAGTGGTCTATAGAAGTTGCACTATAATGTTGCACATTAATGAAATCTAAAGGCAGTATTATGATATTATGTTAAAGAGTATGATTCATTTAAAATATAATACATTTAAAATAGCCAATATATAGATACATTCAGTAAAATATACAGGCTTTATAAAATAATATATATTTTGATAAAAAAACTTATTAGGAGGGTTTTTTGGCCTGAAATTATTCTTGATTGTGCCTATGATTGAATATTGATTCAGATGTTAAAGAAGTGACCTACATAATTTACCTAATTTGTTTCCTGTAGTTCTAAAAAAAAGCTCACCTTCTACAGTCAGTTTTGCAGAGGATGTGTTCTCTCCAACCTGCACACTATATGTGCCTTCATCCTCCATCGCGACCTGCTGAATGACGAGTTTTCGATAACAGCCCTCGCTGCAGATCTCAAATCGCTCTGATGGTAAGATCACATTTCTGCCCTTATACCAGCGTATGCTGCACCGTGGATTGGACACTGTACAATCCATTATGGCCCGGCTGTGTTCCAGTGCTGTTTTGTCCTGCAGCGGATCCACTATGTTCACTGGAAGTCCTAAAATAATGAGATTTAAGAAACAGGGCTGAGATGCACACACAACTCAATATTAATGAATTCATATTATTGAACAGATACTTACTTTGCACCCCAAGGTAAGCGATAGACTCAATGTTTTTTGCAACAAATTTAATTTCTCCTGAATCTTCTTCCTTAACGTTGCAAATGAGAAGGAAATGCTTGTTTCCTGTGATACATACAGATTTAAATGTAAGTCAGTATAAGCAGACTTTTAAGAATAATTGTGATTAAATTAGTACAGAACAACAAACTTCATCTGAATAGTGCAGCACAAATCACCCCTTTGGCTGTCCATGTCTGGACACAAGAGTTTAATAGGAAGTTAGCAATCAGTGATTAATCAGTAATCAGTGCTGATTTTAATAAAGTGCAGAAAAGAAATGAAGCAAATCCTTAATTGTGTTTTGTTAGGTCCCATCAGCAGCTTTCCTCACTGAGCGTCATTTATGACATGTCAGATTTGTGAGCCAACAAAATACCCAATCTTCACATCAGTTATTTTTGGATACACTGGTCCCAGACAATAATTCATGTAATCTACAATAATAAAATGCACAGCTCTTATTCACTGACTCACTGGCTGACCCATCACTAATTTTCCAAAATTGCTGTGTAGGTTGAAGGCTCATTCTGTTTGGCAGGCTCATTCCCTGCAGATTACTTACAAAAGTTAAGCAGGTTTCATTTTAAAATTCGACCCATAACGGTCATAACAATTGAGCACATACACCATTTTGAAGTGTCTAACATATTGCACCATCTTAACGAAATTTTGTACGCGGCTTCCCTGTGCTAACCGAAACCGGTGTACGTATTGATCAAATGGGCGCACTATAAAAATATTTTTTATAGTACAACGGGTTCCAGCGCTGCGGATATCCGGTGCTAATTGAATAATACTTACATTGAGAGTCAAATTGTCAACGTGGTATACAAAAAGATCCTAAACAAGTAAATATTGATGTATTTTCACTCAGTTAAATTAGATTTAACTTTGTTATTGATAAACATTTTCAGACTGTACTTCTCTGCTGTGAAGCATGGGTACTTTGCTAGTTCTTAATAATTCCATAACAGTCCTCATAATGGGAAGCAATTTAACCTGTAGATTAGAACTAAAATGGTATGGCATACAGATTATATCAATGCAATTTTTACCTTCCTGACGGATCTTGATGGTGTTTGTAGGTTTGATTTTCTCTCCATTTTTCAACCATTCGCCAGGAACATCATCCAGCGACACCTCACACATAAACACAGCGTTCTGGTCCTCTACAATCTCCAGGTCTTCCAGACTCTGCAACACTTCCAGCTCACGCTCTGTTAAAGCAATAAAAACCTTGAATGTACAGTAGTATTTAATGAAGGGATCCACATTTCCAAGTTCATTTGTAAAATGTCTGACTCACTATATTGACTTCTGTTGAATTATTTCTGTTGAACATTAAGTGAAAGAGATGAGACACGTCATTTCAGACTGAAATGCTGTGTGTTAAATCAGAGTTCCAGGAACAGGAGTTGTGAGGTGCTTGTAGTTATTATTGGAACGAAAAGGGAAGTTTCTTATTTAGGCTTTCACGTTAGTTCACTTTACATTATAAAGTGAGCAAAATATTAATTAATTTTTCATTTTCATTTTCAAAGAACTGTGCATTACAACATCATTACATCATTAGTGTTTGATTATTTAGTCCACACACACGGTAACCTTTGCCTGGTTTCATATTTTTGCAAACAGACTTTCAGATAAATTGCTAATTTACTCACTAAAGTAACAATATGAGATTCTGTGTGACTGTGACCCAGTGTGACCCATCCCGGACATCAGTCTCTTCCAGAAGATTTGTAAGTCTCTTACATATTGGTTAGAGAATGTCCCACAAAATAGTTCATCTATGTTTATCTGCCAATCTATCACTTGGCACATTCACACAGTGTTGCACAGACACACACAAACACAAACCCACACTATATGGGAAAATTTCGAGCATCCGATTTACCTTTAATTCATGTTGTCGGACTGTGGGAATAAACCGGAGAACTTGGACAAAACCTACACGGACACGGGAGAACATGGAAACTCCACCCAGATTGGGATTCGAACCTGCAATTCCATTGTGCCGCCCAATATTAGTACTTTACCTGTTTAATTTAATTTAATTTAAAATGTAATCAAAAAAAAAAAAAAAATATGGTTATGTTTTGGCTATAACCCATTTTTTAAGTCAATGCGCAGTGAAAACACACTTGGAGCATCCTCTGCCAAACTAAAAAACATATTTTGAGTAATCATAAATCTAAAAAAATTCACAACTTTTTTATAATTTGTTCTGTTTATGTTTAATCTAATCTAATAATTAGATTAAAAAAAAACTCTAATTCCAGATGACCGTAATATCAAATTTCAGCATGCAAAAGGTACGTCACTGATCTTTAGATTTTAATAATAGTGACATCGCATTAGTGTTAATTAGTGTCAGATCTCACAGTCTTTTACTGAGGACATAAATTCTCAACATTACAAACATTACAAGCTTCTTCATTTTGGTAGTGGGTGTAACAGCATATCCAAAGTTTTCGAACTTTTCTTAGTATACATTTAAATTAAGGAAGAACCATGAATGATGTGAAATTATTTAAACATAGTTTTAGTATTGTACTGTATTTAAAATAAACAGTACTTTACTGAAGGTTGTTTACATTTTTAAATTGTAGCTACATACATACATACATGTTTTATAAAATAGTGTATATCTTTTTTGCTGGCTTGTACATTGTTTGGGATGAATGTGCCTAGACCCTGGATCATTAAATTCTATGACTACTAATCCATGTTTTTAGCTTATGTTCTACATAGTTTAGCTGCTATGGAGCACCTGTTGTCAAATATTCCTGGCACTAATAGAGTTATTGAACCTTGGAGTTTCATGCAACATACATACCAACAGGTGGCAGTGTTGTACTGAGAGTGCCCTTTATCCAGGGCACTTAATGATGTCTTATAACATTTGTATGATGCTCTAATTTAATCGTAAAATGCTGATGATAAGTTGCACAAACACACTTTAACTTATGCACAAAGCTGGACTCTCATAAGGCTGCTGAAGGTGATGATATTAAATTATAACGACAGTAAAAAAAAAAAAAAAGTGCAGCCAAAACTTCAAGTTGTTCGCACAGCAGTTTCAGTTGCTTAATATTGCAAGAATAGAAAGACAATAGTTGATGTAAGACATCCAGGTAGGAACTGCAGTTGTTTTTTTTTCCTACTAAGAGTTGTGGGAGTAAGAATGGAGTGGGGCATTCTTCTGGTTAGATATTTTCTCTTATTTATTGTATTTTGAAATATCATAGCTTTTTTCTATATGAAGCAGATTTGCTTACCATAGACTTCAACAGTGCAGGAGGAAGTGGCATCTCCTGCATCACACACATATACACCCGAATCTCCAAGCTCGCATTTCAAGATCTGCAGAAAGCACTTTCTTCCCATCGAGTAAACACGGTGGTTCCTTCCTGGTTTGATTTCTTCTCCATTCTACATCATATATACAGATTAATGTTTAATAAAATATGCATTTAAAACATTTGGGTGATAGTATGTAAAATCTTCCCAAATTTCACTATATTGGTCTTTATTCAACTTCTTAAAATAAGTTCCACTAAAATTGAATGTGTTGCATGGAGGAGGTTATTGGAGCTAAAATCCTAATTCAATGATTTATTGTATCACAATCATATTCATTTTCAAGAATAAAAGGAAAAAACAAATCTCATTTAATGCACTTTTAATCTAACTGCTAAAATGTATATATTTTTAATTTTAACTATGTTTTTTTATTTGGTAACTTGAATTATTTGTGTTTATAGAATTTTGTCAGGATTATAAACCTGTTGTTTAGGCTCTTAAATATATAAAACAATAGACAAAGGATGTATGCAATTTCATATGTTGCATTTTTTATATTTGTTCACAGAGTTATTGTACCTTTGTCCACTTCACATTGACATTGTATCTGGACAGCTCACACTCGAGGGTGGCTCCAATGCCCTCTGGAAATGTCTTGTCCTCTAGCTTCTTCAGGATAGAGACAGGTGTTTCTGAAATGAGGGTAACATTTGTGTCGTTTTTAGATAAAATCGTTACATTATTTAAAAATATTATGTTATTTAAGCTATTTCCAAGAATGCTGTTATGCTACTGAACTACAAAGTCACAAAGCTCTTCACCTCATAAAATATTTATATTATACATTCAGTTGTTGTTTTAAATTAATTAGATTATCGTTACACAATTTTAACAACTCGCTTTAGAAGAACAGCTTAGCTTCTTAGTTTTAGGGTTATTGTAACCTTAAATTAAACCAGGCAGTCATTAAAAATATATTCTTACTTACAGTGACAGCCTGGCAACAATGTAAGTTTAGAGTTTAAAATTATTGCAGCTCAAGTGTTATTATAGCTATAAAACTACTAACAGGGAAAAGCTTTTCTCTGCAGGTCATATTTATCTGACCTTTATAGCACTTTTAAAAGCTTAATGACAAGATATCTTTAAGCCAATCTTTAAAATAATGATGGATTGAATGTAACCAGACTTTGGCTTGGCAATGATAAGGTATGCAAAAGGATCTTTTTGTTGCTGTGGCATTTTCAATCTATTGTCATCATCACTGACAGCTCCCAGACAACAGCTAAGCCTTATTGAGTGACTTGGTATAGGGCAGATTACTTTACACACCACCAGCTTATGCATTGTGAATGCTTGAAAAGTTTCAGGAGCTGGTCTCTCTGATCATGTGATCCAATTCTTTTTATATGTGTAACTTGACACGTAGGAAACGCCAACGCAAAAGCCATCAATCCATTCCATTATACTGGCATCACTTTCTGAAATCTAACGATCTTGCATCATGCAGACTTGCATCACTCTTTTGTAGTTAAACTGGTTGATACGTATAAATTTTTTGTTGGTAGTGCACACCAAGTATTAATATTTTGTTAAAATATTTAAAAAATGTTTTAAAGGTTTAAGTTTTAAATTTATTTATATATTTATAATTTTATAATTTATATATAATTTATATATTATTTATAATAGTGCAAAGTAAGACAATCACTGACGACCTGCGGCTGTGCATTGTGGCTGCTAATAAGTAAGGAAAGGGCTGTTAATTCCTGTGGATGGACCTAAAAATCAGGGCGATGTCAAGAGCCCCTTACCTGAAAGAGTTAAAGCTCATCGCTAAAGATGACAAGGCAAATGTACTAGTTGATACGTAAAAAAGATTAAATTTATTACTGAGAAGAATATGAATCATTTTGAACATACTACCTTTTGTTCAAATGTAAATAAAACTTTACAAATATTTTCCCCCTCACAATTATGCCTCCTGTACATCATATTAAAAGAGAAGAATAAAAAAGAAATGTTGCTGGTCGATTAAAAGTAACAAAATTTATATTCGCCAGAGGTATAAATAATTATATATATTTTTATATATTATTTATATTTATATATATATATATATATATATATATATATATATATATATATATATATATATATATAGCTAACATTTAATTATTTCATAATAATTTTATTATCAGCTCCCATTGCATGGTTGTTAATCTCTATTGTTTTATAATCACGCTCACCTTTCACGGTTAGCCTTGCAGATGTCCTTGCATTATCTGCAGAAAACATGTAGGTGCCTGTGTCCTCCAAAGCCAAGTTGGATATGGTGAGGCTGTGCACATGCCCTTTAGCTGTCATTCGCCAGTGATTGTTACTTTTGAGTCGGTTTCCATCTTTCTGCCACATCCCTTCCACATTGCTATGCGACAGCTCCACCTCGAAGGATGCCGCCTCACGTTCAAATGTTTGAATCTCACTTAGTCCCTTTAGTATCTTCACTTTTCTTGCTAGGTGCATTTAAAAACACAATAAGGATTTAAATTAGATTGCATATTGTTGAAAGGTGAAAATGAACATTGTTGTAAGCGCTAATTAAAGAAAAGCTTTTGAATGCAGAATTAAGGAATTAAAAACAGATATATTTACTAAATAGACATGACAGTTGTTGAGTTTGAAAGCTCTGTATTGTTCCTAAATAAGCCCATATATTTGAAGCATTTCGGCAGACAGGCATTCCCATTGGAAAAAAGGTTTGGTGACACTACCCTAGATTATGAATGTTGTACATATATTTAGCTGTGGTGTAGCTCAAGTGAGGTGCCAACTACAAGCAAAGCACTAACCATACAGTGTGCTTAATATATTCTCTATTTTCTGTATTAAATTTATAATCTTATTTCATTTTAAATTATATTACCTGCTAGTTTTTTTTGGTATTAGCCTTTTCTGTGGAAAAAAACATACATCATCCGGTCCTTAGTTTGAACTCATAATAAATACTATTCATTATAGTTTTTATAGGTTATAATATTTATAGCATTATAGTTAGGTAAGTAATGCATATTTTTTTGGGTTAAGATTGATAATAAACTCTTAAAACGCATGAAGGTGATTTATTTTCAGTGATATTTATTGTTATCTATACAATAAGTTTTAGTCTAAATTAAATTAATTAATTAACTCATCGTGCATGTGTTTTTTTTGTTTTTTTTGTATTGAACACAGATTATTTATAAGAACATTTTTAACCACATTACAGTGATCAAGTAATTTATGTGACTTAGATTCTTTTTATGGACTAAGCTAAATTAAGACCTTTTCAGGAGCTGTCTGCCTTTATAAGGGGGCATTTCATGTTCAAGAGAACTAATATGGTTCTCTGTTACCATCTACATTTTCACAGCCCATTCATAAGGATTAAAAGGTTGCTGCAAGAAGACCTTTCTCTAGATCTTGATCCGGTTCTCATTTGACCTGCCTAATTGAATTATCATGGCTGCTCTGATCTTATGTCAATACAGAAAATTGCGCCCTGGGAACCGTCTGTCGTTCACCTGTTACTGACTGTCAAACTGTGGAACAAGCGTCACTAAAGCGCTTCTCATATTACTCTTACTCAGTTAATTGAATTGATGCAAAGAAAACAACAACAGCACCAAGGGCTCAGTGTCAAAGCAGCCTCGTCGGCAACCATGATAAACAAAGAACAACAGCACATAGTGAGAAATAGCAGCATATGCAGACTCACGTTCCACAGTGAGCTGAGCTTGTGTGCGGTCATGTAGGGTTTCACAGCTGTAGGTTCCTCGGTCCAAGAGGGCAAGATTGTGGATTGTTAGTGACCGCTTTCTGCCACTCTGCCTGAGGTTGAACTTAGGTCCTGGGTGGATGACAACACCCTGCCTCATCCACTGCACTTCCCCACAGTCCAGACTCAACTCTACTTCCAGAGTTGCTTCCCCAAACTCCTCTGCAACCACTGACTTCATTTCTTTTCTAAACAGAACCTGGGATTCTAAACAGAAAGATCTGGTCATCAAATAATGAAATATATATTAACTAATAACAATTTATTTAAGTCGGTTAATTGTTAATTGTAAAGGTCAGTTTATTATTATTGTATTTTTTTAATACATAAGTTTCGGACATTTTGAACATATATATTTGTAATGCAACAAATATGAGAACCATAATTTATCTTAAAAATTATTTTAGTCAACACGTGTGTTTTTAATGAATTTAAAATAATATGTAAATAAAGCCTGTTCCAGAGTGGTCTCCGGTCCTCATTTGACCCTTACTCATTACACTCATATTGCCATCAAAAAACACCAACAATCACCTCATAAAATTCCATCCATCCATTATCTTCCACTTTATCCTATATTAGGGTCACAGAGGGGGGGGTTCTCCATTCCCATCCAGGCGAGACCGTCTCGGGAGCTGGGCAGATACACCCAGGACAGGGCGCCAATCCATCGCTAGGCTCACTCTCACTCACACAGTCACACATTATATGAGGCAATTTGCAGAACTCAGTTGACTTGATCCATGTTTTTGGACTGTGGGAGGAAACTGGAGAAACTGGAGGAAACCCACGCGGACACGGGGAGAACATGGAAACTCCACCCAGATGGGGATTCGAACCGGGAATCCCTAGTGCTGAGAGGCAAATGTGCTAATCACTAAGCCACCGTGCCGCCCAACCTCATAAAATTCATTCATTCATTATCTTCCGCTTTATCCTATATTAGGGTCACGGTGGGGTTCTCCATGCCCATCCAGGGGAGAACGTTTTGGGCGCTGGGCAGATACACCCAGGACAGGGCGCCAATCTATCGCTGGGCACACATTCACACAGACAGACACGCACACAAACACACTCTACATGGGGCAATTTTGGAGAACTCAATTGTGGGAGGAAACCGGAGAACCTGGAGGAAACCCACGCGGTCACAGGGAGAACATGGAAACTCCTCCCAGATTGTAATTCGAACCGGGAATCCCTAGAGCTGAGAGGTGACCGTGCTCACCACTAAGCCACCGTGCCGCCCACCCTCATAAAATTGCCTAAGAAATTTTTTTTACCAAAATAACACCATTATCTGTACACAAAATCCATCCTACTTTTGTCCTTACTAATCATTTAAATAGTTTCCTTAAGATGTCCATTTCTATTTCGAAGCTACTGCTGAAAGTCAAGTCCTATTTCTGGCATAAGTTTTAATTGGCTGAAAATGTCTGTTTATCAAAAGTACTCTCAAATCCGAGGGCTTGAATACGCTGACATAACATAAGCCTGCTAGAAGGCCCTGTGTCACTAACTCAAAATCTGATTAGTTGAAGCAACGTTGCTGAAATGTGATTGGTTAAATGTTTTGATTAAGAAAATGCATGTCTGGACTCACCATTTGGAATTATTTAAAGAGTATTCCTGGACAAAATATAATTAACATCAGTCTCTGCTTAATATTTAGGCCTTCAGAGAAGGTTTGAAAGAATAAGGTCATGGGTGAAAGTACTTTCTTTGTGATGTAATCAGTGGAAGGTTAAACGTTAACAATATAGTTATGTTTGACCAACCTTTATAACTAGAATTTATAGTATTTAAAATGCACTGATACATTTTTTTAGCATGTTGAATATCTTGCCCTCACTGACATAAAATTCGGTTGACTGACTTATTTTTTTAATAAGCACGAAGATTCTGGGTTTGATACCCAGTTCTTTTTGTGTAGAGCCTGCATGATCTTTTTAATTTCTATTGATGGTCTGCAGTTGCTTCTGACTACCAATAATACAATCAGCCATTCTTGTTATAAAAATAGCCGGATGCTAAGAGTAACGTAAAACTCAGATATTGACCAAATCAAACAAATTTAGAACCAATAGAAAACTACTAAAATTATTTTATTAAGTAAAAAAAAATGTGTGTGTGTGTATGTATGTATGTGTGAGACCATTTTATGTAAAAGTACATCTTGTAAGTAGAGTGTTAATGTTTTTAAAGGTTTGATTCATTTAGAGGAGGTTCAATATCTTTTCTTTTACACTGATTTCATTCTTCAACATGTAAATTTTGGAGAAATGCGAGCGGTTAATTTATAGTAGTTATTAGCTCACCTTGAACTTGCAGGCTAGCTTTGGATATTATACCTTCGGCTTCGGCTGTCAGCTTACAGCTGTCTGAAACTTGGCAGTTTTTGATGTACAGCATGTGACATAGTCCATTTCTTGAAATATTAAACCTCTCACTCGATGTAATAGGGTAGCCATTCATGCACCAGATCAGCTTTGCATCTTCAGGAGACACTACACACTTAAATATGGCATCTTCTCCTTCCATTACTGTTATGTTGTGCAACTCGGCAATAAACTCCACAATGCGAGGGGCTTTGTGTACCAGAAAAGAGATCACTATTATACCTGACCTCAGCCAGATTTATTCAGTTATGTGACTGAATGTGTGCAAAAGTTTATATAAAAGCTTCAGTAAAACATACTTACTTTTAATGGTAACAGAGGCCGATGTTCTTTCATCTTTGGACTCACAGGCGTATTCCCCTGCATCATTATCTGTTAAGTTATGGATTGTAAGACTTCTCTCTTGCCCATCTGCGCGGATTGTATAATGTCTATTTGGTATAATTTCTTGGTTGTCCTTCAGCCATTGGACATCGCCGTGGGCCATGTAGAGTTCACATCGCAATACGACATCACAGCCTTTGAGTCCAGATACATCTTTTAATGGCTTGGAGAATTTTACTTTCATAGCTGATTGAAAGGTGAAAGAGCATTTTTATGATACAGTAAACTATTAAATTTTACAAAAATTTTATGACTTATTGCATGGACATTCATTAGTTGCACTATGACTAGTAGTAGCAGTATGATTCTGTGACACATCAATTTTATATTTATAGATACCTTTACACTACATGAACTTTAAAATTATTTTATCGTACAAGTCAGTATGGATAACATGCAGGATGTAGTAATTTGTTGTTGTTGTTATTATCATTATCATTGATATGCATTTTGGAAATGTTTGAAAAACTTTTTATTCTTAGATTTTTTTACTCTAAAATGCAGAGTTGATGGTTTTACCAATAAAGATAAGTACTTAACGCTTAATGCCTAATTTTAAGTACTCTCTTTCTAGTAGGTAAAACAAGATTTTGCAATACACAAACATGAATTTAAGGTAAATTCATTCATTCATTCATTATCTTCCGCTTTATCCTCTATTAGGGTTGCAGGCGGGGGGGGGGGGGTGTTCCCCATGCCCATCCAGGGGAGAACGTTTCATGCGATGGGCAGATACACCCAGGACAGGGTGCCAATCTATCGCTGGGCAAACACTCGCGCACACATACACACTCTATCTGGAGAACTCAATTGACTTGATCGATGTTTTTGGATCGTGAGAGGAAACCAGAGAACCCGGAGGAAACCCACACGGATATGGGGAGAACATGGAAACCCAAATGGGGATTAGAAATGGGAATCCGTAGTGCTGAGAAGCGAAGGTGCTAACCACTAAGCCACCATGCCGCCCTCAAGGTAAATTGAATGCTCCAAATTGCCCCATAAAGAGTGTGTTTGTGTGTGTATGTGTCTGGTTGAGTGAGTGTACCCAGCGATAGATTAATGCCCTGTTCTGGGTGTGTCTGCCCAGCACCCAAAATGTTCTCCCACCTTGGACCTAGTAGAGGATTAAGCAGAAGATAATAAATAATTTTTTTATTAATTCATTAAATAATCATTTTTATGCATTTACATTGCAAATATTTGTATGTTACTACAGTAGTGTATAGGAAAAGAATGAACGTAAAAATCTCTATCAGTAATATTTTCAAACATGAATGAATGGCAAAAAAATTCTGTGACTGTCTGATACTGACTGATTTCAGTGACTGTTGCTGTGGGCTCAATATTTTAGAGGCATAAATGAATGAATCACCTTTTGCTTTTCATAGTTTTTAACAGTATTAAACAGTATTAAACTCAGTCAGTACTGCTGTACTTTTTTGTTGTTGAGAAAACATGGTTACAAATAATACTTGAATACCTTATTTAGCGGAATAGATGCAACACAAACTTACCTTTGACATGAACCTTAAAGATGATTTTATCTGTACCCACATCACACACATATTCTCCAGAGTCAGATCTTTTTAAAGGGTTGATGGTGAGGTAATGATTACACCCATCACTCATGGCAGAGAAACGATTATGTCTGATATAATCGCCATCTTTACACCATTGCACAGAAGCCTTATCTCTGTTAGCTGTAGCATGAAGGGTCACACTGTCGTGTTCATAAACAGCAATGTTTGTCTCTTCCTGTTTGACAAATCTGAATGGTGGTTCTATTAAAATGTTAAAGTCGAAAAAAAATAGGAAAGAATAGCTTTATATGTAAATATATACACGCACGACGTGCACCCACACATCACACATACATGATTATATATATATATATATATATATATATATATATATATATATATATATATATATATATATATATATATATATATATATAGTAGCAGTTAAAATTTTTGCCAAACCTTTTTCCTCCATATCTATTTTCTCCACTTACTATATTGATATACTTTGCAGTTTTACAATTACAGACTGTAGTTCATCTGTTTTCTTGTTTTTGTTAGGCTCCTGTTGGTTCTAGTTAGTCAGGAGCATCACTGAACATGCAATAATTTGGCTGGTGTATTGTTTACTGTCAGATCTGTAGTGACACTGATGCGATGAGGGGTTTTAGTGCAGCAGTGCATGACCTACAGTCTGGAATTGTAGAACTACAAAGTGCATCTTTACTGTAAGTGAAACTGATAAATGGAGGTGTGTCAAAACTTTGACTGGCGACTGTTGGTACTATATATATATATATAGACAGACCGACAGACAGATTTACCAATAGTAAATTAAAGTATAAAAAAAACGTACCTTGAACTGTCACCATAATGGTCATTTTGTCATCCACAGCATCACAGATGTATTCTCCTGAGTCCGATTCCTGAAGACTCGAAAGTACAAGCTTTCTCATTGTCCCTTTACTTTCGATATGTGTCCGTAAGTCTGCATGCAAAACTGTTCCATTACAAAGCCACTGAACAGTGCCACTCTCTTGAGACACCTCACACTCAAGAATCAACTGGTCTCCTGCAACTAGTGAATAATGTTCTGGTTTCCCAAAATTTCCTATTATAGATATTGGTGCCTCTGTGGAGAAAATAAATTTGAACATAGTTACAAACACCATATTTACCTTTAATGCAATATCCTTACAGTTTTCATAATTCATAGTATCACTTCAGAAATTTGTTTTACCTCCCACTGTGACATTGAAGACAATCTTGTCATCCTCTGCACTACATGTGTATTTCCCAGTGTCCTTAATCTCAGCATTCAGGATAAGCAAAGATCTAAATACCCCTTGTTCTTCAATCGTGAAGTGCTCATTACTCACAATTTTATTAGAGTCCTTATACCAGGTGACTACACCGTTCGATCTTGAGAGTTCACACTTGAGCACAATAGCATCTGACACTACAAAATGCCTATCTGTTAATATATCATTCTTTCGTATAAATCTGAGTGGTGGATCTATAAAAGAAACACATTTATAAAACATAACAAATGACAACAGCTGTAATTAATTAATATATTCATTTATTCATTCATTCATTCATTATCTTCCGCTTATCCTCTATTAGGGTCGCGGTGGGGTTCCCCATGCCCATCCAGGGGAGAACGTCTCGGGCGCTGGGCAGACAGACCCAGGACAGGGCGCCTGGGCACACACTCACTCACACAGACACACTCTATAGGGGGCAATTTTTTGAGAATTCACTTAACTTGTTCCATGTTTTTTGGACTGTGGGAGGAAACGGGAGAACCCGGAGGAAACCCACGCAGACACGGGGAGAACATGGAAACTCCACCCAGATGGGGATTCGAACCGGGAATCCCTAGCGCTGAGAGGCGAACGTGCTAACCACTAAGCCACCGTGCCGCCAATTAATATAATATAATATGATATGATATGATATGATATGATATGATATGATATGATATGATATGATATGATATGATATGATATAATATGGACGGCATGGTGGCTTAGTGGTTAGCATGTTCGCCTTTCAACACTAGGGATTCTCGGTTCGAATCCCCATCTGGGTGGAGTGTCCATGTTCTCCCCGTGTCTGCGTGGGTTTCCTCCGGGTTCTCCGGTTTCCTCCCACAGTCCAAAAATGTGGATGAAGTCAATTGAGTTCTCCAAAAATTGCCCCATGTAGAGTGTGTTTGTGTGAGTGAGTAAGTGTGTGCCCAGCGATAGGTTGGCGCCCTGTCCGGGGTGTAACTGCCCAGCGCTCGAGACGTTCTCCCCTGGATGGGCATGGGGAACCCCCCCGCGACCCTAATAGAGGATAAAGCGGAAGATAATGAATGAATGAATAAATAATATAATATATACTCACCAAATATTTTTAAACAGAAATCCATTACATCATCTTTGGCATCACATACATATTGGCCTTTGTCCTCAAGAGTTGAAGAATAAATAGTCAATTGCCGCATAGTGCCATCCTCAGTTAATGTTACGTTGCTATTTTCCTCAATTTCCTCCCCATTTTTCCTCCAAATGACTTCCGCATTTGGTCTAGAGACTTCACAGTCAAGCACAATAGTTTCACCAACAAATTGTTTGACTTCATATGCACTTTTCCTTGGTCGAATAAATCTCACTGGAGGTTCTGCACAAATCAAAGAAATTTAGCTTTAATGTTCTAATATAATGGGTGATGATGCATTAAAGGTCAACGGCTTAAATAACTGATATTTTGTTGTATGTTGTGGTATGGTATGTTATGGTAAAATAACATGTTTACCCTAAAGTTGGAATTTACCACTAGATGTGTATGTTGTCTATACAAAATACTCATACACAATAATTGTTAGGGGAGCTAACAATTAACAAATAACTGGTGTTTAACAATTGTACCTGCAAATTATTATTATTTGTTACTTTTATTACTTATTATTAGTTACTTTTATTATTCTTTTATTCTAAACCACAAATGAGCATCATTTGTATGTATTGGCAACTTATACTTGCAAAGAAATTGCAAGAATAAAGGCATTAATTAAATGATGATTGGCAAGCCTAAGTCCAAATCTTTGGCAGGAGCACTGATTCTTCATTGTTTTGAAGTGATGTAGTAGATGTGATTAAGGTGATTGAAGTTGTTATGGCATCCATTGTTTTAAGGAATTATATAAATTGTGTTGTCAATGCTGGGAAGGCAAAATTGGATAATGCACCATCTAGCAAGATGAAGCAAAACAAAAGTCAAAATGTTTTATGACCACAGTGGTAAACAAGTAGATCCCATTAAAACACAAAAAATAAGTTAAAAATAAAAAATCACGCATGTACAGTTTAACTTCATAATAAAGAACATGTTTAAATTTCATGCTAACCAATAATTATATTAATACATCAGCCCACATTTGTGTTTTAATGTATTTTAAAAGCATTGTAAATAAAGCTTGTTACTGTGTGTGAGAAATCCTGCCACTATTTCTATCCCACTGCATTATATACAGTATATCTTACTATATAACCAAAACAGCCATAATGTGCCTTAGCATTAATTATGGCAGACATTAGTCATGGCATGGTTTTAACATCTTTATTCATCTTCACTAAACATATTTTTTGCATTAAATTTAAGCCATGAGATCTTTTTAACTAATCTTTAATGTTGCCTTCAGCACACACACCAAAGACTCAAAGTTAAGACTCTTGTGGCATCTACTTGATGTTTAAAGATAATTCCTCATGGTCCTGTTTCAGAGTAGAAGCCAGATGAATCTTGACCTTGTCATTCTGCCTTATTCCATTGCTATACTTCACCTGATCTGAACTGAATGATACCTTTTATATTTTTGATATATTGATATATCATTACTGATATAATGTTCCACAGACAAAGAAAGGTTGCCAGTTATATTAAACTTGATGTTAAGTGATCCACCTGCAATGTTGACGAAGAATGTCACAGAGTCATCAGCAGTATCGCACACATATTCCGCAGAATCAGCTACTGTTGTCTCTGGTATAATTAGTCGTCTGTAAACACCATCAACCTCCAGGATAAGGTTGTTGTTTTCCTCTACCTCAAGCCCATCTCGGTACCAACGAACAGAAGCATTTGGTCGGGAAATTTCACAACTCAGCACCATCCTCTCTGATGTTTGCTGGCAAAGTTCCATTTGGGATTGGCTTGGGGAAACTATGCGTACTGGAGGTTCTGGAGGGAATAAATACCGCATGGTCAGTGCCAGATGCAACATGATGAATTTAATTATTATTTAGATGCAACAGACCTCATACAAACTGAACTTGTATTAACTTGTGCTCAAATGCAATGGTTAGCATTGATTAGTGTTTTTATATTACAGCTTTTTATCTAAGTAGGTGTGCCTGTGTGGTTTGTCTTTAAGTAAGTAAAATTGTTGCAATTATTGGCTTTTAAGCCATTTGCTTGTTACCTGTTATATTTAGATGAAAGAACTTAGAGTCATCAGCAGTGTCACAAACGTATTCCCCCGAATCCTCAACTCTGCTATAAAGAATCTTTAGTCTTCTGTACGGACCCTCTATTTTAAGCTTCATATTTTCACTCTCCTGAAGTTTTTGTCCGTCCTTGAACCATGTCACTTTTCCATTTGGTCGGGAAAGTTCACAGCTTAGCACAATTTCCTCAGGAACATGTCGATCAAGGTGAACATCTTCTTTGGGATAGACTATCATCACAGGGGGCTCTGTGGAGCAAAAGGAAAGACATTTTTCATTCATCATTGAACCAATATCTATGTCACTTAGAACACAAGTGTCAAACTCAAGGAGATCATTTTACACTGATCTATTATATATATATATATATATATATATATATATATATATATATATATATATATATATATATATATATTCATTCATTCATTATCTCCCGCGTATCCTCTATTAGGGTCGCGGTGGGGTTCCCCATGCCCATCCAGGGGAGAACGCCTCGGGCGCTGGGCAGATAGACCCAGGACAGGGCGCCAATCCATCGCTGGGCACACACTCACTCACACAAACACACTCTATATGGGGCAATTTTGAGAATTCAATTGACTTGATCCATGTTTTTGGACTGTGGGAGGAAACCGGAGAACCCGGAGGAAACCCACGCAGACACGGGGAGAACATGGAAACTCCACCCAGATGGGGATTCGAACCGGAAATCCCTAGCACTGAGAGGCAAACGTGCTAACCACTAAGCCACCGTGCCTATATATATATATATATATATATATATATATATATATATATATATATATATATATATATATATATATATATATATATATATAAAGCGTGCTTATATTTTTTTGACAGGAACATTTTTTATGGAGAGCATAAATATTTATAGATATTTTAAATTCAAAGTTTTTTTTTTTTTTTAAAGTGGCCAAATAGCAAAGTAGACTGAATGCTTTAATTTGTAATTTTTACTTTGAATTTATTTTATTTTGTTTGTCATACTTTTTTTCATAGTTGAAATTTTTATAAATTTGACGAGATATTTTCATAGAGAGCAAAGTATTTTAAGTTCTTTAAAGTTTAAGGTAATTTATTGTGAAATATTATTCCTGTCGGCTTTTGTTCTCATTCATATTCAGAACACATTTATATTTAGTGTGTTCAGTAAATGTCTAGTCTGTTCGTCCCGTGACCTAGTGTGCGCTTTGAGTTTTAGTCCCCTGTTGCATTTGAGTTTGATGCCCCTGACTTAGAAACACTACAAGATTTGCTATAGACGTTGACTGGTCATGTAACTACCCATCTACAACCTAATCTATACAACAATGTCATCATGTTGACATCATGTTGATGTTTTACAATGGCTTGTAAGATAATACTAATAGACACCATATTCATTGCAGTATGTTTGCATCAGCTCATGAATTAAAGCATTTCAATCTAGTGCCCTATATTACCATTATTTGCTATTATTTACCAGTATTTACCATTGTACTTGTGTCACTCCTACTACCTCATTTTGCACTCGGGTGAGGGAATGTCACCTGTTACTCCTAACCGCTATCAATCACCTGAATTTGAATCACCTGTTCCTTGTTCTGTTGTTTGTTAATTACTTCCGGTCCTCTGTTTTATAAGCACTGTTTCCGATTTACTTTCTTGCGTTGGATCACGCTCACCTGTCGTTGTGTTCTACCTTCAGGATTTACCTCTGCTATAGTGCGCCTCGTCTACATACAGTTCGTTTTGTTTTTCACAGCTTGGCGATAGTTTTCATCGCGGTTAAGCTGCCCTGCGTGGTGTTTTGTTTTTGCTCAGTCTGGAGAACAGTTTTTTTGTGTTTATTTAATAAACTGTATGCTCTGACCTGTGAGTTGCGCCGTCCTTCACTGCGTTGCTGACAACTTGTGTATATTGGTTATTTTATGGTGCTCGTCTTTGTATTGTAAACTGGAAGGATGTATATGTAGTATTTTGGATCTGTTTGTTGTATATTGTACAGTTTAGTGTATAATGTATATTCTAGAGATATCTACCTCACAACATTCCTTCTTTGTGTAAACATATTTAGGCAATAAAGCTGATTCTGATCATCACAAAAGAGACTTGACAGATTGTAGAACAAGTAAAGTAGAAATTATAACATCATGGTTAGCATGCATACCATTGGGAGTGTGCATTCTCTTCTGTGAATCCATTTTAATATTCCATTATGATAATTGTATTTTACATTTAGCATTTCCTATTCCTGATAATGTTTTGTTTTAACCCACAAGACAAACAATGACTTTTAAGTAAGCTGTTAATGCCACAACAATAATGAAAATGTAATGTTGATGACTTTACTGCAGGGTTGGCCATTATGCAAAGCTTCTCTCCCAGCACAGACCTTTAGAGGGTCCTCTGCTTTCCCTGTTTTATGCGTGGTGTTTATATTTACAAGGTGACTAATTATAGTTGCTTTAGAAAAACATTTCTGTCCCCCTGAGCTCTCCCTGCCTTTGTTACTCCTGACAGTACAGCTGCCAATGGCAACCACTTTGCGATGATAAGGTTTGAAATCAAGTCTGGGAAAAGAGAAATTAGTATTTTTAAATGCCATGTTGGTGAGGCCTCACTACAACCTAATCTGTTTTATCTGACTCCCAGAGTTTGGAATTTCCCTTAAAATATCTCAATCCCATGTGTTGTTTACTTCACATGAATCTAGGGAACACATATAAACCTTAAATTTATAATAATATACCAAAATTTGCTTTTTTAAGAAAGTGTTCTGTTTTTGTTTTACGACTATATTAATTCTGGTAGACTTTTAGCTGCTTCTCAAATATTTTAAAGATATTGTACCTGACTTACCTCGTACATTAACCTTGAATATCAAAGCACTGTCTCCTGCACGGCATGTGTATGTTCCAGCATCAGATAGTTGAACAGATTGGATAGTTAGTTTCCGGATGGTATTTTCTGCCTCTGTTACAACATTTTCCCCGGGCAGTATGTCAATGCCATCTTTGTACCACTGTGCAGTCGCATCTGATCTGGACACTTCACAACAAAGGAGTAGAGTTTCTTGTTTTACTATGTTTATATGGAGGTCTTCCTCTGAGATGTAGGCAAATGTCACAGGAGGAGCTGCGAAAATGACAAAAAGAAAATCTATTTTTTTTTATGAATTAATATTTTACACATCATTATTTCCATATTAGGCATGCATTTATGCGAAATGGTGGCCCAATGGCTAGACAATTGAAACTTATTACCACAGACCCAATATATAAATAAATGCAATATGCATATAGTTAATAAAAGCATTGTGAGAATGAAGTTTTAGTTAAGCATCGAAAATTGCCCCATTACATGCTTTTCCTGTTGCCGGCTTCTTCTTAAGCAGAACAAAGACTGTAATAAAAGCAGAAAGCAATGCACAGATGGCATAAACATTACAAGTTGCTTTTGCAGCTTCATAATTCAATGAATCGGTTAGAAAAAATGGTTATGTAGCTCAGAGAAGCAATGAAATGGATCTGTCCGAAGGTAGAGTGAGATGCTTTTAACCAACCAAGGATATAACAGTACATATGATGTGTTAGTCATATAATAGTGGTTTGGATAAGCTTCGGATGTCACCTTTTATGTCCACATAAAACTCGCTGATATCATCAGCTGTTATACAACTGTAAACCCCAGAGTGGAAAACCGTGGCTGACTGGATAACCAAAGTCCTCAAGGTGTGCTCTGATTGGATGAAAACTCCAGACTGAGGAAAAAGCTGCCTTCCATCCTTGTACCATTGAACCAGGGCCGAAGGCTCAGATATCTCACATTGGAGAGTGATAGGAAAGCCTGCTTCAAATGACTTGCTCTTCTCAGTGTCAGGGACAGCTGTGAACGTCACTCGCTGAGCTAGGAGTATTTTCATTCATTCAAAGAAATTAGTGGAATTACCAGATTTAAACATTAATTTTCTCTCCACTGGTTATGAGTCTTATTTTTACTGATGATATGGGGAATGACAACAATACAGCTCTCTGTATGAAAAAAAAATGTTTTCCTAAACATAGTTATTATGAAAGAGTGCATTTTATTAGATGGAGTTCTCTAAATATGTTGAGCCTACTATAAACTTAAAGGTATAAAAGTTTAAATTAGTTTTTTTTCTGTTATGAAGATTCTGGTGCTGGTTATGATGGACAACTGGATGGCTGGTTACATTTACTTGTTAAAAATTTTTCAGGACAAACAGCATTTAGTGGATGAAGCGTTATTTGATAAATGTTAGTGTTTTTGAGAAAAAGAAAATGTGTGGGGACTCAAAATCACCTGCAACATCCACCTTGAATGCTATGTGATCATCAACAGCTTCACAGCTATACATTCCTGAATGTTTGAGCTCAGCGGATTGGATGATCAGTGTCCTCAAAGTGCCCTCAGATTGGATGTCAAGTCCATTCTGTTGAAGGAGAGGCACACCATCTTTGTGCCAGGAAACCTGGGCAGCTGAGTCAGAGATTTCACACTGAAGTATAATTGGGCATCCTGCTTCAATGAACTTGTTCCGTGCAACTTCTGGAAGTGCTGAGAACCGTATGGGAGGAGCTATGGAAATTTTGGGAGGAGCTATGGAGATTTAGAGAAATCTTTAAGAATTTTAGAATTAATCTTGAATTCAAATCCATATATTTGTTACTATCTACTCTTTGTTATTGTTGTTGTAAAGAACCATTCATGTTAGTCAGAATGATTTTTACTTTTTAAGCCAGTTATGCTGTTATAATGCGTTTATGTTTAGGGAAATATTACAAATTAGTGGATGGCATTACTATTAAATGGTTAGGTTGATTTTTATAGAATTATTTACAGTTTGTTCAGCATTATCAAAATCACCTTGAGAATCCACTTTGAATGACACAGCAGCATCAGGACTGCTAGTATAACTTCCAGTGTCAGGAAGTGCTGCTGATTGGACAGTTACTTCTCTCAAATTTCCATCTCTTTGAATATTCAATCCACCTTTTGTTGAAAGTTCTGTGTCATCTTTATACCAGCAAACCTGAGGTTCAGACTCAGAGGTTTCACATTTTAGAACAATTGACGAGCCTATGCCCGTGGATCTGTTGTTCTCCACCTCTGAAAGTGGTTTGAATTGAAGTGATGGAGCTATGAATTTGTAAGTAGCATAAAGAGAAAATAGAATTGTATTAAAATACAAAGGGGAATAAAATAGATGACTACTTAATGTTTTACTTCAATCTGGTTGTATCTGTAACAAATTTTCAAATGCTAATGTTCAAATGTGCATTCAAATAGTCAATCCAGATAACTAGCTAGATGAGAAAACTTTCCTATATCAAATTGAAGCCCAGTAATTGATTAATCAGAGTTATTACAGATGTACAATTGTAGTCTTTGCTGCTTACACAAGTTTAGTTTATCTATATTAAATAATATTTTACTGATTTTCCTTAGAGATATTTTATGTTTAATTCATAGAAACTTGCAACCTCCCATTTTAAAGCACCAAGTAATCTAGATTGCTTGATCATAGAAAAATAAAATACAGCAACATCTAAAGTAAGACATACAAATAATATACAAATAACACGGGTGCCAGAGCTTCTATAGTAACAAAAATTATTTATATATTTTTACTAATGCAATTGATCCAAATACAAAACTATTGTATTTGGAAAAAAGTACTACACACTGCACAATACTAAATTCAATGTTGTTAACAATCAGCATATTAACTAATAAAAAGAGTCATCAAATCACCTTTGACTTCCATAGTGAATGTGAGTGCATCAGCATTGGTCTTGCAGCTGTATGTTCCACTGTGAGATAACTCAGAAGATTTCACAGAGAGTTTTCGTGTTTTACCATGGGCCAGAATTTCTACTCCAGTGTCAGAGAGGAGCTCTTTTCCTTCTTTAAACCAGCAAACGAGTGCAGTGGCATCTGAGACCTCACATTCCAGTTCAAATGGTTCTCCAATCACAGCAGATTTATTCTTCTGAACTTCACTGATAGCTGAAAACTTCACTGACGGGGCTATGGGCATCAATGTAGAAAGATGCATTTACAGTCATTAATTACCTCAAATGCAAATACAAAATGTATTTTAATCCTTAAGAAGTTAAGAGTTGCATCAAACTATGCTTATCTAAAAGAGATTAGGCAATTTGAATGCCCATACAAACATACAAGCAGGTTAAGCAACAGTAAATGAAACTTTGACAATAAGTAACACACAGTGATTGCACAGACATGATGTGTATTAGTAACGCAAGAGATATACAAAAAAACATCAGAAAGAATACAGTGAATAAAGAGTGCATTTTATGCTTGTTTTGAATGTTTTGTAAGGTTACTGAATTTTGGAAAATGATTGATATATACATTTATTGATTTTGTTTCATATTGCTGAAGTAACTGAAAAATAATATAAAGTAAAGCTGATACAAAACCCAGCAAATGAAGACCCTACAGTCATTTCAGCTCATTTATTGATTTGCAGAGGGTGCAGTGCAGACACATGGTCATACAAATCAACATAAATTTACACCTAGGGGTATTTTACAACCCCCCTTTCCACAAAAGGGTATATTTTGAAATGAATGCCTTCAACACCACAAAAGACAATGCAAAAAAAAATTTGAATTCGGTACAAATAACATTTTTCCACATTTAGCGACTAAACTAAAGAAAATGGCCATTGAGATTGAGTTTTACAGAATCATCTGCTAGTGACTGTATTTAAGGTCTGTATCTGTAAGTGAGTTTATGGTATATACCTTTGGGCTAAACTTAGCCAAAAATTAACGTTGATAGTTGATGTCATCAAATTATTTAGGGGAAAAAAGTACAAAAAATTGGCAGGTGTAATCTGCATACATGTGACAAGACCAATATTTGTAGGTTTAAGTTGCCGTTATGCTCAATCGTTTCCCCAGAAGTACATGTCTTTTTCAGCAAGACAATGCCATACAATTACCATGGACAGGCCATATCTCCCATACTGGAAATATATGGATTATCATAAAAAGGAGAGTCAGACCATGGCAAACATGTCCTGTTAATCAGCTCAAGTAATTTATACAGCAAAAATTAGCAATACTTTCATGTACAATACTGCAACAATCAGCATCTTGAATTTCCAAATGATCAAAAGTCTAAAAGTCTATGTGATCTAAGTGAAAAACATGTCTCTGTCCCACTTTTTGTGTTGTAGGCATCAATTTCCAATTGGGTTAACAATTAGCCAACAAAATATTTTCTTTTTAAAAAAACAAATGAACCCTGTAAATTCTACAAAGAACATTAAAATCCAAACTGGCACCCTCTTGTTATGAGGCAACACTGGTACCCACTGTGTCAGCATTAACTATTGTTGCCATTATTTTAGCTACTTGACCTGCTTAAAATAGCTTTGGATGTGAGAATTTTAATATTTCCAAAGAGACTAATAAATATCACAGATTTAGATGTCAATGTAACGGAAGCTTCAATATGTAACAAAACCTAGGTGTGGATTAGTTTAAACCAAATAGCTGCTGCTGGATCTTGATGCAAGGATTTGATTATATTCAAATCAGTTCAGTAAATCACTAATCTGTGTGCTTTAAATGAGCCTTAGATATGATAATAATAAAGGACAATACAGTTCCATACACACTGAGTATTAGTAATCACTGGATGATTGAAGGGGTTAGTGTTCTAATCAGATGGGTTGAACTGTCAAAGGTGATTGGAGAGTCACCTGATGTATCCTCAGCAATCAGGATTTTGGCATCCTTTGTCGGGAAATTGTACATTTCAGAATCGGAGGGCTCAGCTGATTGGAGTAGAGTTCTCAGACTCTCTTCTGATTGGCTAACAGTCAGACTATTTTGTATGTATTCGTCTTCTTGAGTGTAGCAGAAGACAGGGGCAGTTGAGTGTCTTAGCTTCTTTTGTGGAACACTTATGTTGCCTCCTTCATTTGTGGACATGTTGGGAATTTTCTCAGTCTCAGGTGGTGTTGAACCGTTCTGCTCTCTCACTAAAGGGGTTAATTTAGATTGTTTTAAAGAAAGAAATTTCTATTACAGATGTATTTAAGTGGACGTCTAATAGCTGTGCTTTATGTCTGGCATGCATGATATAACAAAATCTATTGGTATATCTATTTGCACTGAGACAATAATCTAAAAATCATAGATGTGACCTCTAGTAGCTAAAAATTTTTTTTTTTGATTACTTTCTTTTCTTTAAAGATCATAATTCCTAGTATAAAAATGTTAACTAAATGTTTAATGGATTGATACTAGATTTTAAATCACCTTTGACATACACTTTAAATTTTATGACATCATCCATCGCCTCGCAGTTGTAAACTCCTGTGTGACAGAGGTCTGCAGTGGGAACAACCAGTCGTCGTATGTAAGCCTCTGACTGGATCACTAATCCATTTTTAGTTTGGAGTTGTATTCCATCCTTAAACCAACAAACTGGAGCATTTGGGTCTAATATCTCACACTGTAGTACTAGAGGCATGCCACATTCAATTGTCTTGGTCATGGCACTCTCAGGTAGAGGTCCAAATTTCACTGGTTTAGGTGGGGAGACTTCAAAATTGAAGAAATAAAGGTAGAAATATTAATGCTGTTGCACAGTGTTTATTTGATGTAGCCTTTCTTCTCATTTCAGTACTAATGTTAGTTGTTTCTATATCTGTAACTGTTATGTTAGCCATATTGTCTTAAATCACCTTGTACTTTGCCTTGTTTCATCACAGCTATATCCCTTGTCTCAGTGCTGTGTGCCTCTGTGTGTGGTATCTTAGGTAACTGGGTAAATTCTTTCTTTGAGATGAGGTTAGATGTCATATTGCTCTCATCTTCCTGCTGAACAATTGATACTTCTGTAGTCCCACAGATTTGAATCTTCTGATTAGAAACGGCACTCTGTGCTTCTCTGAGACAGACTGCTTCAGTGGGCCTCTGATCCAGTAGGTCTTGGGACGTTGAGATATTCGTCTTTGCAACTAGAGTGCATCAAGTTATATAAAGAAAAGTTTGTATTACTACTATGACAAAAGTACACAATGTCTTAGGCTGACATGTTGAGAAGCTAAGTTAAAGCAGCTTATATTTCAGTACAAGTTACAAAATTGTCTTACTTATTGATCTTTAAAAAATTACTATTATGCCAAACAAAGTATGTTCAATTTCCTAATTTTAAGTACCATGATAACAGTTATTGTTCATGGTTATAAAAATGTAATGAAAGATGGTTATGTTAGATGTAAACTTTTTGTAATATGTTTAGTTGTAAATTTTAATTAAAGTTACAACAAGATGCCTCTGAAACCTTTCCTAATTTGTTCAATTATCTTTAGAACCCATGCAATTTATTTATTATTAACTGTTTCATTTAAGTTATTTGGATTCAGTTAATGAATCAAAATGGAAAATGGCATTAAATTGTTATGTTGCAAATACTGGCAATGGGATGTACTTTGCTCTCATCATTATTTGCGTAATGATGGAGCTAACAATTTAAATCACCTTCACGATCCACCTTAATTGCTAAAACATCATCCGTGCATATGTCTTCTACATTGTTGTCACTTCCGTCTTCTTGCAGACTGCTGACCTTGTACAGAATGAAGTGTTGCAGTTGCTGTAGCTCTTCTTTGTTAGTGCATACCATTGAAGTGGCAGACTGAACTTGCTTGGAACATGGTTCCATGTGGACGTCTTTTTCTGTTGACTTATGTAGACCACTGGGGCTTAAAGTTTGTGTGCTCTTTCGGATTTGCCCTGGCAATGCCATAAAAGCCAAACTTTCTTTATCAATCTCCTCTTTCGTGAACTCTAGGCCTGCACTGAAACTTTGGCTTTCCTTTGGAAACTTCTCATTTTGCAGTACTGGAGCATCAGTGGTACCTCTTTCTTCATTTTTAATCTTATTAGTCACCTCAGGAACAGCATTAGGGCTCAGGCCCTTCTTATTCATTTTCTCGTTTGTCAGCTCTGAAAATCCATCTAATATTAAGACCTCCGTATTGTCCTTGTATATCCCCAAGGTAGGAAATTTCCTTAGGCTCCAGCTTCCCTCATCTTTTCCCATTTCCATTCTCTTCTCCAGCTCTGGAACCGTGGTGAAGCTCAAGCTTTCCTTTACGATCTTGCTCTTTACAAACCCAGCCAAGGATTCTGCTATAGTTGTGTGATGTGCACAAAGAAAAGTTTCAGTGGGTCTTCAGTGTTGATGTGGATAAAAAAAATGTTTGCATTGTTGTCAATTTTAAGAGTATACAACATAAAAGATAATAAAAAGAGACGACCATGACACAGAGTGGTCTAAAGACAAATCACAGTCAAGCAAAAACAGACAGATGTTACCTGCTAATGTATTACAGTTAGTATAGTTGCTTTTGAACTTTCATTCATACTTTCATTTTTTCACTCATTCATCAGTCACCCCAATTATAAATTATTTTTTAAATAAAGAATTAATATGGACATGTCAAGAAATTATAAAGAGGGTTCTTAAAAAAGCATGGGGTAGATAATTGAAGCAAATGAGCAATTATAAAAAAAATACCTAATGCCTTTATGAAAGATAGCTACAAAATCACAATCATTCACTGGGAAGGTGCACCTACAGACCAACTGGATGTTGGATTAAGACACAATAGCAAAGATTAGTTTGGGAAACATCAAGGATGGAAAACCAGGGTGCATAGATTCAGCAGCTTTAGAAATTTAGAAAAGGTCACATACCACTGTTGTTAGTGGCACAAGAGTATTGGGTTAATTATGCTTAATGTGGAGTAGTAATTTATCACCTTTTACATCCACAGTGCACTGGACAGTCTCATCAAAGATCTCACCCTTGAGCACTTCAGAGTGAGACTGCTCGGCTGTTTGGAAAGCCACAAAGAAAACAATAAGCTGACTAACTTCAACCAGGTCAATTCTCCAACACAGAAAGGGGAAGAAAGAAGAGTGCCAAACCACCTTTGTCCAAATTTAACTGCATTCCATCATCAGGTGTCCTGGTTGTGTTTCTCCCATTGTCTTGTGTTTCAGATGATTTGATGATTAGACTTCTTATTGACACCTCTGACTTTATTTGAGATGTACATTCATCAACAGCTTGAGGCACACTCTCTACGTGTTCCTTTGGCAGACTTTCAGCAGAACTCACGATTGTATATGACTCTGCTATAACGATGCTTTCTGCACCACAATTGCGGTTTTTAACTCCAGGTTCATCCAGCAGTTTCAAATGTGGAGCTATAGATGATCATTAATAAAGCAATACTTAATATGAGTACAGTTGTCAGTATATAATTAAACTGTGTTATGGCTATAAGAAGCCAGCTGTGTGTATAAATTATATTGTGAAAACACAGCTGAAGCCTGCACAGAGTGCAAAGTTGTTAGTTGGCACGCTTAAATTGTAAGTAAATTAGAGGCAAGTATTCAAAAATCACCTTCATCTTGAATTTTATACTGGATGACCTCATCGATTCTCACAGAGTCGTACCGTCCAGACTCAGAGGGCTGAGCTGCCATTACAGCAAGTTTCCCCTTGGTATCTTCCTTTATGATTTGAGGTTGATTTTTTGAAAGGAGTTGTACTCCATCCTTGTACCAACACACCTTGGCGAAGGGGTCTGAGATCTCACAGTGTAGATCGGTAGGGTAGCTTGCTTCAAACAGGTGGTTCTGCCCAACCTCAGGGAAGGTTAAGAACTTCACTGGTGGAGCTTTGCATGGTTGTGGAATATACATACCATTAATATTTACACCTTCCCAACCTGACTAATCTGTGATTTCTCAGACCTTATGCCAAAAAGCAAGTTAAATGTAGTTATGCAAACCATGTATCAACAGTATCAATCTGCTGCCCACAAGACAAGATGCATAAGTAAGAGACATGTCCATACTGACATTAAGACACATATATCGTTAGTCTGCTTCTAGTTCACAAAAAATGTAGTTCGAGTTACAGGAATTACATGCTTCTTATAAAGCAACAAATCACCTTGGATGTCCACAGTGAACTGTACAGAGTCATCAGGCGTGTGGCAGCTGTACAGGCCAGAGTGACTGGAATCTGCTGACTGGACTACCAACTTCCTCAGCCTGCCCTCAGCCTGTATGTTCCAGCCGGTTTCAGTAAGGATTTCCGTTTCACCCTTGTACCACTGCACATGGGCAGTAGGATCTGACACCTCACAGCAGAGGGAAAACTGTCCACCAGCTTCAATGCATTTAATCTTTTCAAAATCCGGAACAGCCATGAACTGTACTGGAGCAGCTACAGATGACGATTCACAACATCAAAGCTTTATTAATAACGGACCATTTTCAGAATGACGACAACAATAGCTGACAGACAACATTTACAAATGCGATAAAACAGAGAGTCTGCAAAATGACACTTGAGTGTCTTGAAAGCACTTTGTCATAATATATCTGATGAGTAACATGGAGGGAATGTTGCCATGTTAAGTTAGGTTCAGTATGTTGCCACGTAAGTTACACAAATAATAAGAAATAGTGGCAGAATCACCTTTGATCTCAACATGAAACTCAATGATGTCATCCTTTGTTGTGCACCAGTACACACCAGAGTCAGACAGAACTGCAGCTGGAATAATTAATTTCCTTATACAGCCCTCATTTTGGAGGTCTACTCCAGACTGTGCAAAACATTCCTTTCCATCCTTAAACCAGTCGACTGGTGCAGAAGAGTCTGATATCTCACACTGCAGGACAACAGTGTCGCCTGCTTCAATGCACTGTCTTCTTTCACGTTCTGGTTTAGCTGAGAACCTCAATGATGGAGCTAAAGATATTTTGAAAGTTCTTTAGTTCCCCACTTTTAGCAATTCTACTTCTACTATTTTAGAAAGGGCTGAGTTGTGTTTTTTATGTAATTATGTAAAAAACTGAGGTCATAATTGTTAGTAGCTTATCAAAATATATTGTGCAGTTTATGTTATATGAAAACATATTTACCTTTTATTTCCACATTGAACTGGACAGCATCAGCTTTTGTCTTGCAGCAGTACACTCCAGCATGAAAAAACTCTGCCTTGTGAACAACCAGCACCCTCTTATTCCCATGAGACTGGATGCTTAAATCAGTCTGTAGAAGGAGTTTTGTTCCATCTTTAAACCAAAACACCTGGGCACTTGGATCTGAGAGTTCACACTGAAGAACGATTGGACATCCCATCTCAATTGTCTTGTTCCTCTCATTTTCTGGAAGCTCTGCAAACCTTACAGGTGGAGCTAAGAATATTTTTTTTTTTTATCAGTGTTGGAATTTCAAAAACTATATTATAAGTTTTTATACTTCCAAAAATCATCACTAGCCTTTACTGTTTTCATATATCTATCCTGATGTAAAACTACATTGGGCTATGTAAACTAAAACAGCATTTTGTTTGGCCACAAATGCTTGTAAAGTTAAACCCACCTTCAACTTCCACATTAAATCTGATGACGTCGTCAATGGCGTCACAGCTGTATACACCGGAATGAGAGAACTCTGCTGACTGGATCACAATTCTTCTCATAGTTCCTTCTGACTGTATGTGAAGACCTTCAACTGAGTGCAGTTCAATGCCATTCTTATACCAGCGAACTGGGGCTTCAGGATCAGACAGTTCACAATAAAGGACGATTGGATTGCCAACTTCAACAAATTTATTTCGGTCCATCTCAGACAGTGGGGTGAATTTCACCAATGGAGCTGTATATGTACATGCATATAGAATTAATTTTTATAGTAAATCCAATAAGCACCCATACTTATAACATCAGTGCATGTGCCTACCTTGTATATACAGAGCAGCTGAATCACGAATTCCGTAAGCAATGAAGGTGATTTCAGCTCCATTGTCAGTGTCTCGAACCCCTCGAATTCGAAGAGACTGATGAGTCCGTGACCGTCTGATTAAGAAACGTTCATCTTCTTGAATTTGAGTTCCATTCCAAAACCAGGTGCCTATGACGAATGCTGATAATTCAATAGAAAAACAGGCGTCCTGGCCTTCTGGCACCAAGGCATCCTGAAGAGGTGCTTGTATTTTGGCCACTGGCACTGTAAACAAATCAAAATATAATATAATATATATATATATATATATATATATATATATATATATATATATATATATATATATATATATATATATATATATATAATACAATCGCCTGCAGAAGACTTTTGAAAAATGGCAACAAATACAAAAGCAATTAATAGGCATTATAAGGGTTGTAATCGTTTTACCAAGGTGAACTGCTCGTGGAAACTCCATATATCCACTTCTTCCATACTTGTTAACACTACAAATGCGAAATCTGTAGTCAGCCTCACATGGAACACTGTCACCAAGAATCTCCACTGCTGTTGCTGAATCAGTGGTTAAGCACTGTAGCCATTCCTGGGAACCCATTTCTTGTCGCTCTATGATGTATCCTGAGGGTGGATTTTTACGACAATCCTGTGCTGGAACCCATGACAGGAGTGCAGCATTTGCACGTTCAGTGTTAATCTGAACTCCCATTGGACAGCTAGGTGGGCAGTGTCTGATGGCTGTGAAAGAATAAGCATAAATAACATGTTTATTTTTGTACACTTTGTTGTGTTGATGTAATTTTTTGTTATACCAAAACTTTGTGTCAAAGTGGTACAGTGCTATGCGCTGCTGTTTTGGTTCTAAGACCGAGCCAACAATTTTTGTGTAATTTCTGTGTGGTGTTCTCCCTGTATCCACCTGCATTTTTTTCTGGTTCTTTAGTTTTTAGTAAGATGCTTGATTGGAGATAAATTTTAGATGTTAAATTTGCCTCAGTTGTTACATTTGTACATGAATATGTTTGTGTTTTCCAGCCAAAATGACAATTTATTAAGGTAAATGTTTTAAAAAGAAAAGAAACCCCAAAAATATCATATATATTTAGGCCCTACTCAAATCTTAAGATTTTTATTTTTTATTTTTATTGTGGCATAATAATTTGGGCCCATGTCTCTAGGTGGCCCAATATTTTTGAACATATATTAGTAGATGTCTCAGTAGGATGCATGTTACTAAGTGTATTTGTAATATTAAAAATATGTCGCCAAGTGTTCCATTTATTATAGACACATGTCCATAAGTGTCCTGAAACTTGCCACCAATATATATTATTACTGTTGGACATACATCCATAGATGCCTTGGTCACTCTTCCCTAGGTCTCCCAGTGCTTTTGAAAACATGTCTTAGGTGTTTCAGTACATTTGGGAACATGTCTTATAGTGATCTAATACTTTTAGACAGTTGTCTCTTCATCCCAATATGTCCCTAGGTACCCCAATACTATAGACCAATTTCCAAAAATGTCTTAATACCACAATTCTGACAAGGTATATCACTGATTCTGATCTGTGCAGCCTTAATATATCACTTTGCAGTGTGGTAATTATTTATATCTTACAATATCACTGAACAATTTACTTGATTGTTTAACTGTATTATTATTATTATTATTATTATTATTATTATTATTATTATTATTATTATCATCATTATTATTATTCATTCATTCATTCATTATCTCCCGCTTATCCTCTATTAGGGTCGCGGTGGGGTTCCCCATGCCCATCCAGGGGAGAACGTCTCGGGCGCTGGGCAGATAGATCCAGGACAGGGCGCCAATCCATCACTGGGCACACACTCACTCACTCACACACACACACTCTATATGGGGCAATTTTTGAGAATTCAATTAACTTGATCCATGTTTTTGGACTGTGGGAGGAAACTGGAGAACCCGGAGGAAACCCACGCAGACACGGGGAGAACGTGGAAACTCCACCCAGATGGGGATTCGAACCGGGAATCCCTAGCGCTGAGAGGCGAATGTGCTAACCACTAAGCCACCGTGCCGCCCATTATTATTATTATTATTATTATTATTATTATTATTATTGTTGATGTTATTCAAAAATGGTTTAACTAGCCAACCTTTTACTCTGAGCTGAGAGGATGTCTTTGATCTTCCAACGTAGAACATGACCAGGCCAGAGTCCTGGGGTGTTGTATTTACAAAGACCAAAATGTGGGTTCTGCCAAAAGATTTTAGGATGGTCTGATGTGTCTCCCTTAGCTCAATCCCATCCTTGTACCAGTGAATGTCCATTTCCTCCTCCTCTACTTCCACACAGAATGCTGCATTTTCACCTTCTAGAACATCCACTTTTCTAGGTAGCTTTCGTACAATAGTTCCTGAGAGAGAAAAAAAACAATCCCAAAATATGGCTTATACTTTTATATTTAGTTTTAATTTATTTAATTTATTTAAACACAGATTGATACTACATTTCACTTTTTTGTTTGCTTTGAAGCCCTACTCTTTAAAAATATATTTACCTTTAACAGTTACCTCAGCAATGCTCCTTCCTCCATCTGGCATCTCACAGAGATATATTCCATCATCATCAACTCCCATGTCACGGATTGTGAGTCTGCGTTTTGTCCCCCACTCTTCCATCCCGTACTTGGCCCCTGGTTGTAGCCTTCTGTCTTCTAAATACCATGTAATGGGTACAGAGTCCTCTGGCACCTCACATTCAAGAATTGCTAGGTCTCGCTCCCAGACTTGCAGGTCATTAAGAGGTTGTTTAAATCTTACCGGTGGCTCTGACATGTAAAGAATAAAAGTTTTTAAAACCTCCTAATTCACATGAGAATGTAACCTTTTTTTTTTTTTTTTTTTACATGTTTTAATGTAGTCGTCTTTCAGCATCAATTAAAAATACTCTTGCCACTTTGTAAATATTAATACATATATATACATAATAAATCGTGAAAAAACACCTTATTTTTAAGTTGTATAACCCTGATTTTCAAAAATAACTAGGATATTTGATAAAACACAATAAAAATAATAATCCAATATTTGTAATTCTCCCACACTTTCATTAAACAGAATAAATATTAAGAAACTTTATTCATGTTTAAATGTAAAGCTAGGATGACTGGGATTTCGAAATCCTGTGGATAAGTCCACTCCTTTTGGCTAACCCTTAGAGGGCCATCAGCCAGCTTTTGATATATAAGAGATTTAGAAACAGATTTAGTGTTTGAAAGATCTCTGTTTATCTATAAAAGGAAAAGTAAAAATTATGAAGCAATTTTAAATAAATCAAAGGTATTGAGTGCATACTTTTTTCTTACATAAAATAACATCCAACAAAATTTAGTAAAATCGAAGGTAATTTCAGTGATAACTATTTTTACCTTTGGTCATTGAGCAGATCTATCCTATCTATCTATCTATCTATCTATCTATCTATCTATCTATCTATCTATCTATCTATCTATCTATCTATCTATCTATCTATCTCCCCCCCCCCCCCCCCCCCCCCCCCCCCCCCCCCCCCCCCCCCCCCCCCCCCCCCCCCCCCCCCCCCCCCCCCCCCCCCCCCCCCCCCCCCCCCCCCCCCTTATTTAATGTTCATGTAAACGTTTGTATTGCTGCTTGCTAGCACATGCTATGTGTTTGTGCACAGTTGGCGTATTGTAAAAAAACAATCAGCACATGCTGTAAGATAGGGCCCGGTCTTACATATACTGCATGTCTCCACATTTCCCTAGTAACGGTAGATGCAACATTACTTGCATTGGGATATTTGTTTTTACCGCACAAATCTGTGATCCATGACCCATGATTCAGCCAAAGACAGAGCTTTTAATAGAGTACTACTTAGTTATTTTTGAGACCCTCATCTGGTATCGATGTTGTGAAATGTTTTGAAATCATGCCACATTTTATTTTGCACCTGTTCTGATTTTATTGAGTTTTGCTGTCATCCATTTATTTTTTTGGTCAATAAACAGATTGAAACCAGTCTGTATATGAATTAATTAAATGAAATTTATCTAAATTTATAAAGCAAACATTTCTGCTTTTACTAAAACTGGGCATAAAGATTTATGCTTAGTGGTTAGCACGTTCGCTTCTCAGCACTAGGGATTCCCGGTTCGAATCCCCATCTGGGTAGAGTTTCCATGTTCTCCCCGTGTCTGTGTGGGTTTCCACCGGGTTCTCCGGTTTCCTCCCACAGTCAAGTCAGACAAGACACGTTGTTCTGTTGAACAATTGGAATTCTGCTGTACAATCCATAAAGAATTAAACATGGACAAGACATTATTTTAATTATTTATTATTAATTTACTTTTTGAACATTAAATTTCAATTTAATGTGTTTATATTACTTTTGGCATTTATAGTCACTTATAACTGATTTATTTAAAGGAAATAATATTCTAAACACAGTACATTTTGAAGCATTGTAATTATAATTATAAGAATCAAAGGCTATTATCACGTTGCTGGATTAGGGAGGAAATAAACTGTAACAGATACCATCAAGCAACAGTAGACATCTGTACAAATTCCAAACCACTTAGTATAGCGAATTTCTATTTTTTTTTTCTGTGCTTGTTGTCCCTTCACTTACATTAATGTTTTATTAAAAAAGACTATTGTATATAATTTCTTTCCTCAGTTTAATTGTTGGTTGTTTTCTCATGCATGTGTGAAAATTAGTTTTTTTTTTTAAACACATTTGTATGTTGTCTCGTTTTGCTTTATTGCCATGCAGTCACTTTGACTTTGCTGTTTAGTTGACTAGGTGAGAAATGTGATCCTACTGCAAAATATTGCTGCCATGTGCATAACCCCTCCCCTGCCTTTCAGAGCTTAAGTAACTTTACAGACTTGAGACTGGAAAGATTTTTCCATATATTACTGAACTGAACTGAACCCCCTGATGTGTTTTGTGTATTTTTTTAATGGAAGTTAATTTTTAATCATAAAATTTTATTAAATGCCAGAATACACTACTGGGCCAGGAATAGGCTTTTATATTTAAATCTCAGAAATGACTAATCACCAATAATCAAACTCTTTCATATACAGCTTACCTTTAACAGAAAGATGCACTGCACTCAGTGTTTGTCCAGCCGTGTTTGACGCAGCACAGACATATAACCCGTTGTCTTGCTGTTTGCAGTATAGAACTTTCAAGGTAAAATAACCCTCTCTGTCTTCGTATAGCAGATATCGTCGTCCAGACAAAATAATTCTTCCGTCTTTCCTCCAGATGATTTCTGGTTTGGGTTTCCCTGTCACAAAGCACCGGAATTTTGCATGCTTACCTTCTGTTACTGCAAACATTTTTACTTTGGCCGTGTTTGGCAGAGGGTCATCTTTAAGTCGTGTTGCAACCTGTCTGCTGCTCCTCTGCTTGCCCTGATGTGCTTTCCAGTGAGTATTAGTATAACCATTGCGGTTTCCTTCGTCCTCATGTCCAGGTCCCGCATCCACTAACAGGACAGCTCCAGCCAGACTTTCACCAAACTCATTCCTAGCTTTGCATGTGTAGACTCCACCATCAGGTGCTCTGGTTTTAAAGATTTTCAGCTGAAACCACCCTCCATCTTGATAGCCTATGTTAAAGTGGGTGCTCTCAAAGATCTCATTCAGTTTCTTCCCATCCTTCTCCCATACAACCTCTGGCCTGGGTTTTCCCCATAACTTACAGGAGAAGACAGCATCTTCTCCTCGGCCTACTCGTGTTGACAGCGGTTTGATGAGGAACCGAGGTTTGTTTTCCTCCCTCAGCTCCATTTCTTGAGCCTCACCCTCTACTTTGAGAGTTGCTGCCGCATATGTCTCCCCAATGCAATTTTTAGCCTTGCAAATGTACTGGCCACTATCTTCTAGTGTCACTGATGGGATTATGAGATTGTAAACATTGCCATCTTCAAAGATCCGATATTTGCCCCCGGGATGTATTTTCTCATTACTTCTTTCCCAGATCACTGCTGGTCGAGGATCCCCACTAATCTGACATTTTAAGACGGCATCGGTTCCACTTTGCACTACCACAGGACGTGGGTAGGCCAGAAACCGGGGTGCTCCACCAAACACATCCATGTCTTCTTGTTTGCCAGCTTTACCTGGCAGGCATTCAGTCTGTTTGTCTATCTCTCTCTTCGTTCAGCTTTTTTTTTCTTGGTCAGCTTTTTGTCTAAATTAAAGGACAGAATGCCGTCATTTTTTCAGTATATGAGCCATTAGTATAATAAATTAATTGTTTTTTCAACGTATAAAAAGTTTAATTCAAAAAGGTTAGTTATATTATTTATTATTTAACTTAAACATATCTTTACTTGTTGAAAAATAATCACTGATAACATTTTAAACTTCTGAAGTGAAGTAAATGATCAGCATATGATGTGGGGATTGTTTTGGTTGTTGTAATTCCATGATTAATATGGGCTTTTAGATTGTACACTGTTAGACATTTATTAAGCATAGTGCTCTGATTATATTGCTAGCTTATAGGAACCACCACAGTATTTGACTACTGTATTTTGTATCTTTATTACTCACTTCTGTTTAAACAAAACAATTGCTACATATTGTCTTGCTGATGCAACTTAGCTATGTTGGACTTTGTTGTAGGTTTTAGAAGGTTTCAAAAATGTTCCTGTTGGCCCTTTAGCTACTAATTTATTCATTTATTCCTTCATTATTTACTACTTAATCCTCCACTAGCGTTTCGGGGGGGTTCACAATGCCCATCCAGGGGAGAAAGATTCGGAAGCTGGGCAGATACACCCAGGACAGGGCGCCAGTCTATCGCTGGGCACACTCACTTGCACATACAAACACATACTATATGGGGCAATTTAGAACATTCAATTTACCTTGAATCCATGTTTTTGGACTGTGGGAGGAAAGTGAAGAACCCAGAGGAAACCCACACGGACACTGGGAGAACATGGAAACTCCACCCAGATTGGGATTCGAACCGCCCCAGCTTCTAATATGGTTTCACCTTAAATACATTTAGCCTAGAATAAAACAAGTGCCTTAGAAGTAAGCATTGCTTAATCAGCTTTACTTAAACAATTTTTAAGCCATTTTGGTGCAACCAGTCCAAACAATAACTATAAAGTATTACACAAGTCAATTTTTGCACTTCTACATATAATGCTGCATGACATTTTTGGTAGATTAATAAGGTAAAACAATAATACCTACACATGTTGTTATTTCAGTGAGCCTGTTACTGCCAAAATTTTTTGTCAATATTTCACACAAAACATGATGGGGAAATAATTTGGCTCAGAATGCATGCATTTATTAAAATTTTCATAAATTCTAAAAAGACATTAAAAAAAACATAAAAGCTGTTACAGATTTAGGAGATTAGCTTTTAAAAATGTTATTTCATGTTTGTTGATTTAACAACAAATTGAAACTGAAACATGGAACAATGTTAAGAATAGTTGCTACATATTCTAAAATAAGTGTCTGTTATTCCCCTTCATTTTCCCCTCTTTAGAGTGTAGATGGTGGAATGCACACTAGATGAATTTGATGGCAGCACAGGATTGCATTTCGCATTGGTATTTACTCCTAGAACTTTCTAACACATGTGCCCTGTGTGTGAGGGAAGCCAAAGCCAACAGTCTGGAGGTGAACAGTGGCCACAACACATAGCTTGCACAGCTGGTGCTGTAATTCAATGGGAAAGTGCTTTATATAGTCAATCCTAAATAAAGGTCTGCAAGAGGGCTTGTGTCAGGTATCACAAAGCACAGCCTATACACATGCATGCACATACAAACACAACTCTCACACACGCCAGCACACAGATGCAGCACACATCCAGTGGGACTCTTGAAGACAAAATATGTCCTGCCTTCATCACACCCCTCTTGGCACACTTGTTCAAGAATTTGGCCCCTAAATGTCATTGTCAAAATTAGTTTCATTTCTCATTTAGCCTGGAACAGAAGAAAAGGAAATGCATGCACAATTTAAAATATCCAAGCTGAGTGTTTTTATGGCAAGACATGTACTCCCAATATTAATATCATTTAATTTTTAATTGTGGCTTCTAAATGGTGATGTAGGCCTACCTAAATATATAAGCCTGAAAAATGCCATTCAACATTATTAGACACATCTACTATAAATCTAGTTTTGACATCAATAGGATAGTATAGCATATTCATCACAGTATTCACAAAAGTTGCCTGCCATTTTCTGTTGATTTTGAGAACATCCATGCTTTTTGTGTGAATATAACGCTTTTAAAAAAATAATAGTGTGTTTTACTAAACCATCTGTGTTCTAAAAAGCGTTCTACATTACATTTTTACATCAGGATGAAGAACTGGAATTTTGATGTGTAATCTTAGTTACAGATTCAATACAGGCAGTTCATTAATCCAAAACAATTAATTAATAATAGATTATCATATAAAAATATAAAAATTATGTAGTAAACTAGGTAGTAAAATCTTAAACTTATGTATGTAATACATTAGGATACGAACCCGTTTACATCACATACGTGTAAACAGTCTGGCTGAATCTGTTTGGATTGGATCTGTGGTGCAGCCAGTATATAATATAATAGAAGTCCTACTACTAAATAATTTGTTCTTTGTTTACACTATGTTTTTTTTAAAATATTTTAAGAGTTTCCAGAGTCTCAATACATATACAAATCTCATAATCATTTCACTAAAGTGGACCGGTGACTAGCACAGAACGTTTCTAATGCACACACAGCGACAAATGAAAACATTTTAACCGAAGCAGCTATTTTCTTTACAAGGGACTATATCATGTCAGGGACATCCCTGTAGTCTCATCCTCATAGTGCAACCACAGTGCACTTTGGCATCTTTGGACAGTATTAGATATTAAATTTACACAGTAGATGGGTATTGTATTAAATTGTCTATTAGAAATGCAAGAGGATTTAATATTGCAGTATTGATTACACATTAACTTCAATACTTAATTTAAAAAAGGTAACGTATATGTAAAAAATATGATCTTTTTTTATAACATAGTCTATAATAACAACACATTATACATTTATCTTTGTTTAATTTGTGAATTAAATCTTTACAATTTCATTTATAATTTCTCCACTAAAAACACAGCAGACTTAAATAACAGCAAATAAACTACCACCAATACATAAGTTATCTCAGAGATAAATACATAACTATCCAAGCAGTCAAATAAATATGTCTGAAACCACATGTCGCATGCAGTTTTCAAAGGCATAAACAAAAGGTTAACAAGGAAGATTGACCCCATGTTTATGCTTCTAATTTAATTAGGTTGCCCTCTGACCTCGGTGGAGCAGTACTTCAATGGTTGGAATGACCCACCTCTCTTTTAGTCCTTAGATTTGAGTGTGGAAATACATTCTGTGCCAAGCCTCTGTTTGTGTTGATAAAATTGCAGACCTGCTCCTCTGGATGTTTATTTCCTGCAGCTTCCTTTTTGAGTAAATCCGTCTCCAGTTGGATACAAAGCCTTTCAGGAGCCACTCTACAGTCATTTGTTGTCATCCCTCCATTTCGTTAAGGGTTTTTTTTTCCCCCACATGAATTAGAACAGGTTTTCTCAGCACAAGTCAAAAGCCACCTTCCACACTCAACAGCGGTCCCACAACCTCTGTGGTGTTCAGCTCTGAGACACCCCAAGTGTCATTGTTCATGGAAGACCGTTAAATGCTTTTGCAGCTGCTGCTGTCCCCTAAAAATACTGGCAGCCCTGATGACAGCAGTGAAGATAAGTTAGGCTCTCCATTCACTTGCTTGCTGTGGCTAAAGATAGATTAGATGGCTTGTACAAAGTAGATTGCTGGGCTTTACTTGAGACCTTGCAATAAAACCTAAGGAGAAGGACAACAGCCGTTTGGCCTCTTTAACACTTTCAGTCCATTAACACTAATGTTTGGAACATATTTTCTGTACGCAGTGGGACATAAAGCAAATATAAATCACTTTAATATTAGAATTGCACTGTGACTTCTTTGTTAAAAAAACATCCAAAATTAACTTATAAAATTCTCCTGTTAGCAGGAGGACTGCTTGCACGTGTGATGTGTGAGACTGAGCACAGGGGACATTGACCCTCAGCTGTTTAGAAGCTCACATCACTCAGTCTCACACTCCCTCCTCTGGTTTCAACCATTGGAAGTAATCCGATATCACCACAAGCTCTAAAACTATCGTCCTGGCTATGCCACAGTTCACACTAGTCTCTTTGTACAAACTTACAGGGATTAACAGTCTTTTTTTGAGACCTCAACATTCCCCCAGCTGGGGAAGAAGACACCAGCAAGTGCATCTTTTCTTCAAAGGCTGCAAACTGGTTCAATTACACAAGTGAAGTGAACACAACTACCATAATTAAACCAACACTGTCGCCCCACAAAACAAACGGCTCATTGTCCATGTATGTAAAGGGTTTTTTAAATTTTTGGGCTTTTTAATTGAATTGTTTTTGATTCTATGCCTTTGAACATATGAAAGCTTTAGTCCAGCGACTTTCTCTACAGTTAATTTAAGATCAAATCAAATTCATTCATTCATTCATTATCTCCCGCTTTATCCTCTATTAGGGTCGTGGTGGGGTTCCCCATGCCCATCCAGGGGAGAACGTCTCGGGTGCAGGGCAGATAGACCCAGGACAGGGTGCCAATCCATCGCTGGGCAAACACTCACTCACACAGACACACTCTATAAGGGGCAATTTTGAGAAAATTCAATTGACTTGATCCATGTTTTTGGACTGTGGGAGGAAACCGGAGAACCCGGAGGAAACCCACGCAGACACGGGGAGAACATGGAAACTCCACCCAGATGGGGATTCGAACCGGGAATTCCTAGCGCTGAGAGGCAAACGTGCTAACCACTAAGCCACCGTGCCGCCCCAAAAACAAATTACAAACTTTTATTTTAAATCCTTAAGCCATAGTTCACACCAAACGATTTTCTTACACATAGCTCAAATGGACCAGAAGGATGCAAATCTAAGGCAAAACTGTGAAAGTCCATAAATCAGCAAACTATGGATGTAAAACATAAATATTAAACTTAAGTTATATAAAGCCTGGCCAAACCTCTACATTTTGGCAAGCAAGAACTTTTAAAAGTTAAATGCAGTCACAATGATAGCCCTCTAACAATGATCCATGATGCAGGAAATGAGAAAATGCTTGTAAGAGGTGATTATATTGTGTGAGATGTCATGTGTAATTTTATGTTGGACCAAAAGTTGTTTTAACGCATGCATGTCTATCAATCTCTCAGATTGCTGTTAAAGAAAATGTTTAAAAAGTGCCATACAATGTATTTCTTATCTTCTTATAAGTGATAGTTTTAGTTATTTTAGAATGCATAAACTTTTTACAAGCTCTGCCTGTTTCACTCTGAAGTTTAACTTAAAGTCTTAATACTCGCAAGCAGCAAAATATCTTACACAGAATAGAATTTAGTTTGGGATCTCATACTGGTCTTTATAACAGTTTAAATAAGCCATGGCAACATGAATTTTATCTGGCCAGTTTTATTAATCTTTTTGATGGATATTTGCATTACTGAATTTGTCTTATCAGGATTTAAAATGACCTATATAAGGATTGATGATTTTAATCATATGGTATTCCTATTCCAACTCCTGTTATACTTTGCATTCATGCATACATTTAAGTTTAGGACTCTTGCCTCTTAGTAACAGGTGTTTATTTCTTAAACTTAAATCCAGCATCAACATCATGTTTATACAGCATGCAGTAACTGTCAGGTGCTTTGTTTGTCAAAGCCAAACACAACCCCTCTATATTAACTTTGTGATACTTTTAGCTCTTAACTAATACACGGGTTTGGCATGGCCAGGAAAGTTTCCAAGTGTTCTATGAGCAACAAGATCTAATCGTGAACGGCAGGACACGGTCATTTGTAAAGTATGATGAATTCCACTTAAAATAAACACCGAAGAATTGCCTTGTGATTTTTTTTTTACCTACCCATCATTACCCATGATTTTATAAAAAAAAATTACGCATTATTTTATCCTGCATTCAAGTCTGCATCTCCCATTTCAATAATAATACATGCAACAATTAATGTTGTCACTAGTGGTATGAATTAGATTATTAGGAAGGTTGTTAGTTGCAAAGTGTTTAAATATGTTTTTTTGTAATGACTCTTTATAATGTTCATTTACACTGTCTAAAGTAAAAAAAAATTTCTATGCCTCCCTCTGCTGGCAGAAATAAATGTGTGTGTGTGTGTGTGTGTGTGTGTGTGTGTGTGTGTGTGTGAGAGAGAGAGAGAGAGAGAGAGAGAGAGATAGAAAAAAAATCTATTCATAAAAACAATATGTAAATGTTTTATATGTCTTAGTTTGTGTTTATACATGTGTGAAAACCAGATTTGGTTAATTATTAGGACACAAGTAAAATAACAGCATTTTAATAACAAATTGACAATCACTTATAAAGTTTACAGCAGTCGTTTTGGATTTTGCAAGCATCCTTTACTGATAGAAAAAAAGTTTCAGGTGTCACCACTGTGAACTGTCTGCCCCACCCTATATCTGATCTGCCCAGACATGTTCCAAATGTCCAAAACTGGCTACATTCCTGATCCCTTCTATTCCAAACACCTCTCATTTGTTTACAGCAAATAGACTCTTTTCTACCAGCAGCCTTTGGCCAGTCGCCCATGTAACAATGAGCACCCCCTCCCGAACAGCAGAAAGATGGTGATGTGAAGCTGTGGAGATGATTGGCCAATTCAAATACGCAAAACATCTCTACTTAACATTTTCCTTTCAAGTGCTTTGCCCCTGAGCTTCCTCAACAGGGAATATCAGTCAGCAGTTGAGCATAATCACTCTGTATGTCCCACTGTGAAACATACCCTGACCTGGAAGCTTCCCAAATGAACAGCTTTGCACGATTAGTTGTTGAAATGAGAAAATTCATGACATTGAGCTCTGAGGATGATGCAGGGAAATCAATCTTTGGTGTGGTGTGATATTTTGAGAATACAGAACACAATAACAACAAAATAAAAATAATATAAGTGAAATAGATTTTAACATAATGCAGCATAAAAAGGATTATACGTATATATTTTGGGGCAGCACAGTGGCTTAGTGGTTAGCATGTTTGATCCAAGTTCGAATACCAATCTGGATAGAGTTTCCATGTTCTCCCCGTGTCCGCATGGATTTTCTCCAGCTTCTCTGGTTTTCTTATGGACTTAAATTCTTATGCATTTCACTGGACTTTGGGTGTATTAAACAGCTGTATAAGTAAGAGATCTCATTTAATTACAGTTTATTTTCATTATTTTTTTTCATTATGACTTGTCTTGTGTGCACAGAAACATTTATTATAAACCCATGTGTCTTTAATAAAATAAGTACATTGGATGCAATTTTGCTGCTTTTTTTATATTTAAAAAGTTTGATTCGGACATACTGCATTGCAGAGTGCAATCATTTGATGGAATTTATAAAATTGAAAATTTGTGTTTTTGCATGGATATGAATGTCAATGAATGTATAGTGCACAAACCTGTGTGTGTCTTAGTCTAAATGTTTTTCAGAACTGAGCTGTATAGAAGTATAACTAAAAAACATTTTAAAGATCGCTATTTATGGAAAATGTGTGCAAACAGTATAGTCACCAGTATAACAGTAACTATTACTACTGATCCCTAGTGCAAGTTTGACATCAATTGCAGCTTTAAGCTTATTTTAGACTTTGCCATTACACAAAGAATGTTACCTAGAAGAAGCCATATGCATTTTTATTAAAAATAAATTAAAAAATTAATAAATAAGTTGTATTGATACTGTTTCTATTGACACCAGTTTGGTTTTGTTTTTTTCCGTTTCCAAGCATTTTACCTCAACACAATTATCCTGATGAATAAATGCTTTACCACAAACTCATAGTTTGGTTTGTTTACAGGTTTAGGCACCTCTGGTTTGAATAACTTAAATTAAAATCCCAGATTGTGCAGCTGGTAGAAGAGATCAAAGCAGATCATTTGGCAACCACATTGTGGTGAAATGAACCAACCATATTTCCTTTTATCGTTCTTTTATTTTGTTGTCATACTGAGTCTTCCTGAAGGACATTCATTAACCTCATGATTAAATGTGTCACAGGATGAATTCAAGCTTTGGCTTGGCATTTAATTTAAGAAACAAATGATATCTAAATGATAAAGTGTGCTTTGTGGTAATAAAGATGACTTTGTTTTTGTTCCAGCTGGATTATCTGTATATTGTTAGAGGCCTGCTACTCATCAAATACAAGAAAGCAGGACATTAATGCATTTTCTTATCCGTTTATCCTAACCAAGGTCATGGTCTACTGTCTATCCCAGAATTCATAGGACAAAATGGGGCATAACACCCTGGTCACTGGCCCATTTCACATTTACCATACACCCTTATACCTGAGACAAGTTTCTATTAACAGTTCTCCTAATTTTTTAGACTATGGGAATTAAATCCACACAGACATAGATAGAGGGAATACATTACTCTCATAAATTATTTTCTAACTGTGAGGTAAGTGTGCTAACCATGCTGCTTATTTCAGCATAAGCACACTAATTCCAAATTAGCTCTCTCTTTGGTGAACCCTTGGACCCAGTGCAAGTGGTGGAAAACAGGACAATGCAAATAAGTTAGCAACACTTATGGACAGTAAATCCCACCTGAGGAATGAGACTGCAGTAATACCAGGCAGGCGGGAGAACATAGAAACTCCACCCATTTTTTTGGGTGGGGATTGGGATTTGAACTAGGAATCCCTAGTGCTGAGAGGACAACGTGCAAACCAGTAAGCGACCGTGACGCCCACTACACTATACTTTTTAATAATAATATTTTTAGTACATTTCTCAAAAATTGCTTTTTTTATATAACTGATGTATCTTTTTTAACTCTGTCTTTCTGTCCTTGGTGCTGAGTGAATTTCTTCATTTTTGGACCAATAAAGGGTTATCTTATTTTATATTTTCTTAGAAAAATAATTTATGATACACAGAGAATGTTTCTGCTTTTGTTAAGAGATACACTATATGGACAAATGTATTGGGACACATCATTATTCCTGAGTTCAGGTGTTTCGTATACTCCCATTGCCAAGTTAAAACTTAAGCTCTTCTCCATATAGTTTGGATAATGGTATGCTTGCTTCCTTGTGGGAGCCCTAACATTAACCCCATTGAGACTGCAAGCCATGTCCTCTGATCCAGCATCAGAGTCTAATTTCACAAATGCTCTTCAGGACAAACAGACAGGAAATTCCATGAACACGCTCCAAAATCTTATTGAAAGTCTTGCCAAAAGTGTGTAAGCTATTTTATTTGCAAAGTGCGAAAAAACTTAGAATTGGATCTTGTAATGTGTAAAATGTTTGGCAAACATTATCCAATTTTGAAAATGTTGCCTATAAATGTCAAATCTTGTGATTAAAAATGACAGATTTGACTTTTTATTGTATTTATAAAAGTGACCCATTATTTCTTAAAATGTGACTTATCTAAGGATATTCATTCATTCATTCATTATCTCCCACTTTATCCTCTATTAGGGTCGCGGTGGGGTTCCCCATGCCCATCTGGGGAGAACGTCTCGGGCGCTGGGCAAATAGACCAGGACAGGGTGCCAATCCATTGCTGGGCATTATTCAAGGATATATATTGGATATATATTTTTTTATATTTAGATTACATTGATTGACAAAAATAATCTCCAAAAATTCAGGAAATTGACATAGACTTCACATTTGTACCGTTCAGTTAGTAAAATCAAACTGAACTTTATCTATTGATGATTTAATGACTGTTTTAAATAGACGTGTGAATATATACATTTTCTGTACATTATTTCCACTGTCACTTCGGATTGCGGCTTAGAACATTTTAAAGCTGTTTTAAAACAATGCACTATTGTAAAAATATAACAAAATACATGAAATTTTAATATACACTAAGAAGTTAATACAAGCCGTCCTAATTATTTTAAATGTTTTTATCTGTTTACTTTAAATTTGTGCCAACATTTTTCCATCCAGACACAAAGACAGGCAGTATGTCTCTGTTTTTGTTTTGTGATGTATTTATTGTATCATCGGTCAAAAGTTTTGTTTTGACCTAAAGGTTAAATAATTTGTTAATGTCCAAGCTGTCAAAGTGATTTGACAATATATGGTTATTAATGAGGTGAAAACTCTGTGAGGCTTAAGAACAGCTTTCAGATTTATGTGACATTTCCAGCCTCCGGCACACGAGGCCTGGTCTTCTGATCAAATAACAACATTATGTTTGCTGTTATGTCACCAGTTGTTAGCTTTATATGAACATGCAGACATACTAGTGTTTCTTATTTCTTATATCAACAAATGGTTTGAATATGTATCATTATTTGTTATTTTAGTTTGTAATATTTATGAAAGTATAGTCTACTTCATGGATGGATTTGTTTCTTTCAATAATACAACTGCATTATTTTTGCATAGATGATTTAAAACACACAAGCTAATTTCACTTATAGTTTTATCAGATGTTATTTTTTAAATATCAACTTAATAATAAGCACTTCTGCTTTATTGACTTAATTAAAGCCTAAAAAACCAATTCAATCATTTTTGTAATGGTTAAATGCTTTTGCTATACCTTATTGTGGAATGTTGTTTCAGCATGATAAAGACTTTCAGTGCTATAGACAAAGATTTGTTAAATAATTTGTTTTGTAAATGTAAAAATAAAAAAAGTAAATGTTAGATATACTATATAATAAAAAAGTACATTAGAAGCAGTTATAATGGTTGTTTATTTTTCCATTGCTGTAAAAATAATAAGCATACATGATGTACATTAAAGCAATATGGCACAAAAGTGTGTATGTTATTGGTAATAAATCACAGGAAAGAGGTGTTATTAGGCACCACACAATAAGGAGTGCTGTTACACCTCTTTCCTGTTATTTATTCACAATAACGCACACACTTTTGTGCCATATTGCTTTTATGAAATGGTTTCAAGCACAAAATATTACAAACAAGGTTGGATTTATAAATACATTTATTAATAAATGTAACAAAATCTTTAATAAACTGGTCAATAGTGCCCAGTGTAATCTATTGTCATGCTACGCGCAGCACTATACATAAGAATTATTCATGTACTGTGTTTCTACTTTCTATAAAAAGTTACCTTTTGTGCAAATAGTCATTTTTATAGTGGGGTGAACTAACGCAGAACCTACAAAAAAAATGGGAGGAATGTTTAAGGGTCAGTAATCATTCATATGAATATCTATTATGTCATAAATTCTGTACTTTGACTGTCTTATACAAAAGTCCCTTGATGCAAATCTGTAGAATACTCAAACATTGTGCAGGAAATGAATGAATAACGCATTGTAAATCTATCCTATGGCTGATTTGAGATATTTGGTTGGAAAAAAGTGCCATTCTTTTATAAGCACATTACACGCGATTTCTAGGCTTTCCTGAAGGAATCCTTTCATTAAATGTCAGATACATTCATCTTTGCCATTTAAACTTGTTCCATTTTTTTCTTTTATACTGTTGAGGAAATACTTGGAGGACTTATTCTAGGAATTAATGTCTGACCTTAATTACATTTAGGCTACATTTTACATCTTTTACATTATTTAATTAATTATTCTGGGCGGCACGGTGGCTTAGTGGTTAGCACATTCGCCTCTCAGCGCTAGGGATTCCCGGTTCGAATCCCCATCTGGGTGGAGTTTCCATGTTCTCCCCGTGTCTGCGTGGGTTTCCTCCGGGTTCTCCGGTTTCCTCCCACAGTCCAAAAACATGGATCAAGTCAATTGAATTTTCTTAAAATTGCCCCTTATAGAGTGTGTCTGTGTGAGTGAGTGTTTGCCCAGCGATGGATTGGCACCCTGTCCTGGGTCTATCTGCCCTGCACCCGAGACGTTCTCCCCTGGATGGGCATGGGGAACCCCACCGCGACCCTAATAGAGGATAAAGCGGGAGATAATGAATGAATGAATATTATTCTTACATTTTGGTTTAATGCTGCTTCAGTGCCTTTACATTTAATATGTAATATGTAAAGTTCAGATTTTCTATTAAATCCAGTTATTATTATTACTTGTGTAACAAAAATGTGTATATGTGTGTGTGGGTGTAGAGTTAGGACTTATCACAAATGACATTTCTTCCAAATAATATAGATTTGTGTAAATCATCAGTCAAACAGCAAAGAGCCTGTACAAAATAACATTCTACAGTCAATCTGTATTTTTTTTCTAATAAACAACCCCTTCTTGTCAATCAAAGGCAATTGGCACAGGTTTTTGTAGTGATCTTATGCTGAATTGATACAAAAACATGTCTATTTTAAAAGCATCATCCAAATATTTAACTGCTTCTTATAATGACTGAGCGTCTGACTACATGGAAAAACCTGTACTAACCCGTAGCATTGTGTCTTACGGCATAATCTCTGTTGAAGGGTCCCTTTATAAGACAAGACATGAGCCATGAAATAACTTTCTTTTTCCTTTCCATTCAAATGCAGCTATTTGACCATATATTTAAGTTTTACATGAATTGACATGATTGATTTTAGTATAAACCAATGTTTAGAAATTTAGGCCTAGTTAAAAAATAAAATGCATTAGTTATTAACACATTGGTTTAGCATTCGTGATAGATTTACAGACAAACAAGCTTAGCTGTTTGGGTTCACTATGTTTTTCATTAACATTTCCTACACAAGTAATTAAACAGCAACTTGCTTCCTGGACCATGGTACAACACAGGACAGCACATCAGTGCAGACAACAAAACAGTGTAACTTACTGAATTTTAAAATATTACAATGCTAATTGACAGGAAATACAGAGAGAGTATAGTCACACTACATGGTACCGATTAGTTAATGGGAGACGTATGGAAACAAACACGAACATACGCCATATTGACAAATTCAAAATTTTGGGTTCAGTGTGATTAAAAGAATGTAAAAGTGTCATCTTTATGTTCCAGAATGACTGTGTCCCAAATAACAAAGCAATTTCCATAAATGCATGTTTGGGTGAGTATGGTGTTGAGGTTGGCTAGAATGCACAATGAGTGGAAATAGAAGGTCATCAATACTTCTCAAGGTGTGATGTAGAGGTGTTCCAATGTCTTTGGTAGAATTTCACGCTTTATTCATTTTACTAGAAAATAAGTGTAAAACATCATCTACAAGAAAAATAACATTTTAATCCACAGTTAATGCTTATAACAAAACATTAAATGTAAGCGTCAAATTAAATAGCATGACATGCTCTTCGACTTAATGGCTAACATGCAGAGCTTATCATTGCTGCACTTTAAAAGTGGTTTATTTTTAAGTGTCATTAATTAATTTAATTGATCCTAAGCAAACACAAAGAGTGTAAATGTACCTACTGTAGATCAGAACTGTAGGTTTTCTCAGAAAACTCAGTAAGCCTCAGGTAATTCATGTCAATGGGTTTGTCATCACTGTGAGCAAACAAAGGTCTTTTTAAGTAATGTTGGTCGATCCTTTTGTAGGCTGTGTGCACTGAAATATTAAATAAATAACTTTGACTTTAGTCAACTAGGTTGGTCTAAAATACTGCATGTTCCAGCAAAATTACTTTCTCTAGTTTGAAAAACATTATATTAATAAATTGTTTTATTATTACTTTTTTTCACTTACCCATATGCACTTACCTACAATTAGTCCTTACTACCCAATTTTTTGTACCCACAATCCACCTTCAAAAGTGTCTTAAAAAAACCACTATAAACTATTATTTGGACAGTGTTGAATCAACTAATAATTGATATATATATTCATTAAATATATCTTATTTGTTGTTATTAGTAAGCTCATGTATTTTTGTTTCTTATTTTTGTTTTCCTATTTTAAGCACATATCCAAGAATTGGGTGCTCTCATAATCTTATTGTACATGTGAGTCAAAATGAGCCATTAATATAATTTGCTTCTGAAACCCACAGGTTGGTGTCCCACCCATCTGGCATTGTCGGCTCTGTGGAGTACCTGGACAGACAGTTGGTGGGCAGTGACTAAGACTCAAATGTGTGTTCTGCAAAAGTGCAGTTCAGTAGTACAAATTCCAGCATTTATTAGAAGTTCACAAAATTGCACGGTTGACACTGTTTTAAATTGCTTTTTTTTAAATTGATGGCATTGTATGTTGTCCTACCTTATTTTTGGGGATTGGTTATTTTCAGTAGGGGCTACATGTACATTGGAACTACACCAAAATATATTGCTCCCTCAAATGTCTGTATAATAATGTGTATGTACACCAGCAGAAAAAATAACTCTTCAGATCACTGCAAATAGTAAACTGCTCACATCTTTGAAATGACAGTGTTCGAATTGTAATCATACCTTTAGGATATCTAAGACTTTAAAACAAAAATTATAATTGTCACAACCATATGTTTGTAAATGTTTTTTTCCTGACAGAATGTTTTAAACTCCATAATCAGCGCACACTGGTGGGATGTATTTGGCAAAAGCCAGCTGTAAACTCTCCCTGCCTCCTACTGCTTTAACAAAGGAATGTATTGGGAGTGCGCCTAGGTAGCGATGCAGACGTGTTCCAACAGCAACCGGAGACTAACACGTGCATCTATAAAGACTAAGTTTTCAGCAGTAGCACTTAAAATTTATTAATGATTAGTGATTTTTGCATTATACGAAACAACAGAAATGTTTAAAAATGCAGTGTGCGATTTCTTATACAGGTGTTATTATAGTTAGTACAGGTGGGACTATTAAAGTTCAATCAGTGCCTGCATAATAGACTGAAAATAGGTACAGGATGATGATAATGTTATTTACCAAGCTCTTTCCACAACAGACATTATCTTGAAGCAACTAACACAAAGGCAAGTCTAATTTGTACATTAAAGGTGACAAAGGAAAGGAAAATTTTTAATGACATATTTGCCAACACTCCAGACTTTGCCTATTTTTAACGCTTTGTCCTGCTGTTTTCCAGGCTACTTTCCACATTTGTCTCCTGATTTCATATTGATAGCTGATATTGTTCTCTGCTGTTGCACACTCTGGACAAGACAAAAGGTGAGGAGCGAGGTGTATCAGAAACTGAAAAGCACAAGGCAAACAAAAAATAACATCTGATATCTTCTGATAAGGTAACTTGTGAGTAAAAGGATGTGGCCATGGATTGGTTATATTGGGATGGGAAAGTTGGAATCGTTTATGATTATTTTAAGGATGTCTGTGCTTATTCACGTTGGTGATGCTGATGTGAGGTCAAATGACTAATGAATTGTTGTTTTGCTAAATGCAGCCCTGGCCGTAATCCCACAAAATAGGTTTTGGATTTATTAAAATAGATATTGTGAGTCAGGCCTTCCCGTACACCATCAGTATCCGACCTGAATAAAATAGTTACAAGAGAGAAGCAATTTGTAGGTTCCCATTTTTTGTCCATTTATTGTAAATTACATTAAAAAAATGACTTGTATACATGGTTTAAAGTGTAGCATGTGTTTATTTGTCACAATTCTATATTATAGCATAATAGACTATAATATAATAATAATATAATATAATATAGATATACATATAACATACTGTTAGCCATTCTGATACTTCTATGATGTTATTTTTGCAGTCTAATCCAATGTTTGAAAATAAATGTATTTGGTGGGCAAGGTAGCTAAGTGGTTAGGGCGTTGGGCTATCAATCTGAAGGTTGGGGGTTCAAATCCCAGGTTCACTGAAGTTACCAATGTGGCTCTTTAAGCAAGGCCCTTAACCCTCATTGCTCCAGGGTTGTTGTAATTAACCCTGTGCTCACCTTGTAAATCGCTTTGGATAAATGTGTCTGCTAAATGACCAAATGCAAATGTTTAAAAGCACTAGCATATTACATCTTAGTTTAGCTAAACATGAAATCTAGTGTGGTATATCAGTGATTAAGGTGTTGACCTAGGGGTTAAAGGGTTGGGGTTCATATCCCAGGTTCACTGATGTTACCTATGTGTGCCCTTAACTGTCATTGCTCCAGGAATTCTGTAACCCAGTGTTCTGACCCCAAAACTGGAGTTGGGATTCTTGTAAAAAAGAATTCAGTAAGTAGCTTTGAATAAAAAAAAATCATCCGCTAAAGTACAGCTCTGGATACTTCATTTTTATATCTTTATTTTTTAATGTAATTTAAAAAATTATATATATATATATATATATATATATATATATATATAGAGAGAGAGAGAGAGAGAGAGAGAGAGAGAGAGAGAGAGACATAAAGTACTAAGGTCTGTTAACTTGTGTGTATGTATTATGTCCAATAAGAGTGTGTTATATTTACAATTTCTGCAACAATTTTTTTTTGTTTTTATTGTATTCACAATAGGTTCTAATGTTTGCGATGGGTTTTCTCTGCTATAGTTCAACTATTCAATAATACTTTTATTGATTCATGTAATTCATTGTTAAATATATAAAGTTTATATTTGTTAATATTTTTTGCAGAATTATACTCAGATGCAGTTTGTGAATTATCTGAAAAATTGACTGTATTAAAAACAGATTTTGTGAAATTCTGTCTTTTGGCTCACATGAAAAATCTTGGCAAATTTTTCGAAGAAATGGTTTGCCTGAAGGTAGGTTTTCCATAGTGTTGTGGAACTAATGCATAACCCAGGCCCTCACGTTATTTAAAGCTTATCAATAGCTCACATTCCTTACAGGTTGAAGCCTATTTTACAGACACCAGACCTTTAGACCTTACTACTTTCTGTGTGGGCTAAATGTTGGACACAACCGCCTCTACCCCAGCCACAAGCATGTTTAATTAACTAGCCTGTCTATTCCAGTCTCCTGGGAGTTAGCTTATCATGATGGAAATAAGAGCTGGAAGAACATGACAGAGAAAAAAAGAATGAAGCAATAAAGGCCTTGGTTTAAATGTGTTGCATTGTCTCCTCACAGTCACGGGGTCAGTTGTGTTTTCCTAGTGATATACCATAATGACAGAATGGCAGCTTAATCCTTTTCTATACAGAGATTTTGTGCATCATTCACTTCCCTTGTGGTTTTTTTCAAAGAGCTCTACTTGTGGTTAAGCTTTAGAAGTAGATGCCAGCTTAAAAGAAATTAAAGCACTCCATTTATCAATTTTGTTTTATTATTATTATTATTATTATTATTATTATTATTATTATTATTGTGTTTTTTGTCACAAAAATATTTATACCACTGGTTTTAAAATCAGAAAAAAAGTTCATGTTGTTGTGGTTATTTATTGCATTAAAAGGTATAACTTTACTCTTAAGTAGTTACTTTTATTCTTAGTATTAGCTGTTTTAGAATAGTATTGATTTATTTTAGACATAAAATTCATTAATTCATTATCTTCCGCTTTATCCTATATTAGGGTCGCGGGGGGGTTCCCCATGCCCATCCAGGGAAGAACGTTTCGGGCGCTGGGCAGATACACCCAGGAGAGGACGCCAATCTATCACTGGGCACACACTCACACACACAGACACAGTCTATATGGGGCAATTTGGAGAACAAAATTGACTTGATCCATGTTTTTGGACTGTGGGAGGAAACCGGAGAACCTGGAGGAAACCCACGTGGGCACGGGGAGAACATAGAAACTCCACCCAGATGGGGATTCGAACCGGGAATCCCTAGCGCTGCGAGGCCAACGTGCTAACCACTAAGCCACCGTGTCGCCGACATAGGCATAACATAATAAATAAAATATTTTTTTTACACTCATTGCCTAAAGATGTACTGTATATGAATGTATGATATATGTACGATGAATATGCATTGAAATATACACACACACACACACACACACACACATATATATATATATATATATATATATATATATATATATATATATATATATATATATATATATATATATATATATATATATATATATATATATATATATATAGCCATCACAGTCCTGCCTAATTAATATTGATCGTCAATTTATCTACATTGTTGATTATTGAAAAAAAAAAATTTTTCTTATGATATGCTTTGTGCTATAAGAAAATAATAATCGACATACCAAACCTTAATCTAACCTATAATTTAAACATACCATTCTTGGTTTCCACTTTAGCTACAACAGCTTTTACATTGTACAAGATTTTGTAGTGTATCTGTTGGAATTGTATCTCTTTTGTCTAAAAGAGCACAGACACTGAAAGTTGACAAAATGACCTGGCTCTTAATCTCTATAAAATCATCTCTTCAATCTCATAGTTTATAAAAAAAAGTGTTTAAGGGGGATGCCTAAACAGGGGAGAAAGTTTCAGGCACTGAGGACATACACCCAGGTCAGGGCATCAATCTGTCACCAGGCATGCAAACACACACTATATGGGGCAATTTAGAGCATTTAGTTTACATTGAATCCATGTTTTTGGATCTTGGGAGGAACCTGGAGAACTCTGAGGAAACCCATGCGGAAAAGGGGAGAACATGGAAATTCCCCCCAGATTGGGATTTGAACCTGAATCAACAGCACTGAGAAGCAAACATGATGACCACTATGCCACTATGTCGCCCCAGCTTTTATCTGTTTATGCAAATACAATTTATTAAAAGGTGTCTTGTACAATGAGCATTCCAAACAGAGCTCTGCTAAGTAATTGTAATGATCCACTTGGGGACGTATTGTTACTGCTCATTGTTGTTAATGTGAATCATTAACCATTTGCTCTCTTACACTTTTAAGTGAAAATTTTTTCCACACAAACAATGGAAAGTGGAATGCAAATCTAATGTTTTATTAGCATCTTTAACGTTATTAGGGGAATGAAAACTGGAACTTTTTTATTCGAGTTTATTCTTTCTCTTGCTCTCTCTATCTTAATTTCAATTTAATTTTCAATTTGAAAGCTTTTCTCTCTCTCTCCCCCCCTCACTTTTTCTCTCGCTCTCTCTTTCTTTCTCTTGCTCTTTCCCTCTCTATGTCAATTTGAGGAAATGAAGACTGGAACTTTTTCTTATTCCAGTTTATTCTCTAGAGGGGGTCTGTTCTCTCTCTCTCTCTCTCTCTCTCTCTCTATTAAATTCACTTTAGAAGCCTTATTAGCATGACAAACATTACATTTGCACAAAGCTGGGGTAAGAAACAAAACAAAAACAAAGATACAACTACAAATGTACATAATTTACAAACAATAAATCTCTCTCTTTCTTTCTCTCTCTCTTTCTCTCACTCTCCCTCTCTCTCTGTTTCTCTTTCTCTAAATTAAATTTTTCCAATTGAAAAGCTTTATTTGCATGACAAATGTTACATTTGTATTGCACATCTCTCTCTCGCTCTCTCTCTCTCTCGCTCTCTCTCTCTTCCTCTCCCTCTTGGTCTCTCTCTCTCTTGCTCTCTCTCGGTCTCTCTTTAATTGAGTTCTCGCATCAGCTGTGTCGTGGCGTGGAGCATGTGTAAAGGTTCTCAACAAGAAAAAACTGCACAATAGGACTGACACTAAATGGCGTGATGTTTTTAATCTGAGTGTGGATGTGAGGCCTGAATGGAGTGCACTGTATAAACTGCTGTTAGCTAAAAAAGTTGCTGACCTACAGTGGAGAATCTTACATGGTATTATCTCAGTTAACGCTTTTATTTCTGTTTTAAACCCTGAGATTTTACCACAGTGTCCTTTCTGCTCAGAGAGGGAAACTGTCTTTCACGCTTTTATACACGGTTTTAGACCATTTTATACACTGCTTCCTCTATTTAATGTTCTAAAGACAGTTTTTATGTCATTTAACATCACTTTTACACTCCAGACTTTTATTTGTGGTTTTAAATATGTCAAGGGAGCTAGGTCCACGTTTCAGCTCATTAATTTTATACTTGGACAGGCTAAATTGGCTGTTTGTCAGCCGCAAAACAAGGTGGCAGGAAGTCCGGACTGTGATGTCACACAGACATTTGTAAGACTGGTCAAATCCAGAATTTTATCATTCATTCATTTATTATCTCCCACTTTATCCTCTATTAGGGTCGTGGTGGGGTTCCCCATCCATCCATCGCTGGGCACACACTCACTTACACAGACACACTCTATATGGGGCAATTTTTGAGAATTCAATTGACTTGATCCATGTTTTTGGACTGTGGGAGGAAACCAGAGAACCCAGAGGAAACCCACGCAGACACTGGGAGAACATGGAAACTCCACCCAGATGGGGATTCGAACCAGAAATCCCTAGCGCTGAGAGGCGAACGTGCTAACCACTAAGCCACCGTTCGGCCTCCAGAATTTTAATTGATTTTAATTATTATAAGAGCATGAGAAATCTAGAAGCTTTCAAAGCTGTGTGGTGCTTGGAAGAAGCAGTTTGTTCTGTGAAGGAGGAGAAGCTTTGCTTTGCTCTTTGAATGTCTTTTAAATGAATGTTTTTTTGTTTGTTGTGTAATTTTTTGTCATCTTTTTTCAATCACTGATCCATTTATTATTTTTTTGTAATTAAAGATGACTATTGATTGGTTTAAATAAAAAGTAAAAAAAAAAGTCTCTCTCTCTCGCTCTCTCTTTCTGTCTCTCCCTCTCCCTCTCTCTCTCTCGCTCCCTCTCTCCCTCTCCCTCTCTCTCTCTCTCTCGCTCCCTCTCTACCTCTCTCTCTCTCTCTCGGTCTCTCTCGGTCTCTCTCTCTCATTGAGCTCTCGCATCAGCTGTGTCGTGGCGCGCCGGCACAGAGACGCGGCCGCTCGTAGTTGGAGTGAGGGGGGAACGGGAGCTTGCGGCGTTCCTTGTGATCTTTTAAACCGGGATGGAGCAGAGGTTTGTTGGTTGATGATTTTTAATGGGAAGCTCGGAGCTGTACGTTGCTAAAACGCTGACTGTGTTGCAGGTGTGCGCGTTGGCTGGAGCCGCTGCTGCTGTGTGTGTGTCTGCTGTCCCGAGCGGCGGCGCAGTGGTCAGGTAAGCCGCGCTGCTGCAGAAAGCTGACTCTAAGAAGCACAGATGTCTCTGTGAAAGTAACATGTGCTTGTGTATCAAACAGATAGATTGTAACTCCTGACTATATGTTGGCGTATCTGCTTCTTACAGCCAGATCAATATGTTTACCTGCTTTCATTAACCTTAAAACTGCTGAAAATACTCTTTCCATTGTGATATAAAAGACATATCTGCTTTGTAATATGTTTTTGTTTCCCTAAATAACGTTCCAATGCCACTCCAAAAATCTTTCAGGCATCCTACTATTAAATCATATAAATGATAAATAATTTTGAACAGAAAACATTTTAAAACAGTAACCACTTCATGTGCAAACATGAGAGACTGGCCTGGGTCTGTTTACAAAAAAAATTACATCAGTTTACAAAAATTAAATTACAAATAGAATAAAATAGAAATGTTTTTTGTTTGTTTCTTTGTTTCTTTAAAGAACGTTCCAATGGCAATCCCATAACAATTCCAGCATCCTACAATTTAAACATATAAATGAATCCCCCTGCACCCCCTAAATGCCTTCATGAAGCTTATTTACACATATGTTTTTATTAATGTCTTATACTAGTGTAATGATGCTGGTTGCTTTTCAAACCTAGTTATTACTACAAACCTATTTCTCTTTAAATCTTTAAATTTCAAATCATCCAAGATTTTCACATAGTCTCAATATCAATGCAAAGCTGGTGACAGGTGAATGAGGGTAACATATTGTGTTATACAGCAGTTTTCTTTAAAGATATAACATAATTTCTTGTCCCCACTCCTTTATGCTTCAACATAAAACATATTTAAACAGTAACCACTTCATGTGCAAACATGAGTGTAACATGTTGAGAGCGTCAAGACTCTGTTGGGTCTGTTGAAAAATTTACCTCAAGTTATAAAAAACTAAATTATATTACAAACAGAATAAAACCGAAATGTTAAATCAGCACATGATTCAAATGGTGGTGTTATATTTGAACATGAATCGGTTTGTTTTGTTTCAGTTGTAACTTCAGGGCATGTTTTATAAAGCTCTCTGAGTAAGATCACTGGTGAAGTCCTACAGACCTTCTCATATGGCTAGTTCCAGGATACCTACAGGATTTATTTGCACAGTATGTTGCACAGATGGAGCAGATTTCTTTAGTAGAGCTTAATATTTCAACAGCTAGTACCACATTCATCAGGTTGTAAGAGGCAGAAAGGATTAGTTTTTTTCTTGCTGGAGTTATTACCTCTTGAGGCCATCCGTTTATTATAGAGAAGTGAGTTTGTTTTTTATGTATTTATTTATTTATTTTACAACTGAGCTGCTTTATGAAAGAGAATGAGAAAAAAAACTAAACCTCAACAATAAATATTTAATTTTATTTACGAATTATTATTTCATTACAAAACCAACCTACACATATATATGCCAAAATGCTAAAAAATAAGAAATATTTCGGGTAACATTACCAATGATCATGAATGATATACCGTGACAAGCTTCTTCTCTCACTTTTAAAACTAATTTAAGCACTTTAGACAACTTTCAGAGGCTTTAAGTTCCTCAAATGATAGACAGCCAGCCTTGTCAGAAGTGATCTAAAGCTGTGTGAGAGAATAGCATTGTCCCATGACTGCTAGGGTCTGAAACGTTGCATTCTTGTTAGCCTTGTAGAGAATCCCTATTGTTATGCACTCAGTTTCCCTTCTTTTGAGTGTGTGTAGCCCGAGGCAGCAGAGCAGGCCCAGAGGGAACAGCTGTAAGGGGACACCCCATTGGCACATTTAATAGCTAAATGAAATGAAGCATTAGGAATCACAGCAAACAGGGACCCCCACTGGACAGTAAGATCCTGTGAAGAGTCCCAAATCTAACCACTAATATTCTGTTAACCAACATGTTTTTTCATGTTTTTTATTTTATTTGTTCATTGTTTAATTATATATATATATATATATATATATATATATATATATATATATATATATATATCATGTTATTAATGGTCAGTACTGCTGAAAATAAACACCAGTGATGCTAATGCTCTTGCAATTTAAAACCTAGCAATCGCATTTGTGCAGGTTATTTGTTATTTATAAGTTACACTGTACATAGTAGTTCTATGATAACACTTTATTTTAAACTTTTATATAAACACTTATCTAGTCTCTTACCTATTTGCAAAAATATTGAATATGTTTATTTTCAGTATAATTTGAAAATACATTGTATGGCTCATTTCAATCATAATTTCTTTATATGTTAATTTTGGGCCATATGAATCCTAGACTTTACTGTTGAGGGCAAATAATAAAAGCATAAATATAGCTCATAAGTCTTATACTGCATGATGGCTTTAAAACGAGTTACTGGTGGGGAGCTGATAGATTAAGAAAAAATTTTAAGGGTGTGGATTAAACATGATGTGACTTGATAAGTAATTTGAAGAAGTGCACACTTGCTGGAGTCATGCTTACTGTGTTAACCTACTCCACTTATGGTTTTAGGGTTTCACGGCAAACCTGTTGTGTTAAATTTGAGATTTAATGTGTTAAGGTTAAAATGCCTTTTCCTTTTTTGTCCCACGTTGCAGAAGAGTCTGGGCATGTCTTTGTGTGAGGACCAGGCCTTTATGCCTGTGGCCGAGTTCCTTTAGGTCAATAGTGGAGTTCACTTGAATGAAAAGCATGGAGAGAGCTATGCTTAACCCTCGTTCTGGCTCAGCAGTTCCCGTAGTGTTAGTAATCCATGTGTTTTCCAGTCATTATTGGATTCATTGATGTCTCAGGTTTTTTTATTCTCACTCTATTCTTAATCTTTTGCAAACTTGGCTCTTTGTTGTACTCTCGCTGGATTCTGACTCATTTATTTCATATTGTGTTCTCTATAGGTTCTGCCACTTCATAACTTGAATAAACTCTACTTAAGCTAAAGAGGTCTTAGACTGAAGCACCACTAACTTTGATATCTGCATTCAGTTTTAAGAATGTGACTGTGTGTTGTCAATTGCTGATTCTAGTACTTCTTAGAGACTCTTGCTTGTGATGTATATTGCAGCCAATAAGACAGTGCCTCTTTTTGTCTTCTATCTTTTTTCACAAGATCCCACACTCATCCACTCATCCAAATGGTGTTCTTATATGAAGAGGAGGCTTTTACTTGATCATCTTATAGACACTTTAATATTATTGAAAGCATTTTATTTAAAGCTTTATGTTAATTTTAGACTATAAAGACTAATTGTACTTGAGAAACACTTATAATATCTGTAAATTGTGGCCATGAAAGAATAAACAGAATCTGCAACAATATCTAGACTGTAGATTTTAAATAGAGCATGTTGTTGTGCTTGTGAAATGCATTTTTGGTTGTGAGAGCAGTTTTTACAATCATTTACAGTCACAAACATTTACAAAATGTCCACAGAACTTACTGTTCACATCAAAATTTGATCTGCATTTCGTGTCAGAAATTCCACAATAATTAAAATGCCTTATTTTATATTTAAGTTACTATTTGTTAAGATCAATATTTTACTCTGTATATTAAATATAAGCTGCATTAAACATTAATTCATAAGCAGATGATTTCCATTCATATACCATGAAAGTGCACTCTAATAAGTTTGTATAGTTATATAATTTATACTTCATGTATTTAAAAATAATTAAATAATTTGTCTACCCCCCTTGCAAAGATCTACCACATAAACACTATTGTGTTAGATTGGGAATATTAGATCATGAATTTATGAAACCAGCAGATACACCATCAGTACGTGACATTTAAAAGACAGTTCACTCTTAATAAACACATATTCAAACATCCTAAATAAAATAATAATGTTGGCAATGTAACGTACTTCATAATTTTTATTTTGTATTCATTTGCATCAGATCAGGATCCCACAAGATGACTTGTAATTGAACATGATGCATTGTGATGCATAAAGTTACCATTAGGTGGTAAATTGCCCCATTTGAGGGATACACGTTGTCTGCAACAATACCAGACTGTGGTAGTCAAGTAATATTATGGGATTTGTATAAAGGAACAGTGTTGACCATAGTGTTCCCACAGTATCAACTTGAACTTTTGACATGGATATGCTTTGGTCCATGGATTCCTGCTATTTACGTCAAAGTGTATGTTTGTCTTAGAGGCTAAAACCAGATGTGGTCATCTTTACAGTGGTCTTAGAATATTTTATATATATATATATATATATATATATATATATATATATATATATCTGTACAATCACTTCAGCCTTGAGTCAACCTAAGCATTATATTTTCTCTCATTAAAACTATTAGTTTACATATACAGTAATATAGACAGTATATAAAGTTATTTTTCCCAGAGCATGCATTGTAAGCTCATAACACTTTTGTGTTTAAAGCTTCCAGAACATTAACAAATTCTTAAATTTTTATCCCACTCAGCTCTGGCAGTAATTTATATCACTTGTTTGATGGTTGATGTGCCACCAACCATTAACATGAATTTTTAATTAGACTCAAGCCTGAGTAAGATGTAATGGCATATAAGAGCTGTTCTGCATTCCACACTGGGATGTGTAGTCTGTCAGAACAGACTACCACTTATATGTTTAACAGTATGGTGCATCATAAAGCAGTTAATAAAAACTTCTACATTTAGTGCCAGGACAGAAGCATCATTGATTTTCAGTGTCATAAAGACTTAGATGGATTACATCACTGCCCACTTAATGGTATTGGGAATTTGTAAAGATGTCAACATCAAAGTGACTTTTTTCAATCGGATTGTATCCTAACATAAAAAAAGGAATTTAATGTAGCAGGAATTGGATATACGTATGCATACTTGTCTTTTTTAGGGCGTATAGTATTAAGAAATTAGAGCCCTGAGGTAAATTTGCCTCACCCATTCATAAATAAGATTTTATTATTTAATTTGGTAGTCAAACTTGTGAAATTGTATTGCTAAAAAAACAGCTATGTTTTTATCCTGCATGTCAACTATTCTGGATAACCACTTGAGTGAATTAAATTCATTCTCTTTATCGAATCACCTCCTTCATATAAATTGTCATTCATACTTACTGAGCTGTGATGATGCGCACCATTCAACCTTTAATTGCACAGTTGTAAAGTTTACATTTTCAGCATGGTTAACAACCATATTTGGTCAGTTACTTTTGTTCTGAATTTACAGATGTGCATTCTCTTTCCTCATCCTCTTTCACTGTCGCTGTTGGTTTTCTTTACGGGTCGTCTGTGCAGCTGTCTGCTTCTCCTTGCAGTCCTTTGCTCTTTGCCACTTAGCCTAACACTTGTGCATAGTGCTGAAAAACCAATAGGAAAACTATAATTACCACCCTAGTGGCATGAAAGGGGGATTTGTAATAGCCTTTAGTGTGCACCCAGCCATCACTGGGGCTAATAAGGCCCTGAGGGCCCTCTCACTGCTGCAGAAGTTCTTCCTGCTCAGGGTAGAACTATCACTTATTTACTCTGTTTTCCTATAATCTCTACAGCACTTTACCTGTATGGTGCTATTTGACAAATGACAGGCCATGTGCTTATGTACACTCCTAGTGCATGTTGAAAATACACTGCTGGATTAAAGACATCAAAGACTAATGGGTGAGCTTAGGCATTGAGGAATTACTCTTTGCAGTTTTGGATATTAAGGGTTTTTAGGGACATGTCACCATGTTCCTAAATATCAGCATGGGTTAAAAAAAATATTATTTCATTATGCCGGCAACATTGATGTAATTGTGTCTTGTTTATCCACCTGCTGTTGTGTGTGTCTGACATGGTATGGGGGCTGCAGCTGTTGCTTTCTATTGTCTGTAATCACAATATACTTTTAAGTGCAACAGTCCTTCTTGTGTTAGTCTTTTTATGGCTTTTTTTTAAATCAGTGTAAACAAAAATGCATTTACATATATTGCGATTTACAATATTTAGATTTTATTATTATCTATTTTCTAATGAAGCCATAATAAATTACATGCATCTAAATTTGATATTAGGAGTTCATATGTGTTTTTTAAAGTATACAAAATGCTTGTTACATTACATCAAGTTATTTAGAGGACTCTATCCAAACTTGATGGATGAGGTCAAAGAACAGGTGATACAACACCCCTGCAGCAATAAGGTTTAGGGGACTTGCTCAAGGGCCCACAATGGCAACTATTGCTGAACCTAAAGTTAGAACTCCCAACCTTTAAAATGATAATATCCTAATTCATGAGGTACCACACACTTTTCTCTCAACATTCCTACCACTTTAATGTCACAGGTAGTTTTAGTATTCTATTGGACTATTGGACTTGTATTACTGTCAGAATAGCAAAGAGCACTGAGCATATTCATAGTTTCATTGAACTGATTCAGTGCTGTTTGTTCTGTTTGTTGGTGTCCTGCACTGTTAATGCTGCCCCCACTGAGCATTACTCCTCACAAGATTTCTTAGGTTTTCTATTTTGTACTACAATTTAAAGCAGAAAAGACATATATTTTGACATATATTATTTTATATCATAACACTGAACTTCAATTTTGTACATTTACAGATGTAGTTGTTTTATTGAAACTTTTTTGAGTTTTCTTTCTATTAAGAATTTTTTTTTTACATAGTGTCAATATATTACATCTATATCTGTTCATATTCCTAAACCTACAATGTTTTTATCCCATGTTTACTTTCTTTTAGGAGAGTGTTCATGTCTGTAATGTGCAAAAAAAAATCAGGTCATCTGTGCAATCAGATGATCAGATGGAGCTAAGGGCCTGCCAGTGGTGAAATGGGTCTAAACGTGGTTTCTATGGCAACCAAATAAAGATTTACCAAGTGCAAAATATTAATAGTACTCTATTAAATAAATAAGATTCCATTTGCAAGGAGAATGGTGCTACTGCTTGTGTTTCCCAACACTTGAATGACCCTAGTAAAACACCGGTTAGAGAACTAGATATAAGAAATCCATACCAGCTGTTTTAATGTTTTGAATAAAAATGCCTTCTAAAAGATGGTTGTCCTAACCTGTGAGAATCAATGTTAGTAAAATGTGTGCCTCAACAAATGGTGCAAAGTTTATTTGATATTATTTATTTGAAAAAATTTAGATCAAACTTAAGCATGGGTGTTCTATATCTGATATATCCTGTTTCTGAGGTGAAGTGGCTTTTCAGAGGATCTTTACATTCTTGCCATTCATCTTCCTTTCACCAGCAGCAGCGTCCATAGACAGTTCTCTTGTTTCATGCCCTCACAAATCACAAATCACAAGGGCATGAAAGGTGTCCCTCCCTCTGGCAAAGTAGATTAGCATCAAGAGCACCAAGCTTAAGGATTTGCTCAGGCCTTTACAACATTCTGGGACTCTGGAGGCTTTCTGCAGTCTGAGGTTATACATGGAGGATGGTGTCTTTTGTGCACTTTGCTTCTCACCACAAAAATGCATTGAAAGTTTACTTCCTTTAAAGTTCTTTAGAACTTGGACAAGTGCTGACACCCCTGTGACACCTTTTCTATAGGAAGGCTTGTGAAGTAAAGCCAAAGTTCAAGGATATTCTTATTCACTAGAGTCTGGGCCTGGACCAGATGTAGGTTACAGCATATAACAGTAATGTAAGTTCAGCTAATTATCTTGCTCTTATCTACTCTGATTTCAGAGGTGACTCAGGTGTTTGTTGATGACAAGGCACCCTTACCTGCTGTGAATTATCGTTCATGGCTATGGTTTAGGTTGTCTGGGTGGCTCAAAAGGATTTGATTCGTGTTAAAGGAGACAATAATATGAAGGTATTTTTCAGGAGGTTTTTATTATAAAGTATAGTTATAGTTCATAGGTGTTGTATTTCCACCTATACCACATAAAATATCAGAGGTCATTTTCTCTGCCTATTCACTCTGAGAAAATGCCTAAAGGCACTGAAGACCATATTAAGACACATAAACGAAATAATTGTGCGGCACTTTTGTTGAACTAATAAGAGCAGACTGGTACTTTATTTTTAAATAATTGTGCAGCTTTGCTCCAGCCATTGTGGATGTTCCATTATACCTTAGTGTAAAGTAAATGTTGTACCTGGCCACTTTATAATGTAAACCATATATCTATTTTATTTATGCAGAGTTACAATTCAAAAAGTAATGTTGATCTGCAACGTTATTGGTCAAAGGATTTGAACCCTCATATGACCAAAGAGCAGGTATTACTTTATTGGTGGTTGATTCTTAACACTCCAGTGACATCGGTATGGTAGAAGTGTGTTGTATGTGTCGTACTGGTATAATTGGATCAGCAGTGCTGCTGGAATTTTAAAACAGCTCAGTAATACGGCTGGACTGAGTATAATCCACCTACCAAAAATCTATGATCAGCATACTCTAGACAGCATTCTATTATCCTTTCCTGATTTTTAATAGAAAAGTATTTCTATCTAAAACCAAAAAAAAAAAAGTTTAAAAATAAATACATGACAATTTAATGAAAAACTGAATAAAATGAATCAAATACTGAATCAAATGCATTATTAGTTTTTTACATTATGGCAGTTTAATTCTATTGATTCAATAGTAGTAGTAATAGTTCTAGTTAAAACTCTGAACTCAAACTAAACCCATGCCAGTTTTGGTTGAGCAGCACTCAACCTGACAGCTACAATTGATTTGCCAAGTTTCTGTGACTGAACAGATCTAGCAACCATTACAGAAACTTGAATTGCATACATTAGTAAGCATATAGCAACAGTTAGCATGTTAAACAGTTGTTTATTATGCATTTATAAAAAATTTTTCCAACTTCACTCATTTCTACTTAGCATAATTAGCAATGGAAAATGTTTCCAGGGGTTAAGTTTTCTATAGCATAAAATTCACAAAGACCTGTTTATATCATTTTTTTAATTATTACAATTAAATGATTTTGATTTACACTGAAATAAACAGCTGTTAATACAACAAATTACACAATACAGTGATTGTGTTGTTTAATTACAGAGTTTGAACTGTATATTAATGCCAGCTTTTATAAGCCTGTCATGCTCAGACAGGTTCAGTAAGTTTGCTCCTAATGTAAATCACAACATTCCAAAAAATACCTTTATTCAGTACAGCTGGCATGGTACTAAATTTCAGTCTTAGTTTGACAGCATAATGACAGTAAAAAATGGTGATTAAAAATCAACTCACAATTTCTTAATAATTTTAGTAAATGTCTGTTTTCCGTGGATTTAAACAGAGTATACGTTTAATGTGGAAATGTAATGAAACTAATAGCTATGTGTAACAAAGGCTCTAATCATAAATCTAATTATTAGTGCTTTAAATAGGTGGAGGCTTAGTGGTTAGCACGTTCGCCTCTCAGCGCTAGGGATTCCCGGTTCGAATCCCCATCTGGGTGGAGTTTCCATGTTCTCCTCGTGTCTGCGTGGGTTTCCTCCGGGTTCTCTGGTTTCCTCCCACAGTCCAAAAACATGTATCAAGTCAATTGAATTCTTAAAATTGCCCCATATAGAGTGTGTTTGTGTGAGTGAGTGTGTGCCCAGCGATGGATTGGCGCCCTGTCCTCGGTGTATCTGCCCAGCGCCCGAGACGTTCTCCCCTGAATGGGCATGGGGAACCCCACCGCGACCCTAATAGAGGATAAAGCGGGAGATAATGAATGAATGAATGAATAAATAGGTGGAAATTACAGACAGTTTGTTTAAAAGCCTGGTAATGTATTACATCCCATGCTTCTCTAATCCCAAAAAAAGGCTTTACAAGGTCCCTGCAAATGAAAGAGGTCTGTACCCTGTAGTTTTTGTTTAGTAATGGTTAGGTAGACTTGGGCAGGATAAGATGTCTCATGTTTATACTTTTGTAATTATGTGTACATATAAAGCTATAAGTTTGTTACTAAAGTTAAGAAAGTAAACTTTTTTTGTTTTTTATATTTTAGAGTTTAATAGAAGTTTTTGAAATCTTGTGGATTTTATAGAAATGTTTTACAGCCGTAAATCCTGTTTTTATGGCAGCATCTGCACTTTTGTCTACAAGGTCTATTTAATAAATGAACAGCCCACTGCCCCTCACTGATGACCTGACTTTCCCACTTTGTATCAGTGATTGGTTTAAGCTGTCCATTTGTGATCCAATCTCTGAGGAAACATTTTAAAACCAAGAGTCAACATGACCTTAATGACTCTTTGTACTGTAGTTATGTGCTGCAAGCATTTCTTTATTAGTTATTTAAAATATAAAGGCTGCACAACCATACTGTTTTATACAATCATTATTTCATGGTTATCAAGATAACACAAAATCAGTTTTACTTGGTGATTGACACGAGAATGCTAAGAATGCTGGCTGCTTGGGCAATTTGTCAGTGTGCTGGGAACAGTAGGGCTCTGGGGTCCCATTTTATTAGACATAACTGCATATAGAGATTTAACCAGACGCCTTCTTTTAAAAAGTTAAAATGACAAAAATGAAAAGAGATCATTGAAAGAATGATCGGTTTAAGAATGTGCTTTTTCTCACTACTCCATATTTACATAGCTATGATTTATTTTTCTGTCCTATGTTAAGGACATTTATCTTTGCCTGACCGTTTGCATTTTGAACTGTCTGTGCAAATTTACATATTACTAGTGTAAATAAGTTTTAGTCTTTTTATTTTAGTTTTAAGACTGTTGACCTGACTGACTTATTAAAACAAAAACCCTAAATCATTTTTGGCAATAGCCAGCGGAATTCTGAGGTCATAGCGCTGTCTGAGGCTCACCTTGTCAGGTGCTTTGGATTATGTGTAATTAGTATATAATTAATAGGACAATGGAAGTGCTTGTTCTTGCCAACTTGTTTAAAACTAAGGGTGTTTGATTTAATTTGCAAAGGGTAAGTTTGCAACACTTATACCTTTAGAACTGAGTTTTAGTTATTTTTTTCCTTTGTGTGTTAGACTTAAAGATGAGCTCATAGGTTTTCCACCACTGAGGTCGTATGTAGTAAAGACATGGTTCATATTTCTAATATGAACTGGCATTTCTTTTTATTGTTGCCCTTTTCCCCATGATTAATTTTACACCTATTTAAATCATTAAAACTTTCATATACAGATCATTTAAACCTCAAAATTAAACTAGAAGTAATGCTTTTAGAAGAAAACTTTTGTTAAAAAAGACTTAACACGTTAGCAGAAATCAATATAAACATTTGGCTTTACCTTATTAATTTTTTTTTGTATATATTTATAGGATTTAATAATTAACAAAAGGAAACAAAAAAGCTAAGCATTGCACTGTAGTAAATTAGTTTGTGGGATGTTTTCAAGGAAATGTCAGTAGGTTCACAATAATAAGCTAAAAAGACATTACATAAGAAGCTTATTATTCACACATTACTATATAACACTTCAATGCAAGAGCTAGACTTTTAACATTCTTATTAATACCGTTGAATTAAGCCTAAAGATGTTGGTTATAATACTGAAAAAACTATTATTCAATAAACAAGTAACATACCATAGAATACCCTAGTTTACCTAATTTTTGCTATTTCAGTCTTGCAAATAGAGGGTGGCACGGTGGCTTAGTGGTTAGCACGTTGGCCTCGCAGCGCTAGAGATTTCCGGTTCGAATCCCCATCTGGGTGGAGTTTCAATGTTCTCCCCGTGTCTGCATGGGTTTCCTCCGGGTTCTCTGGTTTCTTCCCACAGTCCAAAAACATGGATCAAGTCAATCAAATTCTCCAAAAATTGACCCATATAGAGTGTGTATGTATGAGTGAGTGTGTGCCCAGCAATGGATTGGCGCCCTGTCCTGGGTCTATCTGCCCAGCGCCCGAGACGTTCTCCCCTGGATAGGCATGGGGAACCCCACCGCGACCCTAATAGAGGATAAAGCGGGAGATAATGAATGAATGAGTCTTGCAAATATAATTGATAAGCACCATGTATTTATATTTGATGCAAACCTTTACAAGATCTCAGCTGATCATTAAGCTGTTTGTAAACATATACTAATTTAACATTAAGAAGCCATGTTGATATTAGATTGGTTAGTGAGTACGACCTCAGGCCATGTGTAGGATGGGGTAGGAAAGCCAAATCCTCTTCCAAACTATTGATAGGCAACAATCATAGTGCAGAATCAAATACAATACTTTTAACTAGTAAGGTGATAATGCTACGAGTTGAATCATAGTGCCACCTATTAATATAACACATATTATTATTATTGTTGTTGTGGTTATTATTATTATATTATTATTTTCTTTATTTATTGTATGAGTCAGAAGTAGAAGTCAAAGGTTGGGACAAGGCTAATGACTCTAGACTTAAGGGGAGGGTTGGACGAATGTCTCTTTCCCAGCGTTACTTTACGTGTCGTCTGAGTTGCTCCTTGCAAGGTTCCACTGTCCATCGCAGTTGTGGGTGGAGTTTTTTTGCACATTCCTGCCATACATTCCTCCTGCCAGTCTGCACCCTCAGACAGAGCTATCTAGTTACAGAATGTCATTGAGTACACCTGATCTGTGCTAAAGAGCAAAGCGGACATTTACTGAGGTTACTTATTTAGCAGAGTTCTCAGACATGTTCCAGAGAGCACCAAATAATCTCTGTCCATCAACAGCCATGAAGTCACTCTCTAGATTTGTCATTTGTCCATTAGCTCATGGCATATTGTTTTCAACAGACAGATTTACAACCTAAATTTTACCTCACCAAGTCCTTTATAGATTTAAATGAGAATATTAAACCAACAACATAACCACAGATATAAATATAATTCTAGAGTCAGTTTAAAAAGAAACATAAAGTTTCTTGTTTTTTTTTTTAACCGCTTTTAACATGCTAAAAAAATGCTGTGAGGTACGCTTCTCTTTCAGCTGTTGTCATGAAACTATATTAAAGCTGCATTCATTTAAAGTGCTATGGTTACAGATACTGTTATATTTTAAAAATACAAAAAACATATGAAAATATTATTTTACTGAAATGACTGCAATCTTCTAAAGTAATAACACTGTAAAAAAAAAAAATGTTCTTGTATCAAAGCTTAAAATTTTAATGTTTAAAGCTGTCCTGTGTTTACTGTTTTTCTCATATTTTAATACTTTGTGTCTGTATTTAAAATGAATCTCATTATACCACTAAAATAATCCAAATTTGCACTAATTGATTTCTTGTAAATATAATTTACAAAATTGCTGATTTTATTTTATGTTCTTATCTTATCTGATTTTATTTTATCTTGCTGATTTGATGAGGAAAGCCATAACTCTTAGGCTGAGAGTAAGGCTCAATTGTTGGCCAATGTAAATTTCATGTACAATCTTGCTTACAATAACCACATGGTTGATGGAAGACAGGATATTGAATTAAAGAATAGGTACATGTTACAACATCCCATTCAAACAATAACAAATTGGATGTGATTTAAAAAAACACATTTGCCGCATGCAAATAAATTAATAAAAATCCCATTTAAGTAGCTCTATACTAATGATTTACTATAGATACCAACACTAAGAGAATACCAGTTGCTGTTGCTTTTTGGGAGTTTGAAAGAATGCATTAAATTAAAGGGAAGCTCAGAATTGCTTTAAAATCCAAACAAGAACATGGTAACATATAGGTCTTATATTATGGAATTAGCTAGTTTATTAATATAAACTTTTTAAATCCTCATGGATTATCATTGCTTGAACAACCACCAGCTATTTGATATATGTATACCTATTTAATCACAGTTTTTGGCAGCAGTTTTCTTTAAAAATTTATACTGTTTTAATCAACAAAATGAATTAATATGAATGCACATTTGCTACTATGTGCAGTTATATATTACTGCTATACAAGATCATTGGGACATGAGTAATAACACAGAAGCATTTATGGCATCCACTTCTAAATTGAACAAACGACCACCCCAGTTTGCTGCTATAACTAAGAGGTCCTTCTATGACATCACAGAGTGCTTCTGTGGGAATTTTTGTCTTTTCATTCAAGAAAGCTGAATCCAATTGATAATGGACAAGATATTCTGACTTAAAATCTCAATTCTAGTTCATCCTAAAGATGTTTGATGGGGAGAGATCGGGACTTGGGTTAATCAATTTGGACTAATAAGATTTACCCGACCATTTCTTTAGGGGCCTTGCTTTGTGCGCTGGAGCATAATCATGCTAAACTTAAAAACAGCCTTAAATTAATTTATTTCATTTTTTCAATCAAGCCAAAAGCATAAAATTATTAAAAAAAAAACATGTTGGGTGCACGGTGGCTTAGTGGTTAACACGTTCGCCTCTCAGCACTAGGGATTCCGGTTCAAATCCCCATCTGGGTGGAGTTTCCATGTTCTTCCTGTGTCCGCGTGGGTTTCCTCTGGGTTCTCCGGTTTCCTCCCACAGTCCAAAAACATGGATCACGTCAATTGAGTTCTCCAAATTGCCCCATGTAGAGTGTGTGTGTGTGTGAGTGAGTGTGTGCCCAGCGATAGGTTGGCACCCTGTCCTGGGTGTGTCTGCCCAGCGCCCGAAACGTTCTCCCCTGGATGGGCATGGAAAACCCCACCGCGACCCTAATAGAGGATAAAGTGAAAGATAATAAATAATGAATGAATGAATGTTGGGTGCTTCATTATGTATATGTGTTGCAAAGGGATTGATTGAGACATCTAAATCAGTAATTATTGAGAAAGTTCATGAATTTGGTCAAAACTAAAGATGTAATGACCTAATGCCTCAGTGTAATATACTCACACACATCATTCGGAAAAATATTTCTAATAAAAATGTATTTTAAGCGTGGATGACTAGATTTAGAATTGGAATCTCTAAAAGTAATGATGCAAATCTGTTTCTGCTTTATCATTAGATAATAACAGTCACAGAGTTTCTTCCTCATCTCATTTCCTTATCTTCTGCCAACAAACACACTATATAGGGGAAATTTAGATGGAGGTAAATTAGAACAACCAATTCACCTTGAAACCATGTTTTCCGACTGTGGGGGGAAACCAGAGAAAACCCACGCTGATAACATAAAAACTTTCACCCAGATGAGGATTCGAAGAACAGAGAGCTAAACACTAAGCCAACTTTTGTATTTTTACCTATGCTGCTTTATAGAGAAACCATATTAACAACATATAGAACTTGTGTGTACAGGTCCTGGTGTCCTTCTGACTACTTGTTACAACAGTCATCAGACCAAAGCACTTAATATATATAAATGCTTGCATCTTATTTCTTATTCATGTGCTTGTCATCCGAATCACATAATACAATGGTCCATGCTTTATAATGAATCACATATTTGGGTTAACATATTTTTCTAAGTGTTTTAAAGGAGGCATTTGCCGTATCAAACAGGACCAATTGCTGATCAAACTACATACCTGTCAATATCTGATGTGGTTTCAGTTACATATTTCTGGGCTAGTGCATTGTGTTGATAACATTAAGTCTAGAATTATTAAAGGCAATTTGGTCATGATTGCTACCGAGGTTTTAGTTCAAGGATAAACTATAAAAACAGAAAGCCCTTTGTTATCCTGATTTTCTGCCATTTTCAGTGTGCAGAAAGAAATATGCCGAAACTACACAGTGTTGGTCCCAAAAGATTTTTTGTAGCTGATTGTAGTTCTGGAGCAACTTGGAAATATTTTGGCTAAGATATTCGTGGGAAGCAGTCACGCTGAATAGAATTTGTTTAGACTGTTGTTTGTACCATGCATCAGGCATCAGTTGAGCATCCTAAGTGCATTTTGGTTTATCTACAAACTTTATTGTACCATGAAAAGGACTTTTGGTTTAACATATAGTCAGGATTGTTTTTGTTTCAAATGTTTTTAATCAGACTAAATTTGTTTTCAATCAAATTTTGGTTTCTTATGCAAAAAAAGCGGGCATGTGAAATGTTTTAAGGCACATTCTGGATTTGCTATGTCCCAATTATTACTTTGTCTTTTAAAAACCTCTATACAAAATCTCTCTTGTAATGGTTGTTTCATTTTTCAACACTTTTATGACTGGTTTATTGTCTAAGATAAAATTAACGAAAAAATTAAAGTAGGCAGATTGCCAATCTTACTGCTGCAATTTTTGAGCAATGTTGTCCACTGCTCACAGACAAGCCACGGACCTTTTTTCAGTATTGTATTTACTGGACCTGCTTTCCACCAGAAGCCATTTTAAAAAGAGCATTCTTTTCCTGCTTATTCAGTTGTGCTCATTTCTACAGTGTCTAAGTTGTCCTTGCCTTGAAACAGCTGAGGTCAGTGTAAAAGGCTAGTGCATGTCCTTATAGGGAGACTGTGGTGTCCATCCCATCACCTTAGTGAAGCTGAAGATTAACTAGGAATGTGTGCTGTACAATACAGTACTGCCTTACCTAACCACTGCCCTGAGTCACTGAAGTGAAGATAAAAAGTGGTAGAATGAGAGGGGGGCAGATGTCAAAGTCACAAATTACCAAGACAATTCGTATGGATATTTACAGCTTTGTGAGGACTTGAATGGGGTTATACAATGTTGGTGATGGGCTTAGAGTAATAATAAGGAAGATAGAATGGGTAATTCAAAATTTTAAAAATTGATAAATGATATGCTAATTGTGATTTCCCTGTTTCACAGATGATGAAAATGATTGGCCCTCATTAAGACTTTTTTTCTCTACAAACAAAGAACTAAGTAGTTCATTTAATATTGTGTTGCAAGTCAGAATTAATTATTTGAATAATCTGTAAAGCTTTGTTTAAGACTTTAGGAGTAACACAGCTGGTTAAAACTGCCTCAAATTTATTAACCCTGGCATGGTGTTACACATGGAAACATTCAGCTCAGTTGGTGGGCATCAAACTTTAAAATAGATTGTTTATACTTAGCAGTTTTGTTTTAACAAGTCATTATAACACATTTTACTGGCTACTTTGATTTTTTAATTTTTGTACTTAATCAGCCCTGGCTCTCTAAAACATATTTTAGAGCTTTGAGCTGGTGTGTAGTTCCCAGCCCAAATGTGTATGTTACGATTTTCTCACACTTTCATAATTCTTTTTTTAAAGAGGGCTTTTGTCCTGTCAGATAATTAGATAGGAATGTATTCCCTGCAGGAGGTCATTTGGTTTGAATAAGTGGGAAAAAATGCCAAAGAAGGGAAAAGAATGAGAAAGAATAAAGTTATCTCTTTTTCCTAAGTTTATTTCTTCTCTACTCTCTGGGCATGTCTGACTACATCTCTGTCTTTTTAATCCCCCCACCCACCTCTTATGAGGTTTGGTCTACCCCCTCTCTGACCTTTATAAAAAAACACAAGTGGCTCTGTCTTAGATCCCGTCATTGGCCTGTGCATCTTTTCTTGAATGTCCTCCAATGAGTCAGTCAACCCAAAGACAGCATCATGTATCTATATGAATAGATGATATGATATAGGCCTTCACAAGTCATTAATGTTGTTATATTCCATCCTCTGTAAGTTGTTTGATGACATAGTATAGGAGGATGTATAAAGGAAAGAATGATTTCTCAGCTGTCTGCACTTGTGGGTGGATTCAGCTTGATCATGAGTCAGTTTGAAGTCAAGATTATGGCTATAACAAAACTAAAAGAAACCCCACATCATGTATAACTGCTCAATTAAAGCATTGTAGTAAATGATAAAATGTTAAGTGTCATTTCATCAATTCTCAGATATGAGGTTAATGTAAGTCCAACATTCTCAGAATAGCTGTGCTTTCAGTATGAAGAAAGAAAAAAAACAGGCCAAGTTGGAGCCTGTCTGACAGACTGGATCGCACTTTTTTTTATTACTTAACAATGCAAAAAACTCATGACTGGAAGGGAGGTCGAGGAACTATTGTTGGTGGGAGGTTATTAAGGACGTGCTGTTGAAGCTTGTTCCTGTAACCACATTGCAAAAAAAAATTATGGAAAAAGTGATATGCTAATTGTATTAAACCTTATTTAACTGACTTGATGCCAAGGTATTGAACTACAAAAATACCCTAGGCATTAGTGACTTACATATGTGTGAAAGTGCTGTTGACATGAAGGCATGGAAATTTTGGAAATTTTGACAGATGTCTGCTGCCATTCATAATGTGTCTTGAAAAACCACACGTCTTAGATGAATAGTGGCTTTATTCACATAATTGATCATTTAAGTAGTTAATTGAAGCAGTTGGATAAAAAATCTGCCAGGGATCATGAAATCAGTTTGTATGTATGTTTATATACATCAATTATTTGTCCACACTAAACTTAACACTATACCAGTGGTCATTAACTCTCTGGAACTATACACCTCTCATCATCTGATTAACAGGGCAATTAAAATGTGCATCATGGAAGATTGGCCTTGGTTCCCATGTTTGCATTAAGAAACATTGTTTCAGAATTTTGTAGATGGTTGGTACCCTACATGTATCTTTGGACTTGTGCGTAATTTTGTAGGAAATACATGGCTTTATTTGGATGGATTGGCTTTGCTAAGCTTAACTAATGTCAGTGAGTTGACATACCCCTGTGTAAGCCCTTGCAGCTATAAATGTTTGAGTTCCTGATCCCGCACGCAAACACCTCCATGGACCACTTGAGTTATACAATTTTACAATGTATTTGGGAGTTTCCCTTAGTGAAAAAAGAGGGCGAGTATATTTGTATGACTCATTTCCTCAAGTCTGACTAACACTCAAATGCATTTGCGACCTAAATCTTTTTGTGTGACTGTGTATTAAGCCTATTACACTCTGAAATACCCCTCCTCATTCGGATCTTGTAAATCCATCATATTGTAATTACCCCTTGCAATGTATATTAAACCTGACAAATTGTTCTGACATTACCACATGAATTAATTCCATTTACATCTACATTCAGTACATATATATATAATTAGTTCCTAGGTTACATGTTTCCTTGGTCAATTAGGATAAAGAAGGTAAAATTAAAGTAATGAGTGCTAGAATGGTTTTAATTTAATTACACACTGACAATATAATATGATGATAATCTTGGTAGGAATATATCTGTCACAAATGCATCCACGCCTAAAGATTTAAAAAAAAAAAAAAAAATCCAATATATTATTGGGTTATAAATGAGGGGGGGGGGGGCAAAATCCATCATTATTTAGCAGCATGAAAACAATAAGGCAATAAAAATATTAATTCTACATTGATCATTTGAACCAGAGCTGATAACTCCAACCCCACCCAAAGTCCAACAGCTGAAGTTTGTGTTGAGCACATTAGTAAAATAAATAAAAATAATGTTACATTTAACATTTACAATTTATAACTGCAATGTTTAGTTTTTATAAAGAAAAAACTTTTATTAAATTTTTATCATTTATCAATGACAGGATGGAAATATGAGCTTTTAATGTACCATACATGTGGTCGCATACAACTTCATGAAAATGGGGGACAATATTAAATGGTGAGAGACAAAGAGAGGAAAAAACATTTCTGAAAGCTGAATCACTATACACCAAGTCATGTCCTAACAAATCAGTGGTTTCTTGCCTCTAATAGTGCCCCAGTTCCCATCCTGTGTGGTTAGTAGACCAAAGTTCTCAATGTCTCGGACCTTTTTTCACAGCACAATTGGATAGGCATTAAAAGCAGTTACTAAAATCAAAGGCAGAAAAGGTCTTTGTTTGAGCATAAAACTGCAGCAAAATAGACAAGTAAACTCAAGCAAAGCATATTGTTGGAAAATTATAAACACATCAAACTCGCTGACAGTGAACTACTTTGTGTGATGTAGCCTATCCAACCTTAACTATAAGGCTGTAGACTTTGTGTGTCTAAAGTATTGTGTCCTGTTGACAAAGTAAGACAGCTGATAAATATGGGCGGCACATCATATTCATGTGGGTGTTTCTGTAGTATGCCGCCTCTGCGGAGGTGGCACTTCATGAGCTTTTTTATAGACTATGCTATATGATATTATGATATAGTATTTTATATTTTAAAAAATCTTTAAAACAGAATAAATAACACATGATGGTATTAAAGAAAATTAAAAGAGTGTGGAAGAGACATTCATACATTACCGTCTGCTTTATCCTCTATTAGGGGAGAACGTCTCGGGCGCTGGGCAGATAGACCCAGGACAGGGCGCCAATATATCGCTGGGCACACACTCACTCACACAAACACACTCTATATGGGGCAATTTGGAGATCTCAATTGACTTGATCCATGTTTTTGGACATGGATCAAGGACTATGGGAGGAAACCCACACGGACATGGGGAGAACATGGAAACTCGATCCAGGATTCGAACCGGGAATCCCTAGTGCTGAGAGGCGAACGTGCTAACCGCCCTGTGGAAGAGACAGAAGAGAAGAAATCTGATTCAATAGAATGAAGACTGTTAGTGGTTTATTGTTAGTAGGGAATGAAAAGGACAGTGTAGATTCACAAGATAGCCATTCAGTTGTAACAACTCTTCATCATCCTGCTGGCTCTATTTCTGACAGTCTGTCTTGCAACACTTGCAAAATGTTTGGACACCAAGGACATTCGTCCCTTTTCTGGAACATTGGGATAAGATCATTGTTCAGAGGTTTACCAACTGGCTGAAAGTTGAGTGGAGCTATGGATTATGTGTCTCTTTTAAAAAAGGCAAAAACTCTGAATGTATGATTGATTTAACATGTTATGCTTTTAAATGACAAAATGCAGGAGAATTATAGCAATTAAGTACAGATGTCACTTTAAAAGCCTAAAGTAAGAGGGTTGTCTTGTTTAGATGTTAATCCCACATCTCATCATATCTCCCGTTGTCCTTTCAAATGCAATACACAGCCTCACACAGATGTGAGAATGATGCCAGCTTGACAGTGCATAGTGTGTTTAATGGTGATATTTGAGCCTTTGTTGTTCATAAAAAAAGGCATCTACTGACCCTTCCTCACTTTAATCGCACCTTTTCAGCTTCACAGACAGGCACTCCCAGTGATAGTCATATGATACCAGTTACATGGTCTTGTTTTATGTTTCACCTAGTCCTTACATGCACACCCTAATAACAGAGATTTCATTTGAGATTTCATTTTGCGTATAAACAACTGTTCTCTAAGTACAAAGTGTGCTTTTATAGTTGCTGTTGATGACTCACTGGCTTATGTTTGCAGACAGGGAGGTTTATGTGAAGACTGATCCAAGTCTAACAGCACCGATTTTGCATTTTTGAGACACTCACAGATTTACAGTTGCATTTAACAGCGTTTGTTCAAACAAAATTAATTTCCAGTTCGTCAAACATTGTCAAAAGCCCACCCTCACCACATCAGTGTCACTGCAGAACTGACAATAAACAATCCACCACCCAAATCACACCTGTTCTGTAATGGTCCTGACCAATAGAGGCCAGTGAACCAAAGGGAGATGTAATGCATTCTGTAACAGTAAAACTACAAAGTCCATCTAATATGGTAATTGGAGAAAATTGACAATGATGCAAGAAGGAGGTGTTTCAAATTTCCAAAAGTAAAATGCAAACAGTTCCCTTTGCATGTTCATATACATGTTATTGTGAACAAAACACACTAAAGCCAAATCCAGGGAACTTAGTTATGTTTTTAAATCTTGGATGCAAAGTCTCTTCAAAGCCCACCAGCACAGCTGCTGTGATCATTGACCCCTTCCCCCGCTTTGCTAAATGGAGGTTTGGTGCATAGCACTTTTTAAAGGTCTAAAGATGGTACTTTGAGATCTAAAAGGTGGCAGATTGCAGCTCTGAGGTCAGTGTACCTATTGTTCCTGTCAGCAAAGGGCAAGGCAGGACTTTGAAAGAATGCTTGACTTTCACCTCATCATTTGATACTCTTTTTTTTCTCAATGAACTCTTTATTTTGCTGAGCAAATAGTGAATGAGCATTCATTACAATTATGTTCAAGCCAGTTTGTGGCTCTTCGTTACTCAACTGTTCAAATGTACACATTAATGTTTCTGCTTTATGTTTGACTTAACCACACCCCTGCGCTGGGGAACTGCTGTTATGTGTTAATTATGAACCACTAGGTAAAGTTAGTTTGAGTTTTTGCTCAGGTAAATCATTCGAAGAGTCTCACAGCAGGGATGAGACAAACTCAACGGGGTCTCGCATCCACCAGATCAGTCAGACTGCCCTGTCTAAACGATAGACACACAAACCGCATAAGCCGTACTAATGACTGTGTCCTGGTGGAGCTGTCCTGTGTAATGAGGTCACTGTTGGAGTGGCTGAACTCAGCGCCCTCGTGAGACTAGGCTCATTGGCACTACCTACTGGTGATGTGCAGAACATAACTCACAATTCTTCCCTTATGACCATTATACCACTAGGCACATAGAACCGTTTTTTCTTGTATTTTTTATGTACAAATACAAAAGAAGTATGTAATTGAGTGCACTTAATATAATAGTTGTTTGTTACATACAATTATACCACATTTGGATAAAAGTCATGTTGCAGAATAAGACAATTAAGTGGTTATGAATATCTATACAGTGTGGATAGATCACTCAGAAAGCTTTGAGCATATAGGTGGATCCCATTTATGCCTTTGGCCAAGTCCATATCAGCTTTTGTTGAAGTGTAACAGATCTGGTTTCCTATTGCCTGGGTAACAATGACGAAGGATTTCTGTGTTTCATGTGAATGCAAGTCTGTTATAAGATGCAGTGGTAATAAAAAGCACATGCTTGTGGTTTGGATTGTAGCTTTGTAGACTTTATTAGCATAGTAATAAATATTTTATTTTACTTGTCATTAAATAGGACATCACGATCCTTCTGAATAGACCTCACATAAAAAATCGGTCTAATTTTGCAAATGCAACTTAAATGAAACAAGAACCAACTTAATCTAAATAATTTACTTTATTATTACCATAGGCATGTACAGACTGTTTTAATAGAACACCAGTAAAGAAATCAAGATAACACTTAACTGTATAACAGTACCTTTTATATTGTGGAAAAATACAAACCTAGTTTTCGAATAGAACGTTTCAGGGGCTGAGCAGATACACCCAGAACAGGGCACCAATCTGTCGCTGAGCACACTCACGTACTTATACACACATGCTGACTATATAGGGGCAATTTAGAGCAGTTAATTTACCCTGAATCCATGTTTTTGGACTGTAGCAAACTGGAACACCCACACGGACATGAGGAGAACATGAAAACTCCACCCAGATTCAAACCTGTATCCCCAGTGCTGAGAGGCGAATGTGCTAACCACTAAGCCACATGCTGCCCTGTTGGAATAAATCATTTGAGATATAAATTGTGAAAAAGAAGTATATATTATGTGAAAGCTTTATATTGATAGCCAAATACCACACTCCTCCCAATATGGATATGGTAAGGGAGTCTTGACAGTTTATAGTTTCAGAAATAGTTTCATATACTAAAAGTACTTAGTTTTATTAAAGAGGAACAATTTCAAATCGACTTCACTTGATGTCCTCTGCTGTTCAAAAGGTGAAATTGCATATCCTCTCAATAAGTTCTGTTATGAAATGTTCTTATTTGAAAATTTATATTTAATTCTGTTTGTCATATTGGTTTCAAGTTAATCAAGATATTCAGGTGGCGTTTCTGAACTACATTCTGACAATAAGCCATTCTGAAGTGTTTTAATTCTAAACACTGATTCTGTTAAAACGAGCTGAAGATAAACACTATGAAAAGAGAATATAAATGTTTATCGTGGTTAAAAAAGTTTCAGATAATTTCTTTTAGCCTCAAAATAAATATATCCAATTATTTTATATGTGATTATAAGAAAGGAGTATTTAATAAACTGGTTAGCTGCCACTCCCTGCTGTCTTTTAACTGGTCAGTCAAAGACTATGTTCACCAAAGGGTCAGAAAACACCTTGATGATATGCTGACATGCTTTATTAACACACTGTGTGTGTGTAAGCGTGGCCGTGTCTGTTCATGTGTTTGAACAGGTGTGTTTTTGCCTTTGAGGGGCATTTGTTATTTATATCTTGTGTGGTATAACATTTGTGTAAGTTTATCTCATCTGATTAAACTACTATGATGAATATGTAATTAATGGCTTATCAGGTGCACTGTATATGCACAAAAGGCCATTATAGCACCTGTTTTCCTCTGTTGTACATGACAGTCCAATTAAGATCTGTAAATATATGATTGAGAAGATTAATGGACAAGAGATGCAGGGCTGAGCTCTTTGTTTGTAAATGTTTTGTAAAAAAACATTTAGGATGCATCCTAATCTAAAAAAAGAATCTTACATTTACATTGATACATATACATTCAGACAATGGGACCAGTCAGTAAACAATATTACAGCAGGGGGAGCCACTCACTAACTCAGCTTACATTTCAAGGCAGATGTTTAGACTTGCATTAGTTAAAAAAAAAAAAAAACAATAGTTTGTTGTTTAGACATGTTTTGTCTTTACACAATAATTTAGAAGAGGCAAGGGTCATATAGTTCATAATAATTGAATTAACGTATTGTTAATATAGTTGTCTTTAAATGAATAAGCATTATTTCAGATATAAAGTAGCTGCAATTAGTAATACAAGTAGTACATTATTTTTAATGTTACCAATCGAAGACAGTAAGATTTGATTTTGTTTATTTTTTCAAAGCAGGTACATGTATGAATTATTAGATTGACTAATTAAAAATAAAAACTAACAATACAGCAGCGTAATAATGGCATCTGATTTTACATACTTGCATCATATGTTGTGTGGTGTTTATCACTGGCCGTGTTTAACAAAGAAATTGATGAATTTCCTTCATTTTGAATTCAATCTCCAGGAATGGAGGCGTGTAGAGAATAACATGTCTGAGCAGGACCACAGACGCTCTGGGCTCTTCATTTTTTAGATTTGAAGCCTTCTGTTTAGGATGTGTGAACTGGGCAAGTGCCCCACCATTCACTCAACATTCTGTCATTCTCTCATAGCCACACACATACTTTAGAGTGAGGGTCTCTTCAGGAGTTTAGCGTGATGTTACTTTTCTGTCCAGGCATGTCCATCTAAGTCTCATGTGAACCAGATGAGACTGTAAACTTTGTTGATCCTTCCATGCTTTTATTTGGTCAGAGAAGGAGCTAATATTTGGTAACATGATTAAACAAACATAGACTTATGATTGCAATTATGAGGACATGTACGAAAAGTACATATAACTTATTATAAGTTATATATCCATATATTGTGTATGTCTGTGTTATTTTTTTCATAGTATTTAACCTTATTTGATCAAGTGTAGTCTCACTTGACTGTGTTAATAAAAAAAATGCTGTACTGTACAGAGGCTTCAGACTGTTCTTGTGACATTAATTCTCAAGTAAAAAAGTACAAAAGTTATATGATTTTGTAGTGTTGCTGTGGAAATTTATGCCCATTCATCCAGAACAGCATTTGTGAGATCAGACAGTTATATTGAATTGGAGGGCCTTTCTAGTTCATCCCGAAATGAAACCATGCATTTTATAGACCTTTGCACTGAGGAAATCATACTAAAATGCAACATATGTGTTCATTAATACTCTTGTTCTTATAGTGTACTGCTGCTTAAATGAAGGAGTATGCACTTTATATCCTTATATCATGTTCATACTATGTGTTAGAAGCCGCTCGTTCTTCCCCGGGAGATCGGCTACACGGGAAGGAATGCGTACGCCGCTTGCGCCTTGTGAGCGTTTCCCGGGAACGGCTACGCGGAGAAAATTGCGTACGCCGGTCCGCTGGATGAAACGATCCCACGGATACAACCTGCGCGGGGATATTGCACAGTGTTGTAACGTGGTTGAGCGCGGAAGGAGAGTTTGAGACACCGGGATAAAAAACAAAACAGATTTATTATTAAAAATGGTGTAGGGACACCAACAGAAAGGGGGGAACGAAACAAACGAACTAACACCGGGATATTACCGAAACAAAGACGTGCACCGGGAAAATGGAAGACGGAAACTAAACACAAAAAACACCCAGTCACGTGCACAATCACCCAACGAAGACAATGAGTATCTTAAATGAGGGACAGGTGCCCCAGGCACCTGTGACACTATGTTTATATCATGTATATATTATGCTCATATTATATCATGTTCATATTATGTATCTACATTTAAATACTTCACCTCTCCATGCACCAGTCACTGTTACTACTGCACTTTATGTAAATAATGTATATTTTGCACTTCTGGTTAGATGCTAACTACATTGTGATCTGCACAATGACAACAAAGTTGAATCTAATATAATCTAATCTAAAAACAATGAATTTTATGGTTATTTTACTGGCGTTCCCTAAAATTGTTATTAGGAATTAAATATGACTCTGGTAATTATTCATACAGGCAGAGATCATTATTTAGACTTTGGAGGTAGTCTAAACTGTTTGTGAATAATTACTTGAAAGTTTTTAATGTGATTGTAAAAAAAAGCTTTAGCCTTTTTATTTTACAATGCAGTTTTATAACTCTATATATGTAACCTGACTTTTTTATGACTTTTACTGGAGGAAGACATTTTCTTAGCACAGTCTTTTTTTAAATAAGCAGTTGTAAAAATAAATGCATGTGTTGACAATTGAGGTTTTACGGAACAGTGACTGGCACATACCCAGAATATAGAATCTATCATCAGCACACAATCTAAAAATGATTATGAAAACTGTGACAAGCATTTTAGATTTTACCTTTTTTACCNTTCCATGTGATGAAGGGAAAAAAGATATATCCTGGTAAAAATTATAGACTTTAATTTATTTTATTGCTTTAATTTCGTCCAATGATGTAGTGGGCCTTTTAAGAGTCTCACTTCTGAGGCAGTTTATACAGACTTTTAAAATTGTGCAAGCAAGTATAAAGAATGTAATTTATTCCAATGTTATGGTTAAAAATGAAACACAAACAGGACATTTCTTTTTGCTAATCAGTCAGTTAGACTGTCAACCCACATTGCCTCATGATGTTGTTGGATTAAGCCAAAGGCATCATTCTTAGACTTTATAGAAGAAATAAAATAACCACTCTGTAATTTTCTGTCTGTTTATTGCTTAGTCTGGATTTGTCTGTGTCTTGAATTCTTTACATGTAATTAGTGTTTATAACCTAGTTTGGAATAGTACAGAGGTACAATAAAAAGGTATCATTATTACAAAAAGTTTGCTGCATAGTGTAATTGCTGCAGGTATACTGAAAGATATACAGTGCCCTACAGACAGGTTCACCTTCCCTGAACTTTCCACATTTTTATTACCACAATCTGGAATGAAAACTAATTTGAATTATAACTCATTATTAATAAACTCTGTTTTGAAACATGTTTAGAGTATTGAAGACCAAGGAGGTAGAAAAACAACCAATAATAATAATGATAGAAAACCAAAGGACTAATTGTTGTGTCATTAAAAAATATTTTAAAAAATAATCAATAAATGGAGCACGATCAAAACACATTTTAAGCCATGCACAATTATGGCACAATCATGAATTTCAACACTTGGCAGGTTTGGTTTGAATACAAATGAAGTGTATGGTGACTGATGTGTTTTGATTGAAGTGTAGTTTGAACAGTTTTAATGATCCGAACACAGGATGTGAGGTTATGAAAGCATTGTCAATAACAATGTGTTAAATAATAAAAAAATATAATAATAAAAACAACATGAGGAGAGAACATGTACAAACATGCAGATTGAAACTGTTGGAAATGTGGTCCAATTCCCTATGGTTCGGAATATAAACTGGAGCTACCAACTTCATTATGTTTTCTCTATTTCTGTGTGTTTGGGCCTCCTTTTCAAATTGTAAAAACTTTATATGTTCTGAGAGTTATAGTTTGATATCTTTGGTTCTAAGTACACAATATACCCGATGTCCAATAAGGTTGTGAGCCTACTCACATGTCATTTTTTTCATATATTTTTCATCTCTTTTCATTATCTTAATCACTTTTTCCACTACTGGGGGGTTCCCATGCCCATCCAGGGCAAAGCATTTCGAGAACTGGGCAGATATTTTCAGGACCACTTGGCACACACACACACACAATCACACACACAAACAAACATGCTATATAGAGGCAATTGTCAAATATTAAAGACACTAGTGTGGCAGTGACCAAGGACTTAAATACATCAATGAAACACTCTGTGCTTTAATGCAGACAAAGTGATTCAAACACCATCATTGATTTATGTGCAGAAGCACTAAACTAATACAAACAATCAAGTCTCCTTATCACTGAAACACATGAATAACCGGATTGGTGGAAAAATATATACATGCTGACCCCTAAGATATTTGCCACCCATCCTTCCTGACAGATCATCTTTCATTAATCATCTTTACAGTTCCACACTTGACCTGCTTTTGGTTTTAATAGCTTTAATAACAAACACTTCCAGATTTTGAAAACACATCCATCCCTATTGTTACAGAAATATATGTCAGGGGCTTTTCTGGCTTGTAATACATTTTTTTGGCACCTGAACTTCTAAAAAGAGGCCTTTGTGAAAGGAAATGTAGGAAAAGGGGGTTTTCTCACTGAGACAAATTACATACATGGGAAATGCCTAGTCTAGCAAAAAGGAAGCCGGAGCACTGTTTAATTTTTATGTTTACCATAGCAGCGCCTCTTTAAACACTTTAGAGGACACAGTGCCCCAAAGACAGAACTGCATCATAAGTGATCTAGGGGGGAAAAATACTGGGAAAGGTATTTTCCTACAAATACCTTGGTAAGCATGAACGCTCAAATGAAAAACATTAATGACGATGATTATTAAAATTATTATTAAAATGATCAATTTCAGTGAATTTTAATTTGTTGTCAGACTTTTTAATTTATAAATTCAAAAATACCTTTTGTCTATTTAGTGTTTATACATTTCCACTCATCTTCACTACTCCTTAACATAATTTACTGTCTATTTTAAGTCTATTTTAATAAGTTAAGAAAGATGGATAAAAATATCTAATCCAATCAAATTTTATTTGTCACATGCGCAGTGATGCATAGTACAACTTGCAGTAAAATATTTTGTATAGAAATGAAAGAAATATGAGGTCTAAAACTTTTTGTATCCACAAAACTTATATAAAAGGATTGTGCAAGTGGGTATGTAATTAGTATCCAGTTAATTTATATAGTTTGTTTTACAATAATGCATTGTCTCCAAGCAAAAGCACCTTACTTTTTTTTTTTTTACAAATCTTAAACCCTTAAACAGTAAACTGAAGTAACAGCGAACACACCCTGATGTTTGTTTGGTTTTAATAGAAAGAAAATTTGACAAGTGGGGGAAATCATCCATCTCGAGCGTCCGAGCATTGTTAACGAGTGTACAATAATAACCCTAACCCCAATGTACAGGTTATATATGTATATATTTAAAAGTGCAGTCCTGTCAGTATGACAATAATTAATATGCATTCCATCAGAACCATCCATCCATCCATTATCTTCTGCTCTATCCTATATTAGGGTTTTGGGCGGGTTCCCCATGCCCATCCAGGGGAGAATGTTTCGGGCGCTGGGCAGATACACCCAGGACAGGGGGGCAATCCATCTTTGGGCATCCATCAGAACCATGTGTGTCAAAATAAACAATAATAGTTCGATCCTTTGGTAATAAATGAACTTATTTTTTGTCTCATTTGTTTTATTTGGTTCTTGATATATACTTTTATTGCTTGTTTAAAATTCTAATGGTAAAGAATTAGGCCAAATGTATAAATAAATATTATTAAAAAAAATAATAATAATTATATATATATATATATATATATATATATATATATATATATATATATATATATATATATATTCCTACACAAACTTCACAACCTTCTAAGCAATATTGTATAAACATGTTTTCTGTTTCACAAAAATAAATTAGGGTTTCAATGTTTTTGTTTAAGCTTGATAAGATTTTCCACCGTGGTTTGGTTTTGGCAGGTGGTCGATGATGTGTAAGCATTTGTTATTGTCATTCCCACATTATTCTGAATGAATGATCCCACTCAATTTGGCCATGACTTCTGCGCTATAGCTCTGGAGGAGGTAGAATCAGGGTCATCTCTTCTCTAGAGAGGAGGTCTTGCATGTATTGCCTTTTGATTTCCTTCTCTGAAAAAGCTTATTAATGAATTACAATGCATACAGGGGACACTATGTTTTAACTGTTTTAATGGAATTGTTTTCATATGATTTAATTAAATGTGTTTGTTTTTGGAGCAATCTGGATAAAAAAAAGTGAAAGTCTTTTATTATGTCAGCGAAAACTTCTTGCTATACCAGTGTTCAGGGATATAATTTAAGGAATACCAAGTGCCAATATGGATTTAACTATAATAAGTGCAAGGACATGTTGCCGAATGTTACGTGTTCTATGTGTATACATGTTGTCAAGTAGTGTGTCTGTGTTTGTGTGTTGGTGATTACATATATACATATATATATTACATTTTTGTGTACTCTGTACTATATTCCTGCAACTGGTGTAAATGTTAATTTATGCATAATTGGAGGGTTTTATTTTAGAAAAAATACATTTTATTTAACTAACGGAGAAAGAAAAAAATAAACAAACACAACTTCTACACCACCTAAATATAAGTTTCCCTTGAGCACAATAGCACTGACTACTCTTGCCCACCAATCACTGGTGTAGCTGCTCAAACCATGTAGAGGTGGTGAGACAACTTTAGTTGCTTCTTGGTGGTTTTTGGGAGTATCGTAATAATCAAAGCAACAGTGTGGGTTTGTATAGGAAACACACAAATACACACAAGATGATACCATTCAGTGTGGTGCATGATTATAATCTTTAAAAAGTATACATGTTACTTTCATAGTATTTGCAAAAAGCCACTTAAGCTTAATCAACAGAAAAAAACGGAGTGTGTACTTATTTTAACATGAAGCACTGATCATTCTGGCCATTTTTGTCTCCCAAAGCGACTAACAAAGCAAGCACAGGGTTGGTTACAGCATTCCAGGAGCAATGAGGGTTAAGGGTCTTGCTCAAGGACCCACGTTGGTAACTTCAGTTCAGTTCACTTTCATATTGATAGCCCAACACCCTACCACCGAGCTATTGCGCTCATATTTTCCGAATGTCACTTGAACCAACAAGCCTTCAAAAGGCAATGACAAACAGTAAAGTTTTTTAATAAGACTGTACTTTTAGGCATAAGAGGCACTTGCTGTTGGAGTTTCCCCTCCTCCATGATTATATGTTGTTTTGGACTAGCCTAGGTCACATAGGTGGTCTGTGATGCCTGGCATGAGCAGCCATGCATGAACCTTTCCGTTAACAAATAAAAATACTATGCTAAGCTTCTCTTGTAATAAAACCCTAGCGCTCATTAACACACAATCCATCACCAGGTCCTATAGGCCTGTCTGTACAAGAAAGGCCTGGATCATTGCTTAACTATTCTCTGCATGAAGTGGACAGTTGGGGGAGGAAAACTTAATTGCGAGGTATGGCCAAAAGTAATTTCTTTTGACAAGACCAGAGCCACTGAAGACATACAGATGCTTCAATCCTATCTGCACATTATAGGTATAATAAAAAATAAATAAAAAGCAAACTAAAATCTAGAATTTCTATTTACCATGTTCTACATGGACTGTTCAGTGTGTTTTGTTTTTTTGACTCACAAGAGAAATAAAAGTGTTGTGGTGCATTCTTTTTTTAGTTTGTATACCAATAAAAGTGGTTGGGTGACATGCTATGCTACACTCACATTTTTCCTAAGAAGATTTAATATCTAGATTTAAAAGTGTTATATTTAGGGAATTCCTGTCACTGAAGTTATTTACAGGTAATTTAAACTGCATGGAGAATGGATTGGGAAATGCTTGCCCCATGAACACTGTAAATGTGAGAGTGGAAAAAGTCCACTAGACACATTTGTCCTAGTCGCTCAGAGCATCAACTCTTACAAAAGGAAGCCTCACAAGGGTTTTTGGCAAGATTATCTTTAGGAGACACTCTTTCACTACAGAGACAAAAGGAGGGGGGAGGAGTCATGTGAGGAAAAGTCCTAAGCTCATCCAATAAGGCACTGGGACCACCACCCCCTACCAGCACTAAGAAAAAAAATGTTTCATCTAAACTGCATACTCCTCCTCTTAAATTTTCTACTGACTTGGAGGGGCTGAGCGTGGTGACTTGAGTCTTTAAGGATTACTGGGTGTGAGCATGTCTGTTTCAGGACACTGTGTGAGCTGCTAAAAGACAAAAAGTTCAGCAAAATGTCTCGACTCGGATTTTGGATTGATCTTTGCATGATTGCAAGTTTGTGCGTTGGGAACTCATATGGATGGTTCTGGTATGATAAAGCTGGGGACAAGACTTCAAGCACACAGACATCAGCCTACAGGAATACCCTGGGTGCAACCCAACCCACATCAGCACCTGAGAGACAGCATGTAAAAGCAAAAGGCGCAGATCCTCTCATTGTTGACGCTCAAGCTCAGAGTGAGGAGATGCTGAATGGAACGATATTTCAAGCTGGTAAGGAGGGGTCAGGCTGGGATGGGCAACCAAATACAGTGATTGAAACGGGTGCTCAGTTAGGACCTGACCTGGGATCTGGGTTGGAGCCTGAGCCTGAATCTGGGTCTACAATTAAACCTCTCCATGGATTTGGAGACCAAGAAGTCTTCAGTTCTCAGACCAATGTATCTGGTGATGTTGGAGACATTACAAATACTCTCGCAGAAGATCCAAATCTGAAGAAAACTGGGACCAATGTGAAAGTCTCTCAGGATGAAATCATCATAGGGAACATCAACAGTGAGTTAAGCATAAGCACAAATAGCAGAAACATATCTAATCCAAATAGTACAGCTCAGCATGCTGATCTCAATAACTTAATGCAGTATTCTTCTGAATACACTGTCTCAGATAATTTACTAACTGCAAATGGTAAAAACATTTCCGTGGCTCAGCCAAAGCCAACTTTTGATTCCTCTGTATGCATTCCTGTTGATTCTGATTTGCCCTTTTGCGGAAAAATAGGAAAAAAGAGTTTTGCACTACCAAACCTTCTCAACCAGAGCAATACGGAAGATGTCCGTGCATTGCTGGGTGAGTGGGAGTTTCTCTTGCTGTCAGGTTGCCACCATGGTGTGGAGTGGTTTTTTTGTCTTTTGGCAATGCCACGCTGTGGGTCATCCAATCAGGTGCCATGTCGGAGCTTCTGTGAGCTCCTAATCGACAGCTGTTGGACAGTACTTCAGGAGAGACGTCTCCCAGTGGAATGCAGTGCTCTTCCTGAGGAGAGTGATAATGGCAATCGGTGCTTGTCTGTTAGTAACCAGAAAGGTAAATGCGGGTTAGAAAGCATCTATCATTCTGACTCAGAAAGATGATGCATTCTGAAACAGCACCCCCCTGTTTTATGTTCTGTCACTCACCTGTTCCAAAGCATGTTTGCATGTCACAGTGCTGTGTGGTTTTATGACAGATGTAAGTGCATGGCGGGTGGGTGGCAATAAGTGAGGGGAAGCAACAAGCCACAAAAGCTTGTTCAGTTTATCCACTGTATTGTAAACGAATGCACGAAAGCATGACACAAACTGGCTGACCCCTCGCATGTTCAGTTTCATGATATGTGACTCTGCAATTACCAAATCAGCAAAATCATAATGCTTTTGTATATATTCCATTTTCAGTTTCACACACGGTAAAAGTAGTCTTATACTAAAGTATACTTATACTTAAACATATTCAGAAAAATATTTTATTACAGTATTTTTTTTACTAATTAATCTGTATTGTTAATGAATATTTCCAGACCAATTTCATATTTTAATGTTTAGGAAAAATGGAAATCAGAAAGACATGTCCTTTATAAATGTCTAAAAAGTTACATAAGATATACCTTGCTCTTATCTTTAAAATGTAATTTTCTCTATTTTATTTATTCTGATTACAGCAGCTTAAATATGTTATTTTAAACAAATTTTAAACTTATAAAGTTATTTTTTCAAATGGGACAAAAAATATAGATGTTTAACAGGCATTTCCTGTTAAAGTAAAATATCTGTCTTACATTATTTATTCACCCATGTATGAATGTTTACTCTTTAAAAACATAATTGAAAGCATGTGAATTAAATGTTAAACAGACTCTCCTTTTTTCAATGTCTTGAAACATTGTTTTTTTACTTAGCTATATTGAAATGAATAAATAAACAATGAACTTATAATATAAGCACTCATGAAATGTTGAAAATGTTTCACTTTTGGGACTATGTGGGTGATTTAATTCTAGTTTAAGCTAAATAAAATTGTACCAGTTTAAATATGATTTAAATCCATTTCACCCTTGCATTCTCATGATCTCCCTCTTACAAACTTACAAAAAGTTAAGAAAGTTAGAACATTATGGTTTCTTTCATTAGTTATGCAGTTACAGGTCATGTGATTACATGATGCATTTATTTTTTACTGAACCCTGGTTTAAGGCTTGCTTGCCTAGGTTAAGAATATGGAAATAAGAACATAATATTTAAATACTTTCAGGTTTCCAATGTTTAAATTAGTTTCCTTGCAACATAACATTATGTCCTTCAAAATGCAAATTATTCTACAAGTAGGAGGAACTAAATATGATCATACTACACCAAGGATGCTCATTTACAAGCCTGTTATTGTCAAACAGTGTGTTGCAGCAAGATTGTATGTCAATGGCCCTTCAGTGATTGAGCATCTGGAATCACTCTTGCATAATCAGCAAACACTGAAATCACTAACAATTTCAGTAATGTGTTAGTGATGGTGAAGTACAGACTTACAAACTGCCTTGGAGGTCTCTTCTTTAAAACAATGATAATGAAGAATTTAGAAATCAAATGCTTATTTTAATTTGTTCCCATGTTTACTCTATACAGTAGGTAATAATTAAGATTAAGAAAATTAATCTGTAACTGGTGAAATCAGGTTAGTAAAGTAAATAATCTTCCGCTACAAATGAAACTTATTATAGAAGTTGATGACATCTAACTTCATGCTTGAGTGTAAAACCTAATAAAGTGAGAACTACCCAGTCTTCATGGAGTCCACAGTTATTCATTTTCCTGTTCATTAGTATCTTCCCTTACTCAGTATTTCCATTCAACAACCACACCTAATTCCAATGCCCTCATGGGACAGTTTCAGACCCTCTTGTTTAGTTTTTTTGTTGCTCCCACACATGAGCTTAAACTATTTTTAAGCTCTTTGTAGCCCTCTGATTATTATATCAAACACACCCTGCTAGCATATCATGGAGTGAAAAATGCATCTTCATAAATGAAAGATTTGGGTTGATTTTCTTTTAAGAGAGCAAGTTTTAGTCTGGCTTTGTAGGTCTGCTACCACAGACCTGTGTGCCAGTGGGATGAGTCTGCATTGTAAACATTTAAAATAATATTATTAGAAAATTATAAAAAAAAATTTTGGCTGATTATTAGTAGTTCTGGTGCATGAGATTTATTTCCTTGTTATATGTACTGATTTGACTTTTTGGTTAGTTGTCTGTTTACGATTTTTAAATAATTATTTTTGTTTCCTAAATGATTTTTGTATCCTTCATATTTATCCCCTTGTCTTCAGTTTTAAAGGTTCAGTGGGTTTTGACTCCACATTTTATTTGTTTTTAAATGTTTTTGTAGTAACCTCCAGTTAGCATGAAGCCTGAACGCTTGTGCGTCGCTTCACTTTTGACTGTTTGTCAGCATATGCTTATTAGCCTTAGTATCCTAATTCATTGTTATAGTTCTGGCTAAATGTATTTATTTTAGTAGTGTTTTTTGTAATAAAGTTGGATATTTATATTCTTTTTGGTAGAGAGCAGGTTATTGTATAAATTGTAGTAAAGATTAGTATCCTCTTCGAGATTGGTGTCCTGTCCTGGGTGTATCTGCCCAGCGGCCGAAACGTTCTGCCCTGGATGGGCATGGGGAATCCTCCTGTGACCTTAGTAAAGATAATGGCTGGATGAATTGATGGTATCCTCTTTGTAGTATTTTTGTTAGCTTTGGTTTCTTGTGTTTACTGAGTTACACTTGTAGATCTTTGAAGCATTTCTGTTTTTGCCATTTTGTTTTAGAATTTATTATATTGTTTCTGGTGTTTTCTCTGAGTTTAGAATTAAATGTGTTTTAATTCTGTTATTTAGCTTCTGTGTGTTTAATACATTTGAATATTTTATTAGTGTTATAACTTTGCCTTGTTTTTTCCCTTGTTTTACCTCAGGCTTTAGTTTAGGTTACGTGTATGTTTGGCATCTAAATAGCTGTAAAACTTGTAAGAAATTATTCACCCAGAATTCAAAACCTAATTAAGACATTGTTACTTTCAAACATTTTTGTAATACCAAGTAGACGTTCTTTTTGTTGGCCATTTGAACTATTTCTAACAAAGAAAACATAATTAGCCTGACACTTTGTTTAAAATAAGTGCTATTTCATTTTTTTTGGCATAGGAAATGAATAACACTTCCCTGAACATTGTAGCCTTTTTCCTGCTTTTATGCAGGAACTTAGCTAATGAGCTGATTAGCTGCATCACTTGTGCTGAGCTCTGCGAAAACAGTGCAGTATTTATGCTTTCAATTTTTTTTTTTTTTTGATATTATGTATGTTTGTTTCCACATTGTGCCTGAATAGATGTGACTGATAATTCATTTTCGTTTCAATGGTAAAGAAGTTGTTTACTAAGATTTGTTTAAGGTATGTTTTAGTTGTATACAACATTAGATATGTTAAGAAAACCTTCCCCTTTACTAATTTGATCAAAAACACTTGGTATAATGCTGCTTCTTAAAATGCAAGTAATTTACAGGAGGACTTGTTTTTCCTTTCATATATTTTGTTATATTTTGTTTATACGTAGCACAACTATTTTCATGAATGGTTTTATTTTGCAAGATGTCAGTAAGTATGTAGCTGTTTAATCTCTGCATAGATTGTTTCTTTGTAGCAGTTTGTGTAAATAGCTTTAGTGATGAATTGACTCAAGTGTTTAGACAATATCATCAGTTGCTAGGTTTCGAACCAAACTATTTTGTGAGTTGAAAACCAACTTTGCTATTTGGACCAGATCTATACAATTTTAAATTGGGCAACAGCACATTCACAGAGTTTTTCTCAGAAAGATTATTTAATGAGGAACATTGATGTCAGAATTCTAAACAGTTTTTCATGGATCATTTTGTCTTGTGATTATTTTTTCTTTTATTGTGACATAGTATTACATCATGTTTTTTTTCTAATATTGCTAAGGAGTGTTTAGTAAGTATATGTCCCAGTGCTGACTCATCATCCAGATGCTTAAGCAAAGGACCATGTAGGTGTTATGAGATGGTCTGTGCTATGAGTTTGCAAGAGAAATTGCAGGTTAATATTTTTGAGTTTTCCAAAAATATGGAAAGTCTGGAAGAACTTTAATACCAATGCACACATGGAAGCAATCTATATAAATTATTAAGCACCGCTGTGGTCTTATTTAAGCCAATGCCTGGGATTTAACATAGGCCATTTCTTAAATTAATTAATTCTGCAAATAAAGCACATAAGCCTTTACATAAATAAGCAAAAATTACGCCGGTTGACAGCTTTATTTTGAGTTTAAAATATAAAATTTGTAAGTGATATCAAATCATTAGCACTTAATTAAAAGCATGAGTATGGCTTTGATTAGATCTTATCCTGCTCAACATAGAAAATAAAAAACAAATGTCCAGTGTCTAATGGGAAACTTATAGCTCAAGGTAATGGCCCAAATTCAGATTTTCAACAAGCACAATCATTCCTTGTTCTGTCTAATATTCAGTTTCCTTTACAAAGCCACTGAAACGATTCTGCACTTTTCATTGTGCTCTTAATCCTTTCATATATAATCAAAAAATATTTTGCTATGTTAAAAAAAAAGGGTATGCAATAGTGTGTAATTTAGGGGTTAATTATGTTTACAGTTTAGCATATTATGGACAAATTTTACTGTGGGTAATGGTCTTTATGGGTCTGAGAATTTTTAATGTAATGATGTAATGTAATGATCAGTGACCTAGTATGACTCACTGGGTCGAGGACAACAAACAGAAGGAAAGTCCCTGTTCCCTGTTCTCGCCAGAATTAAATAAAAGAGGATATTTCTGTGGGAAAGCCAATTTGAATACATGAAACAGAATAATGTTCTTTCAACTAGTGCTCTAGTTTTAACCAGTTGGTATAGAACTGTTTGCTTATTGGCCCCCTTCCTCCCAATCACAGAGTCAGTGATTGTGAACAGAATGACATGGCTTTTGTTTTGTCAGTCCAAACAGACCAAGAAGCATAAAGCCTGCAAGTGCCTTTAGACACTTTCTACCTCACTGGCTTCAGTTACTGAATGGTCAGTCAGTGGTTTGTTGGAGAAGAGAAGCCCTTGTGCATTTTTACATTCCAATTTGGGAGCTAATTTTTAACTTGTGGTCACCTCTGTGCCTTTACACATTAATTGGACCACCACCTCCGCCACACATATATGTCTAACCTCTTTGATTAGTCAAAAAAATGAAATTTCACGGAGTATTTTAAGCAATGTAAATGTCCTGGCTACATGGAATAAATGATCTAGTTCACATTTATTACCTTTAAAGGTGGAAACATTTAGAAAAGGCTATGTCTAGTTGTGTATGGAGTCTGTAATTTAAAAATATGTCCCTACATTTTTTTCAACAAAAGTTTTGTTAGATACAGACACTTGCGTAAGTTCTAATTATAAACATTAATGCATTAAAACAAAAACAGCTTCTTAAGTCTGTCATCTCTTCTGATGCATCACATAAACCGGGGTGTTCCAGTCCCACTCCAAAACCACTTTAATGAATGCACACTTTCTCTTAATGTAGTCACATTAGTCCAAAGAGGCTAAACGTTTACAGCAATTCACAACCATGTAAAGCCAATGTTATCTATTTTTGAATCCATGCTTATCCATACCATAATATTGTCGGATCACATGTCTGACCACCCTGATATTTGTGCCATAAGCATATCTGAGTATAATTTACTCTTTCTGCCTATTGCGCTATCATGTAAGAATTTAAATTTCTGAATATGTCTTTGGAACTTTGGGGAGGCTAAAAATATATATAATATAATTTGAATATAATTATACCACCTAATTATGACAATAATGATTTTTATCTTATTCAATCTTCACAGAATTTTTATTTTTTGGGCAATTTTTAAAATCCTTTTGACATAAAGAAGTTCAATGGCATCAATAGATTGTCAAACCTGTTGCATAAATTTGAGATCATACAGAGGCCAAATACAATTACCATAATTAAATACCTTTCTCACCTTTCTTCTGATGTATGTGCTGCTGAGAATGTGAATTTTATTGTAAAATAAATGAGGGTCTATCTTATCTTATCTTACGGGAAGAGTGTTTTCAGATCAGTGATAGCGACAAAGTTACACAGCAAAAATGTTTTTTTATTAATAAATACGTAAATAATTCTGAATTTTAAAACATATAATCAAACAAACACCCAGTTTGTACACTCAGAATGGCAATGTTGTATTTTTATTATCAAGAGTATGTTGATGAAATAATATAATAATTTGGAGATTTTCCCACTTTTCAAAATCATTACCAACTATTTGGAGATCAACCTGCTTTTTCCTTAATGATCATGAGAACTTTAGCGTCAATGACATGTCAGATAACATCTTTTATAGCTTGTAGGGATTTTTTACGACACATTTGTGAGAAATACTTACCTTTGTACTTATCTTAAAGAACAGACCCAGCTTTCTCTAATAGCACCTCACAGTATGACATAATTCTTGCAAACATCTGGATTTTGCTGCTACAATTTATTGCCACCTGTCAAACAACTAATAGTCAAGGACTTGTTGGTTTGTTCAGATCAGTGACAGATGGCTCCTGCATTCTGGCTTCATACAGGTCAGTCCTTAGGGTATTAAACTGTCTATTTGGTTCCCAACACCGCAGCACTTGGATGTGGCAGAATGTCTTTAATCTATTTTAGCCGATTATTATCCTGTCAGGTGCTAATGTTCTTGTTCTTTGGGTATTTGATATTATTTGATATTATAAAAATCCATGTTCTATGTAGCAGCCTTTTAGCAGCCATAACCATATTCTCTTGGTTCTGACTAGAGTAACAGTCCAAGGGTTAACCCTCATTGTGCTGTTGGAACCCTGTGTAATGACATAGTTGGGAAACTTGTAAGTTGACTTCGATAAAAACATCTGTTAAATGAGCAAATGTTGATGTAAATATTAAACATAAACCCCTAACTATAACAGTTTTTTTGGTTGCCAGCCAGACCATGGGGAACTGGACAAAAATAAGCCCAACACAAGTGTCCAGACCCAGGGTTACATTCTTACGCTCTCACTTTATCACCAGAGACCAGAAAAAGTGTGAGAGACATGCATTCTAAAATGTGTGATATGACTGGTGAGTGGAAAAGACAAAGAGAGGGTACAAGTGTGCAGAAGGTGTTCGGGCTTATGAACCAGATAAGTAAATTGCAAATTTATTCATTTCTAGGACACCTAGGTGACAAGGCATAGGTTGTTTCACTGATATAAAAAATGACACAGTGGTTGACAAGTTATTCTTCTAGCTGTAAATATATGAGTTATAAATGACTGTGGACAAAGTAAGTGAACACAGTTTTTTAAAACTTCAACAGCAGTATTTAACGATTTAATGATACATCAACAAAATACCTTTTCTGTGGTTGATGTGTGAGAGTTCGGACTAAGCAAATATATAGAGTAACTGACACAATACACTCTAATTGCAGAGCTAACTGCAGAATTGCAGAGCTAGTGAGTGCCTCTACTGTATATGGTAAATAAAAAATGATAAAATGGACAATGAGTGTATAATATAGAATCTTGTGTGTGCTGTTTGGTCACTACTGCCTTGGGCAAGGCCATAACAAGTGCCTTGCTCAAGATGCCAAATATTTGCTGACATTATAATACAATTTGTTATCTCCAGTTTTCTCCCACATCCAAAAACATGCTGATAAATTTAAGCTATATTTTTGTAGCCATTAGAGGTGTGCATGTTACTTGTGGTACCAAGTGACTGTGAGAAATATCAAAAAGTGACACAACCAGTCCAGCATAACCTATGTTACTATCTAATCCATTGTAGACGGACATTTTTTTTAAATAAGAAATAAGAGAAAGTGAATTTATTTCCTGGGCAGCACAATGGCTTAGTGGTAAGCATGTTTGCCTATCAACGCTGATACGTTCAGATCCTAATCTGGGCAAAGTTTCCATTTTCTTCCTGTGTCCATGTTGGTTTCCTCTGGGTTCTTCAGTTTTCTCCCACGGTCCAAAACATGGATTCAAGGTAAATTGACTGCTCTAAATTACCCCTAAATATTCTGTGTGTCTGTGAGTGTGTTCCCAGCAATAGATTGGCGCCCTGCCCTGGGTGTATCTGCCCAGCACCCAAAACGTTCTTCCCCGGAAGGGCATTGGGAATCCCCAAAGACTCTAGTATAGAATTAAGAGGAAGATATCAATGGATGGATGAATGGAATTTATTTCATCACAGATCTTAACCAATACTTATTTTAACAGCATCTACAGATAATTTAAGGAACGAAAAATGCCACAACAATAAAAAAAAATCTCTTTATCTTTTTACTTTTTTGGGTTGTGTACCACCAGTCTAATATATCACCATGGAATCTGCTTCCTCACTTTATCAGACACATAGCCCCTACACTTCCAATTCCAATGATTCCAATTTGTGATCTATGTATAATACTTAAACTGTTTTCTTCTCTTTCCACAGAACAGAGTGGAGTTTCCCTGCTGCAACTTATTGGTGATCCTCTTCCTCATGGCGTCACCAAAGTCTACGAACCCGAATCTGGCTACATGTTTGACCAGACCTCTAAAACAGGCCAACTGGCCCGAGCACACCTGCCCAGCTCTTTTTACCGTGACTTCTCGCTCCTCTTTTACCTAAAGCCAACTTCCCCCAAAGCTGGGATCATTTTTTCCATCACAGACTCCTCTCAAAATATTATGTATATTGGAGTAAAGCTTTCACAAGTGCAAGGTGGAAAACAGAATATTGTGCTCTTCTACACTGAGCCCGATTCCCAAACATCCTATGAGGCAGCATCCTTTAGTGTGCCCTCCCTTGTTAACAGCTGGACCCGTTTTGCTCTCAGTGTGTTGGAGGATCAAGTCACATTGTACCTGAATTGTGACCCCGAGCCCCAGGTGGCCCAGTTTGAGCGTTCTCCAGATGAAATGGAACTAGAAGCTGGAGCTGGCATCTTTGTGGCTCAAGCTGGAGGAGCTGATACTGACAAGTTTGTGGTGGGTTTGCCTATTTTGCCTCTGTCACTTTTAGGACAAGACCTCCTCAAAGATAAGGAATATGTTAAGATAAATCTTGCATGTTTTATTGTACTTTTGTAGCAGCTAGTCAACCAGTTGAAGTACTGAAGCTTATATTTCAATCCTGAAATGAGACTTTATGAGATAGTTATTATTATAGGACCCTTTAAAAATCGTGTGAATTTGAAATAGAAACAGAGAGCTTCCTCAAAAAGAAGATTGACTCTAAATTATATGTGGTCAGGATTCCTTAAGTGAATCTGTCTCTGGGCATTTACCTTGTAAACTGTGCAGTACACTTTGTGCTTTGTTTCAAGCCAAGCACTCCCCCTTACAACTGAGAAATACAGCTCTTGTGGAGTTTGAATCTAAGTGGTGCCTTGTGCCTTCTGAGGTTTTTTTATCAGGTCATAGCTCTTTAAGCCAAAATAATTCTTTTTCCAACAGCAGAAACACCAGTGTCTGTTCTCTCATCTGTAAAACTATGTGACATTGGTGCATTTATTGTTGGACTTGCAACATCAGATCCCATTAAAGCTGTAATTTCAAAAGTTATACTGCCATTACATAAAAGTAGATTATGCCAAATAAATTAAAGAAAATACCTGACACCAACATAGATTATAATGCAAATAGGCTTCCCAAACTGTGTTATTTGTCTTAATTTAAGGTTTGTATAATGTCAATGTAATGTAAATGTATAATTTGGTGTGCTAGAGGCCTTGTTATTACAAATAAGCATACAGTATATTGTTATATTAATAAAATGGTAACAATGTAAAGTAAATACTATTTTCTCATAAACAGACAGAATAGTTATCTTCTTGTTACCTATGATCCATGGCAGCACTGTCTTGCTGTCTGCCCATAACCATAGTGAGGCGTCCAGGCCAGCAGGAATGCTCCACTTTTAGTACGGGATGAAAGGTTGACAATAGGCATTCAGAAGCAGATGAGTGCGATGCGCCCCAACATGACTCCTCTGATCTTTCCCTGTTTCATGTGGTCTAGTAAGTGACATCAGTATGTCCAGACATCAGCACAATCAGTCGTCCATTATAATTACAGGCTTCATTAGGTTGGATATGATTATGTTCCCTTGCTCTCATTAGGGTATTGTGCTAATCAAAAGATCTGTAGCACTGACTGAATCCAGCTGGGATTGAGGATGTGTGGGATTTTCACTGGGGGTCATAATGAACCACAAAGGCTCAATTTGAGTCATAAAGTCTCTTTGACTGCATTCTTATCTTAAACCTTTGACCTTAACTTTGAGAGTCCAGCTGAAAGAAGAAATAATCTGCTTCTGATATATTAACACATACATTAAAAAGTATGTATTATTATGCATTATTAATGCTATCCCAAATGATATATAATAATTTCATAGAAAGTAATGTACAGAAATTACATCCGGTTGTGTAATAGTTCATGGAGCACAATTACATTTCTTGTTTTATCGATTTTCTTAATACGAATTCTCACGTCCTCATTGCAAACCACTATGTTAACACAAATAAAATGTGTTCTCTGAATTAATACAGTATTATACAAAAAATATAATAAAATAGGGCATTTCTTACATATTTAAGTGGTAAATGTTTCTATATTTCTAATGTTTCTTTTTCAGTAAGTTAAATTTAACAGTTTATTAAGATGTGCACAAAAAGTTAGAGATTACAATAATTAATTTCCATTATTGTGAAAATGAATTAAATTTAATTTTAATGTGAAGACACTAGTCCAAAATCTGTGTTTAACTCTGCACTACAACCTGTTATTGCATGAGAAAATATTATAATTTATACAAACAACAATATTATTATTATTATTGTTATTATTATTATTATTATTATTATTATTATTATTATTATTAATGATAATAATAATAATAATAATAAAGACTTAAACAAAGACACCATTTCAGTTAAAATTAATTAAGTACAAATATGTAAACTTAAAAAAAAAAAATATATATATATATATATATATATATATATATATATATATATATATATGTATATATATACCGGTGAAACTCGGTATTACTCGGCTTTACGGTTGTTCTTGATAATGAATGTCTTTGGTGGTGTGTGTTATAGGGCATAATTGGAAATCTAAAGGTGATAGGAGACCCTCGTGCAGCCGAACGGTACTGTGAGGAAGAAGAGGATGACTCTGATGCAGTAAGCAAAATGTCTTTAATAACACTCCTAAAATTATGAAAGATACCATCGTACTCATAAATGAACTGTTTAATTTTGTAGAATTTAACTATGTACATTGCTGCTTCTTCTGTCTATTGACCTAATGCTGACCTAACGCTGCTGGTATATAATAGTTATATAATTGTTTAGAAGTGGCAAAGTATCAGTTGCTTTGGTGTGCAAATGGGTTTTTAGTGCCTATAAAGTTTAACATTTAAGCTTGCTATTGTTTTTTTTTTCACTGTGCAAAGCAGCACATTTTTTGGTCTGTGAGCATCTCTTCACATTCACTAAAGTTTAAATTACACGGTCACAGACAGTGTACATGCACTATCAGATATCAGCCCTGTGGCTGGTCAGGAATATGTTACAGGTTTTACAAAGAATGCTTCAACTCCAGTTGTATTTATTCTACATGTTAATCACATAATACATGCTAATAGACTGTGGCCTGCAGAAACTTTGTGTTAGCAGCATTATTGGGTTAAAACAGACTACATTTCTTTAACATCATACCACTTGTAAATGATAAATGATATTGGCAGAAAAATAAGCAGTCATCAGTTCATTTTTCTTTTTTGTACCTCTCCCTTCCTTATACTCTGCTCTGATTTACAGGCCTCGGGTGATTTTGGAAGTGGTGATTATGGAAACAGTCGCACAGTAACGGTATTGTCTTTCTTTCTCGACCCAGTTTCTCTTAGCACTCTGTTCACCTTCTTTGTATTTGCAACCATCCCACTTTTACAATCAGATATTCAATGCCATCACACTGGTTTTGTGTTATGGTCTGTTTTTGGAGTTGGTGTGCAGTGTAGGTTCTGGCTTTACAGCAGTTATACATTTTCTTATCTTCTGGAAGGAATAGCATGACACCTGGGGCCAAACATCCAACATCCTCTGCTTTAATGTCCCGTGTACACATATTTCAGAATATAGAGGAGTCAAAATGAACTCTCAGCATTTTGTCTCAACACTTCTGCCTGAGCATGCCAAGCCCAATTACAGAGGAAGAAAAAAACAGGTGGCTCATGAGGCATGAGATGAGGGGCTTTTACCTCATTTCTGTTTTGTGTGTGCACATTTTTTTCATACACTGTTTTTTCCATCAATGTAAATGAAAATCAAACTCCAAGTAAGAAAATCTAGGGGATCCGTCTTCCTCTTGAATTAAACAGGTCTCATGTGATGCTATATCATGGAAGTTTTTCTTTCATTGCCAAGTATTTATTAGCACTATAAAGTCAGCTTTAGATGATTATAACAGCTGGAAGCAAACACAGAGTTAGGCTTAATTTAATTTTTCCTCCTGTTTAGCCTTCTACAAAAACGGGTTTGTACAAGCTGCTTAAGGAAAGGGAGAATGTGCCTTGTCTTTGAATTCCCCAAAGCAAATTTTCCATTGTGTTCTAGTGGAATTTGTGGCTGATTGATGGCCCCCCCACCCCCGGGGGTGGCATTTTCCTGCTTGTTTTGCACTGGATTAAGATATGTGATGGTTAATGATGTGAAGCAATTCTGGAACAAGAAGACCTGAAATGAGGGCACTCCACTGGCTACATTTTTTTAAATAAAATTCAAACAAATTAAAGACGTCTTATGACTTGAAAGTGAACACGAGTTTGATCTCATTAAATTAGCTCAGTGAACCTGTAAATTGATCATGCCAGTTTATGGTTGTGTGACTGCTGAGAGGTCACTGACTCCACACCTCTCTTAGTGGTGGAAGGCGGAATGGACTTCCTGCCTTGTTTTATAAGGAATAAATAGAATTCCATTCAGTGTGGACGCTCTGTCCAACAATACCAAGTGTGTATTCAAATGCAGGAGGGCACATTTCCTCAGCTGATGATCTGATCTCTTGGTGCATGCTTAATTTTTTTTTACATGTCCTTCCTTTATTCTTTTGTGGAATGATCATATTCTTCAAATGGCTTTGTGGCTTGGAAGTCATCTGTCATGTTTCTGGCAGTAAGCAGAAGCTCCCACGCATGATGCAGTAGCTGCTTTGGCAGATGTTTAGCAGCTCCATTTTTTTACTCATGCTCCCTCCTGACATGTATACCCACGAACCCTTAACCTTGAACCCCATTCATCCTGGTCACTCTCGCACTAAAATACACAATGTCATTACCCCATAAACACCAGCCCAGGCTTATCTCTGTGACCAAGTTGGAATCATGATCCTCCAATTCCCAGTGAAGTCACTGAAGCAATAAAGTGCATGCAGAGTGAGGGATGTAAATTTAAAAACAAGTGCTGGCAAATTGACTATTAATCGGTCTTAAATCGCAAAACGTAAATGGCCGCTGCTATCATTTTTGTACATTAGTACATTGCTGTTATCTGAAGAAAAACATTTAATTTACCTCAATTATAACTTAAACGGTTATTTTTTTGCATCATTTAAACAAAGCAAGTTATGATTACATGGTGTTTAATATAAACTAAAAATGATTGAAATGCTTCGAAATTACATACAATCAAGTTGGAATTTGTGTTCAGAAATTAAAGGATTCACCTGAATAGAACAGGTTCCCAAAGCAATAAAGCACGAGCACATTGCATTATTGTGAATAATTCATGGGAAAGAGTTGTTATTAGATATTACGCAAAGCTTTATTGCTTTTTTAAAAAGTGTTAAAAACACATGTATTTTTTCAAAACTAAATTGTTAAAAAAAGGGTTTTCCATGATGTAATTTAGTCAATTTGTTAAAAGTGAAAACTTTAAGTAACAGGATAACAGCTTAGTGCTCATCATGGAATCGGCTTGATGTTCATATTAAGCTGTATTTCCTTTATTAGTACATGATATTAAATAATGTATTGAATATCATCATTAATAATTATATCAATGTGAAGCGGTCAGAGGTCTGCATTATTGTCTAATAATGTCACTGCTGGAAAAACGTCTTAGCCACTCAGATTTAGGAACAGCAACTGCCTATTATATAAAAGCAAATATTAAGGTGTTAACCTCATCATATCTACTTTTATGTGCTTGTAGGTCACACAAATACCATCCAGACCAATTCCACTGCCAGCAGTGACCCCTATTGTTGTAAACATAAACAAGCTCAGTGTGGGTGAGTGGTCATGCAGTCTTCTTCTACTTTGAATATTTTAGACTTTTGATGACATTCATACAAACGAACTATTCTAAACAAGGACATTGCATTTTTATAGTTGTTTTGCCAAGCAGACCTATCTCAGATTTCTTTCTATTTTTTGTGAAATCTGTCATTAATGAAATTAAATTCCAGTGTATGTTGTCTCAGCTGTTCTTTGAGTCCTGATTAAAAAATACAGTAAAAATAAAGAAAGTAGTTCTATACATTTATATTATTTCAAATACATATTTTAATTTCATTGCCTTATTAAGCGGCACGGTGGCTTAGTGGTTAGCACGTTCGCCTCTCAGCGCTAGGGATTCCCGGTTCGAATCCCCATCTGGGTGGAGTTTCCATGTTCTCCCCGTGTCTGCGTGGGTTTTCTCCGGGTTCTCCGGTTTCCTCCCACAGTCCAAAAACATGGATCAAGTTAATTGAATTCTCAAAAATTGCCCCGTTTAGAGTGTGTCTGTGTGAGTGAGTGTGTGCCCAGCGATGGATTGGCGCCCCCCCCCCCCCCCCCCCCCCCCCCCCCCCCCCCCCCCCCCCCCCCCCCCCCCCCCCCCCCCCCCCCCCCCCCCCCCCCCCCCCCCCCCCCCCCCCCCCCCCGGCGCCCTGGATTGGCGCCCTGTGTCCTGGGTCTATCTGCCCAGCGCCCGAGACGTTCTCCCCTGGATGGGCATGGGGACCCCCACCGCGACCCTAATAGAGGATAAGCGGGAGATAATGAATGAATGAATTGCCTTATTAATATATATGACTGTATTAATGGGCATGTATGATGATTTTGACTTAAGGAAAAAAAAGAAATATAAGACATAAACAGAGAAATGAAGTGTGTACACAAATAACGTTTGTAGTATTAATTATTGCAAGATTGGGGATGAATAGTAACTGGTATATTTATCTAATGACCAATATTCCAAGTTAAAGTGTTTCATGATGGTTTGTTTACCTGTTTACTAAATTGGCTTGGTTAACAGATTTTAATGAATGTTAGGCTCAGTTGGTGGCCACGGACGAATTTCAGGCTCTAATGATGAATCCCGCCAAAGTTTTGGATCTTATGATGGTTCTTCAGGCACAAATCAAAATTATGGTCAAAGTTTGGCCTCTTATGATATTTCTGGTCAAACCTCTGGGATGCCTGATGGAAGACAATCTCTGATTTTGGGCAAAGATTCTAAAAGAACCTCAAGCAGTGAGTCACAAAGAACGTCAGGCTCATCCTCTAATTTTGGAAAAGCAACAGACTCGGCTGATAGAACTCGACTCACAAGCATTGTGAGTAGTGATGGCCGATGGGTCTCTGGGTCCACTGCTGAACGTGGTCACTCTTCACAGGTCAGGCCTGGCAACCCCAGTCTTCAAGGTGGGTCACAGAGCATAAATGTAGGCTGGCTTCTGCTCTGTGCTCTCCGGCAGACATTGATTCTGTGCATGAATTACTGATTTAAAGCTTTAAAGCTTCTGTTGAGCATCCAAAGCTGCTGTGGTAAACATACATGCAGTCTGCATATGGCATGTAATGCGGAATTGCTCTGCTCCCTGGTGTTGTGCATTTCAGTGCTGATACTGCAGCTTGTGAAGATGGAATATTTCTTATTGGAATACTTTGCTTCAAATAATGTATGGTGCTTGAGAAAATGCTATGCTGAGCTTTATGGTTATTTTCTGAGAACAATTAGCAAGTATTCCTTAAGGAATATGCTGACATATTGCAGAATTTAATTTGCTTATGTTTGTCAGTATTTATATTTTTATTTGTTATGGTAAAGTGTCAGTTCAACCAAATAAATTTATTTGTAGTTTATAAATTTTATTTTAAAATTGTCTGATTTAATGTTTGTCAGGCCTGAAAGGGGCTAAAGGAGATAAGGAAGCTATAGAAGTTAGCACACTTGAGGGGGGAAAAGGAGATTTAGGGTCCAGGATGTTGTCTGTGTCTGGAGTTGGTGCCAAAGGAGAAAAGGTATGTAATATAATAAAAAATAGTTTTGTTTGTTATAAATGATACGATATAAAATATATTTAGGTTTTAAATTTCCTTTTTTCAGAGATGATTATTATTTGGCAGTGCAGACATATGACCTTTATATAGCAGCCATTTTTAAAAAATTATTCTGTATTGTATTTCATTTATAATAAAATGTCACTATGTTATTCAGCTATATGGTTTTAGATATATTAGAGGTACTTTATTGTCCTTTTTTACATAAGAGAACTGGATCCTTACTAAAGGATTTGACTCATGTCATATTTATACATTTTTATAAAAGTTGAAGTCTCATAGATGGAATTTAGGTTTATTGCAAGAAGGACTTTCCATTAATTCAGGTGGGACATACAAAGAACTTTTATGTTCCTCTAGTGTCCAGCATCACCTTTATTGTTAACCAAGTAAACACTGTCAAAGGCTTCAGCACCTCCTCTGGCCCATAAAGGAATAATAAGGTTAGAACACGGATGGATAATAGGTTGCAGTTGCAGTTTTGATCTACTGTCAATGTAGTTGCCAACTGCTAAACATGGTCATTTAGTGGTTGTTTATCTCCATCCTTGCACCATCCACAAAAGTAAAAACTTTACACTGTTTGAAAATTTTGAAAGAAACCAAAATGTGAGTTAAAAAAGGAGGTTATTTTTTTTATCAACACTGCCTGAAAAAATATCCAGGAAGCTTTAAAATAAAAAAATGATAAACTGAACACTAGACCATTGTGAAGAAAAACATTTTCTATGTGTTTTTTTTAGGGAACCCCAGGAGAGAAAGGCATGAAGGTAAGTTATTAAAAATCCCCAAAAATCAAATAAACATTACTGTAGTGATAAAATATAAAGCCTTTGTACTTCTGTAAACTTTTGTAAAGCTGGTGTTTTGCCAGTACATTTATTTGGATGTTCTGTTCAGTGAAAACTCATTTTCCACTTAGTGGAAAAACTGATATTGAGCCATAATTGTTGATGATTGGTTATTAAAATTATTTTCTAGACTAATCAGTTATATGATTGACTTATAAATGCATGTTTTATCTATAATTAGATTTTGTTAATACTTTGCTTGTCCAAATAGAAGCAAACATTTAGGTATGAAAACAGGGATGTTGGTTAAGGATCAATATTTTTATTTCATGGGGTGTAGGCCTACCACAACGGTACAGCGTGTGTTAAAGTAGTTTAATATGATCTAGTATCTAGTGTATAAACCTAGTGTTTAAGTTTATAATCAGCGTTAATGCTTTTGAATCACAACCTGGTCGCTGCCGCCCTCTAGTGGATAAGTGGATAAGAATTGCTGCTAATGATCACCTGACATAAATATATAAAATACTGACTGTAGTATTAAATTAAGTTCTAAATTTAAATGCATCCAAATGTATCATGTTCGATTATAAATATTTGAAAGTAGCATTTCTAAATAAAATACATGTTTCTAATATGCAGCACATTTTTGTTCTTTTGATCATTTTCATACATTACATTTGGTTGCTTAGCAGAGGCTTTTATCCAGAGTGACTTATAAGTATTCCAAACTGATGGGTCACAACATAGGGACAGCACCCCTGAAGCAATAAGGGTTAAGGGCCTTGCCTAAGGGGCCATTTTGATAACTTCATGGGATTTGAACCCAACACCCTACCACCTTTGAGCTAGCACATCCTAGTTGTTTAGTTCATTTTGTTAGTTGATCAGTTTTTAATGTGCAGCAGTCATTACTTCAAAGAGCTGCAGTAATGATTTTGAAGTGTATCAAATATGAACAATGACCACTTTATTAAAATTTGTTATATTACACTGGTTTCCTACCTGGTTGTTTTGTAAATTACTATTTTACTGACATAAATAACGACCGGGTTTTACCTCTTAACCTATGTGTACAGCATATTTATATGAACTATGTAAGCACATTGTATAATTCTCCCCTTAAACTGCTATCTAAACTGCTAACTAAGAATTAAAGTAACATTAAAGGTATTTGAATTTAAAATAAACATTTTGAGCCCAGCAATGGATTGGCGCCCTGTCCTGGGTCTATCTGCCCAGCGCCCGAGATGTTCTCCCCTGGATGGGCATGGGAAACCCCCCTTACGACCCTAATAGAGGATAAAGTGGAAGATAATGAATGAATGAATAAACATTTTAAAAGACTTAAAACTGGCTCTGGAAAGACTGTCATGATTTCACTTTCACACATTTGTACTGTGTGAATAAAAAGCTTTTCACAATTTGTGAAAAACTGCTTGTGACAGAAAATACAACTCACATTTTTATTATTTGACTTTTACAGGGTGCTGCAGGATTTGGTTATCCAGGATCAAAGGGTGACCAAGGACCACCAGGGCCACCAGGTCCACCTGGTCTTCCTGGAACCTCTGTGGACTTAGTAGAGAGGGGTGATGGCTCTGTGGTTAAAACGCTGGCAGGACCCAAGGGACCCCCAGGACCTCCAGGGCCAGCAGGTCCAGCTGGGCCTGAGGGAGAACCTGTAAGAATCTCTACATAATACTTCTTTCGAATCTAAACATCACTTACTATACCATAATCGAAGATAAATAGTGGCAGTTTAATATATTTTGCATTAAGAGTCACTAGTGCCACATATTTGCAGATCATCTATTTAATTAAAAGTGAAGATATAAGAACTATGAAGTGTGCCTAGCATTTTCTCTACTCTTTCAAATTTTGTTTACCTACTGGTTTCTTGATAAATTAAATATTCCACTATTAAACATTCCCTTTTCTGGTCCATCAATTTCTTATTTGTGACGCATGGCCTCTCCCACAAATATTAAGTGACTCACTGTGTCACTGTATCACCAATTTTTAATACATCCATAAAGTAATTATCTATTCGGAAAAGTCTGTGTGATTAAACGCAGCCAGGTGGAACAACTAGCTCAATCGGTGGAGTTGAGCTAGTCTGGCCTTTTGATCTTCCGTTTGTGGCATCAAGCCTCACGTTAGGGGTAATATATCTTTAGGGGTAGTTGTAGGCTGGTGGTTAAGGAACCAGCCTTGTAACCTGAAGGTCCCTAGTTTAACTCACTGTCCCACCAAGTAGTACGGTTGAATTGTCCTTCGACAAGGCACCTAACCCCGCCGGGCACCGTGTATAGGGCTGCACTCCCTCTGGACATGTGTGCTCACTTCACTTAGTGTGTGTATACATGCGTGTTTCACTGCAAGGATGAATCAAATGTTAAGGACAAATTCCTCTGTGCTTAAGCACAGTAGGCAAAATAAATCCCATTACAGATGATGTGATATCTTCAGTCATTTTTCTTCTGTCTCTCGTACAGTTTTTGCCAGTAAATACAAATGAAAACACAAACATCTAATTAACTCAGTCCTTGAAATCTGCATTGAGCTCACATACACTTCTTTGAACAAATGCATCCTATAAACATTTCTCTTTTCCCTTCTTTTACAGGGTGACCCTGGTGAAGATGGGAAAGCTGTAAGTTCTCTTGAGTAATGGAACACTTGTACAATGTGGGCAAGGGGTCAAGTGCACTTCTTTCTTCTTGACTGACTGCTTCTTTTATTCTCTAATATATTGAACATGTAGGGGTGGCTTAGTGGTTAGCACGGTTGCCTCTCAGCACTAGGGATTCTCGGTTCGAATCCCCTTCTGGGTGGAGTTTCCATGTTCTCCCCGTGTCTGCCTGGGTTTCCTCCGGGTTCTCCGGTTTCCTCCCACAGTCCAAAAACATGGATTAAGTCAATTGAGTTCTCCAAATTGCCCCATATACAGTGTGTATGCGTGCATGTCTGTGTGAATGACTGTGTGCCCAGCGATTGATTGGCGCCCTGTCCCGGGTGTATCTGCCCAGCGCCCGAAACTCTCTCCCCTGGATGGGCATGGGGAACCCCACCGCGACCCTAATGTAGGATAAAGCCGAAGATAATGAATGAATGAATGTAGGGCGGCACAGTGGCTTAGTGGTTAGCACGGACGGTTGCCTCTCAACACTAGGGATTCTCGGTTCTAGTCCCCTTCTGGGTGGAGTTTCCATGTTCTCCCCGTGTCTGCGTGGGTTTCCTCCTGGTTCTCTGGTTTCCTCCCACAGTCCAAAAATATGAATCAAGGTCAACTGAATTCTCCAAATTGACCCATATAAAGTGTGTTTGTGTGTGAGTGTGTGCCCAGCGATAGATTGGCGCCCTGTCCTGGGTGTATCTGCCCAGTGCCCGAGACGTTCTCCCGTGGATGGGCATGGGGAACCCCCCCGCGACCCTAATAGAGGATAAAGCGGACGATAATGTATGGATGGATATTGTACATGTTTCTTTTCCTCCGAGTGTATCAGATTGTATTAGGAGAAATTAAGCTTTATAGGTCATACATTTAAAATAGCCTGAAGAATCTGAATTGGTTTCCTGCAGTGCATTATCCCATGGACCAAATTATATAAAATGCAAAATACATCAGAAATCAGTAAAAAACTGTGACCATGAAATATTAAAAAATAATTTGTGTTCATGAAGAGTACGAAAGAGACACAAAGTAAGTAAGTCTAATTATATGCATCAAATAATAACAGGACTGTTTAAGCATCTCTTATGTAAGAGGCCTAAATGTAACCAATGATTCATCCATTACTACGTTGTTTTAAGCATCCTACCTACATAGCTACCCTACCCGCAGTAATGATTAGTAGCTATTCTAAAATTATAAACTATGTAATCCAGGTGTTCATTTAAAACAATTTCTGATTTTATTTCTTCAATTTTAGGGTCCAGTTGGACCACCTGGTTTTCCAGGAATACCTGGAGATGCAGGAGCTAAAGGAGAAAAGGTGGGTAAATAATATTATAATGCTTACAATTCTTAAAAAACTGTTTCAGCTTATGCAACACCACTAAGACCTCATGTTTTGCAGGCATTATGATGTAAATATACTAATTATTTACAAATAAATTATATGTTTAGGGTGATCGAGGTGATGGACAACCAGGACCCAGAGGACCACCTGGCCCTCCAGGACCCCCAGGACCACCTTCTAGATCTGACAGACCTGTAAGTTCAAAATGAATTATTAAATTGTTAAGGTAACTTTCAAGAATTTATTCAGTTATTTTTTATTTTGGAATGTTGATCTTTTTAATATTCTTTGATTTTTCTGCAGACATTTGTGGACATGGAGGGTTCTGCTTTTGGTGACCTGGAAAACGTGCGTGTATGTACATTTTAGCTATTAATCCAATGATAAATCAACACACAGTGATAACTCACATCCACATCAGTAGCTTTGTAAAAACTGGATTGTGTTGTATCATTATTGCCTGTTGCATTGTAGAATAAAAATATTAACCAAAACACATATATTATGTTCCAAATTTTAGTTCCATCTTTCTGTTTTAATGTGAGGTGTTACAGCTCTAGTTCTCTTACTGTTAATCTTTGATGTGCAGACCACCATATAATACAGTTGTTATGTCTGTCAAACCGTTGTTTGGGCAGATACTTACAATGGATGACTGTTGAAAAATACAAAAATAGACATAACAGTTAAAATTATTTTGACTAAAAATGGGCTACTAGATAGATATATCAAAACTTTCTGAAATATTTTCCTATTAATCCTGTTGAAATATTTTACATTTTCATACAAACCACAGACATTAGATAAGACTTCAAGCCGAAACCTATAATCAGACAACACCTACATGAACAGAAGTAACCATTAAAAAAATCTCTTCAGTCAAGGACAAACGAGCACAAACACTTCCAGTACAAAGCACTAGAGGTGGATGCAGAAAAGAACTGCGTGAATCCCTAAGTGTGGATTCTGAAAGGATGCTATATTAATGATTCCTAAGAGAAAAGATGCTAAGCTGATCACATGCTTCACAATGTATTACATTGGGAATACAAACAATTGTTACACACGCAGATAAATTATTATATCTCACATACCAATATATAAAATTTTGTGATGTTTTGACCTTGCGTGTTTCCTTTCACTGAAATCTGGACTTGTTTTATAGGGTATGCCTGGTCTCCCGGGTCTCCCGGGTCTCCCGGGTCCCCCAGGCCCACCTGGCCCACCTGGACCTGCATCGCCTGTTGGTCCCTCTACACCTAGTGTTGCTGGTCCACCCGGAAAAGACGGAGCTCCTGGAAATCCGGTAAATCTGACAGCGATCTGTAGAGATTGATATTACGCTATAATGTCGATTAACAGATTCCACTACAGCTTTTCAGGGTCTGTATTTCCTTCCTTTGTAAAATCACACATACTTAAAATTACTAAGTTGATACATAAAACAACATTCATGATTTTGTTTAAGAAACCATGCTGTTGACTACATTTTCACCTCCGCATTACTCTTAGTTTTAATACAGCTGTATGCTCTGTCCTACAGGGGCTTCCAGGCCTACCAGGTGCTGATGGCAAAACAGGCCTTCCTGGCCCTAGAGGAGAGAAGGTAGGAGAGTATTAGAACCTCAATCCCTGCCCCCTACTAGTTTTTTGATAAGCTGGGGTTTGCATCATTAGTTTCCACCCTTAAGAAGAATTTGCATGTTAAAATTAGACTTGATGATTATAATCCTCTAAGGATTTGCCTGCATGCCAGGCCTGATTTTGCCTCTGTGAGTCCAGTGAAGTGTCACTCATGTACGTGTTATTAAACACACCAACGTCACACTCTACAGGGGGATTCTGGTGATCTTGGCCTTCCAGGACCAGTTGGAGATAAGGTTGGTTTAAAAAAAGACACACAAGCACTTTCCAATCAGAACTTTGGAAAAAGAACTTTTTTTTTAAAAAAATACTGGATTCTATTCTGGATTCTAAAAAGTCTGAAGTAAGATACAAATACAAAAAAACAAAAAAACAAAAAAACAAAAAAACAAAAACAAAAACAAAAACAAAAAAAAATATATATATATATATATATATATATATATATATATATATATATATATATATCATAAATAACATTGGGATGGCATATATATAATGCATATATATAAATATATAAATATTTAAGGAATTAAAGAGTAACTAAAGAGGCTGTTGAACAGTGCTTAACAGAAACAGTCAGCAAGTGCACAGAGCGAAGCAGCAAGGCTTAAAGTAAAAGCAGACGAGCAGAGTGACAAAGTAGCCAACAAAGCTAAGAAAGGCCGACGTTCTGAAGCAGCACGATGCCAGCACAGCAGGTGCTAATTCTGCAGAGAACAGACATTGTGCATAATACCATATACCAGTAAGTAAAGTGTAGAGGTACAAGTAACATCAGCAATCTAACACACTTCCAAATACTGGAAAAGAGAAATAGCTATAAACAAAACAAAAGCAAATAAAGTTATAAGAGGGCCAGATATTAGAACCCAAGTGAGTTACAACATACACACAGAAAAATGGAAAGAGGAACAAGTGGAAACCAGGAGGTAGAGCATGAAAGCTTTGACATTTTAAGGTTTCAAAAGTTCTACTTTGTTCTGCTAATGCTTCATATAAGGCATTGTTAATGATTACAATATATATATATATACATACCATAACATTTGATGGTGATCAATCAAAATAAACATGCACCTCATATGTTGTTCTGTGATTAAAACCAATCTAGTTTTACTCACTGGCTTTTTGTTTCTTTTGGTAATTTCAGGGAGAAAGGGGGCTTCCCGGTGTTGCTGGAGCACCTGGACAGACCGGGCTTGCTGGCTTACCTGGACCGATGGGACCTGTAGGACCACCAGGGCCTCCTGGGCCACCGGGACCCGGCTACCGTGTGGGTTTTGTAAGTGTTTTTAAATAAAAATTTAAAATGTTAGAATTTTGCATAATTTCTAAAGAAATAAGTACATTCCAAAACACAAAATAGAAATTCTCACTTAGATTAATTTATAGATAATGAGTTGTATTTTGAAAGCATTTTGCTAAAAATTGCGGTCCTATCGATTATTTAATAATGATAATTTAAAATTTTTAATGATAATAATAATGATAATTTAAAGTTTTTTTTTTTGCTAAGCTGTTAAAGAATTGAAGATATTCTGTTTTTAGGATGACATGGAAGCCTCAGGTGTGAGTGTTGTAAATGGGGTACCTGGAGTCAGAGGCCCAGAAGGCTTAAGGGTTGGTGAACTCTTATTTTTCTGATCTATGGTTTTATTTATTTATTTATTTACTATGTTTTTTACCTGACTTAATTGGATGTTTGTTAGTCCGTAAATGCAACTAAATTTTAACCTTTTAAATCCTATTAATCCAGTTATTATCATTTTAACCTGTTGTACAGCACTTTTGGTTAGCTTTGGCTATTTTTTAAAAATTTGCATTATAAATGAATTGAATTGAATTGGGTTTTTTTTCAGGGTCCACCTGGTCTGCCGGTAAGAGGCTACTTTATTATTTTATTTATATATATTATATGTAATAAATATATATATATATTTAAAAATAAATGTGTATGTGACTTGTTGTCCATTTTGTACAGGGTCAGCCTGGTATTCCTGGGGCTAAAGGAGAAAAAGGCAGTGAGGGACCTCAGGGAAAAGATGGCCGTCCTGGACTAGAAGGTGTTCCTGGTTCTCAGGTCAGACTGTGATATAAAGCCTAATTAAATATAAGGTAGCTCTATAGTTCATATAGTGTTTTCTGATCATAGATATCAGTTACGACATTACTAAATTAAACCAAATGCCATATTCACAATAAATGTTGTGTTTTAGGTACTTGAGTACCAGTCAAAAGTTTGGACACACCTGCTTCTTGCTCCATTGTCTTGTTTTCTCAAAATACCATATAGATGAACTTTGTAGTTTTACAATTACAGACTGTAGTATATCTGTTTTTCTTTTTTAGTCCCCTGTTGGTTCTCTCTTCTCTATTGGTCAGGTCCATCACAAGACAGGTAGAATTTGGGTGGTGGATTGTATATTGTCAGTTCTGCAGTGCCACTACTGCAATGAGGGGGTTTTAGTGCAGCAGTGCTGCCTTATTTTCATTTAAACACCTCAGTGACACTTCTGGGATAGGAATAATGCACCAACCAAATAATACCTGCTTTGTGGTGATACTATTGGGGTCCTGACCATTACAGAACAGAGTAAAGGGAAAGTACACAGTATGTACTGTAGTGTACAAATAGATGACCTTCATGCTAGAATTGTACAAAGTCCATTTTAATTTTAAGCGATGGGACGTGAGCTGATACATTGGACAATAAGTGGAGTAAAAAAAATAGGTGTGTCCATACTTTTAACTAGTACGGTATATATCTCAAAATTCTTAAATAAAAAAAATAAAAAAAAACGTATTGAAGGATAAATGTATTCAATATTGTTATCTTTTGTTGAGAAAACCTTCTGTTCCTTATTACTTGAATGTCATTATATGGTTATTTTTTTTTAACAAATACAACTGTTAATTAAAAAATGCATTACAATTATAATAATTGCAGTTTTTTTATGTTTATAAAAAAACCCATATTGCATCTAAGCACGGCCATTTCACCCCTGCACGCTGTAGGGTATAATATGTTACTGTGAGACAAGTGAATGGCTTTTTTTATAAAGTTTCTAATGTGAAGTAAAAAGTTACTTACATAAATGAAACTGTGTAAATTAAGTTGTGTATGACAAACTTCTAAAAGAATTGTCTGATTATTACTTTGAAAATGAATAACAAAGTATAATGCTGGTGTGATTTTGGTTTTGCTTACAGGGACCACAGGGAATTCATGGCGAAAAAGGAGACAGAGTAAGTATTTTCTCATTTGTCAAACTTCTAAAATATTACGGACCTTATGGTGAATAAGTTGTGATGTGTTTATGTGCTAGGGGGAACCAGGTCGTGATGGAGGCTCACCAGGACCACCGGGACCACCAGGACCGCCAGGACAAATCATTTACCGGTCTTTAGATGGTGTAAGAAAATTAATTATTAGGTGTTCTAGTGAACAATTTATAAAAGTTTAAACACTAAATGCTATTGTTGTTTTTACAGCATGACATTGTAGGTGAAGGACATGGGGTAAGAATCTCCTCTGAAAACTTTTTTATTATTAACAAATTTTATTACTTTAACCATTTTTTATTTTAGAGGTTACCATTAGAATACTATAAAACCGACACAAAAAAACATTTGTTTGTGGCCTTAAAAACTTGCTATAATGACTGGGCTTATATAAATATGTTGCCTAATCCACACACTGTACTGCAACCAGTAATTTAAAATACATTTTTCCTCCAAGCACCTATAATTTGATATGCTCAGTTTATTTGCAACCTTGTTATAATTGCTGATGCAGAACCTGAGTCTAAACAAGTTTTCAGATTTCCTGTACAGTGGTGTTTGTTTAGGACAAAATTATAAAGTTTGTAATTTGTTTTTTAGAAGTATTTACATCTCAGCCATGGCTATTTCCCGACAGAAGGGGTTACACATGGTAAAGTTATTAAGGGTTGGGTAATTTGGTATCTCCAATTTACCAATCAACATGTCTTTGGGATGTGGAAGGAAACCCACACAGGCACAAAGAAGGCATACAGACTGGACCTCTGCACACAAAATGGACCTCTGTTAGCCACAACAGGGAATTAAGCCTGTTACAGCATCAACCACTTTCCCATCATGCCACCAGATTATTTAGTTAAATGAACAGATGCTTATGAATTAATTATCTTGGGACACCATACAGGACTGGTAAATTGACTTACTGCTTACTGATTAACTAAAATTACAAGTTACAGTAAAGGATATATTAATTATATTAATGCAACGGCAAAGAAACAGATTGCAAAAAATTAAATGCTTTAGTTTGGGGTGGGCCATGTTGTTTTCAAGTACAGCTGTGCTTTTAAAGACTAAATTGACCTGCGCAGAGCTCTGACTAATCCTCTTAAGTATAAATTTAAGAGCGCTTTATAAGTCAAGCTATTTTATTTAACATAGTGCTGTGTCCCACAGATGGTTTTTATTTTAATTTTATTATTTTTTTACGCTAAATGCTGATGAAAAGATATGTATAGTATATGCAAATAAATGCTTATGTTATTGGAATGGCATACATTTGAGTGTATGGGAGGATCTGGTAATATCTTTGACAATTTTCATTTTCAAAGGATTTTCATGACTTTCAGTGACTGAACTAAATTAATGTAACGAATGATTTTGATGCAACGACAACTTGATATTTCACTGAGCACTTGAATACACACAGTACCAGTCAAAAGTCTGGACACAAGTCTTTTTTTTGCTTATTGTCTATTGTATCAGTTCCACTTACTGTAAAGATGGACTTTGTATTTCTACAATTACAGACTGTAGTCCATCTGTTTGTGGACTACAGGCCATACTGTGTTAGTCCTCTTTACTAAGTTTTTTACTGACTGGCTTAGGACCCCAATAGTAGCACCACAGAGCAGGTTTTATTTGATTGATGCATTATTCCTATCCCAGCAGTGTCATTGGTGTTTAACTGAAACTACAGTAGCACTGCTGCACCAAAACCAGCCACATTACACCTGTTCTGTGATGCTCCTGACCAATAGAAAACAAAGAACCAACAGGGGACTAACAAAAAACTGCTTTAAAACAATCTACTATATACTTTAAACAATCTACAAAGTGGCTATAACTTGAACCAAGAGTTCACATAAAGTTGTCCACAATTTTTATGTATAAGAGATAATCAGTCCGTCCATTTATTACAATATTATTTCAAAATCATATTACATATGACCCTAATACAGTGATTTTAAATGGATCTTTCTTTTAATCATAAGCTGAATCTTTATTTCAGGTGGGTCTTCCCGGTCATGCTGGATTCCCTGTAAGTATGGTTTAGTTGTTATGATGTTTAGTTGTTATCATGGTAGATTTTTCACCATTACTATGACTGAGGAAAAAAGACTAAGTCTCCAAAATATTATATTCAAATGTCAGTGGCAAATGGTTTGTTCCATAACATTAAAAAAATAAGTACTATTTATTTATATCAAAACTTTCCTGAATGACAAATCTATATTATCTGGTTGGAAATTCCTTTTTTTTTTTTTTTTTTAAAGTTTGCAGTTTTAAGTTTCGTTTTTGTACAGGGCCCCATGGGACCGAAGGGTGAGAGAGGAGACCCAGGATCTCCAGGCTATGGCATTAAGGTCAGGCTTTAAAAACCTATTCAAGTTTAAATAGAACAATTTGATAAAACCTTTCTTTGTTTAAACTAGCTTCTTGAATATGAGTTTAGGTTGATGGCTGTAATGTCAAAAGGGCTGCAATGTGTTTCATCACTAACACATATTCTGGGTTTACAGGGAGAAAAAGGAGAACCTGGTGTGGTCATTGGACCGGATGGAAGCCCTTTGCTTTTTAGTGGACTGGGAGGTACAAAGGTAAGAAATTAATAAATAAACAGCTAAATGTATGTGTTTAACACTATACACATGCCAAATTGTACCTAGAGTCATGTGAAAACGGGTAGATGTTCAGTGCACACCTGGCTACTACTTTACCTGCTAATTCCTATTGAACCAATGAGGACATTTTTGCAAATTTAAAAAAAACATATCTGCTTTTGGGCGGCACGGTGGCTTAGTGGATAGCACGTTCGCCTCTCAGCGCTAGGGATTCCCGGTTCGAATCCCCATCTGGGTGGAGTTTCCATGTTCTCCCAGTGTCTGCGTGGGTTTCCTCCGGGTTCTCCGGTTTCCTCCCACAGTCCAAAAACATGGATCAAGTTAATTGAATTCTCAAAAAATTGCCCCCTATAGAGTGTGTCTGTGTGAGTGAGTGTGTGCCCAGCGATGGATTGGCGCCCTGTCCTGGGTCTATCTGCCCAGCGCCCGAGACGTTCTCCCCTGGATGGGCATGGGGAACCCCACTGCGACTTTAATAGAGGATAAAGCAGGAGATAATGAATGAAAGGATATCTGCTTTTGCAAAATGGACCTGCCATATTCCTTCTGCTAATGCTATTATGCTAATGCAACAATAAATATTAAGCTATGTAATGAAGTAACAAAATATGATTGTTGTCAACATACTGTGCCTTTATTCAAAACCTTTTGTAATAACTGCATGAAGTGTCTTTAAAAACATACAAGCTTGTGTATGCTTGCATTTTGCTTATGCAGATGACACTGTGACATTTTCTGATTTTAAGTCTTTTGTCAACTGGAAAACAATTATCGCAGTTGTAGGTATGGAGAAATTCTAGTTGTTGAAAGCATATAAACAAATTCTTGATGAAGAGCAGGAACAGTTTCTCTGAGCTGCTCTGATTTCTCTTCATGACTTTAGCTGCTCTGATTTCTCTTCATGACTTTAAAACAATTATTCCCTTATTGATGAGTCATATTGGTGATGATACATTGATATTAGCAAGTAGTGGGGTGCATGTGTGTGCACACAATTGTGTTTGTACTGTAAAAGACATATTATATGGCATTTCTAAATGTATAAACCTTTTAGTGGTAATCTCATAAAAAAATTGTGTTTTATTACATTAATTAATTTTTTTTCATTATTTGTTTTAGGGAGAAAGAGGACCCACTGGACCAGTTGGACCTCCTGTTAGTTTTCTTTACTATATCATGTTAAAATATATTACTTTAGTATTGTGAATAACATACTTTTGTGTACTTGCATAGGGTCCATATGGTTCTCCTGGTATGAAGGGTGAGATCGGAATGCCAGGCAGACCTGTAAGTACTAATGATTAAGTGGGAGATAATATTTGTCAATACATCAGCTAATTTTAATTAAGTACTTTCCTTTTATTATCATAGGGTCGGCCAGGTGTAAACGGATATAAAGGGGAAAAGGGAGAACCGAGCTCTGGAAGTGGGTATGGTTACCCTGTGAGTACATGTTTGCTGTTTGTGTGGGATAAATTGATACTATATTTGTTTTTTATATAATATTATATTTCATCCATTTAAGGGTCCACCTGGACCTCCAGGCCCCCCTGGTCCTCCTGGATTACCAAGTGATAGATTCAATGTAAGTGATTTTACATCAAATACAAATATGACATATATTGTTAGTGACAGACTACAAACTTAATATAGAGGTGTAGAATGGAATATTTTTTTTATCATTATTTTTTTTTCAAGCATGCAATTTCAGTTTTTTACCATTTTTGTTATTTCAGAGATTTGATATCAGTAGGAGCACATATCAGGGTGAGTTATTCTGCATATGCAGTCATATTGCTACATTTAGCATTTAGAAACATCAGTCAAAAAGCTAGAGTTAGTTTTTAAATTCTGATTACCTTGCAGATTTCATATATTAAAGTCCTTTGGTTCACCTTACAACAAAGCAATACACTTATAAAATGAGGATAACATGACATGGGATTTTTTTTTCCAAGTTTGTTGCGAAAAGTTTGGATAAAAGCATTCTATGTGTTTTGTATGTTTAGTATACATTAAAGTTTATTTCTTGTGCAAATTCAGAAGCAGATCGTGGATCACCTGGGTTGCCAGGAGTGCCAGGTAATATTTATATTTTAAATTTGCAGTCGCTTCTAATATGATTTAATAAAAGTGTTCAAAAATCTTATTTTCCCACTGAAAAAAATAATAAGAAAAAAATAGAGAAATTGTTATGAAAAAATATATGCCACATTATTGGATGACTAAACATTCATAGTTTATTTAACAAGTGCATATCAACTTTAAGCAACAATTCATACATTCTTTATTTGTAGTCAACTTGAAGACTTTACTAAATATTTTTTTTATTTCTAGGTTTTAAAGGTGAAAAGGGAGATCGTGGATCTCCTGGTATACCAGGAGCTGCAGGTATTATTAATATTTTTATAACAATTAACTGAATAATATCACATTTTGTTGGTTAATAACTTAATAAATCACATTTTTGTTAACCGAAAAATTTATTCAGATGTTTAATTAAATGCAGTTGTTAGCATCTTTTAACTAAAAAAAAAAAATTATCAACTGTGATACCCTTTCTATCAGGGTACGATCTGACTGTAACATGATAACAAAATTCCATTAAAAAAATTTTTTTTTCAATTAATTACATATCAGAAAAAAGCTTAAATGGACAATTTTTACTAATTGAGAAAGTGTTTATTGCATAATTATTATTTCTTCTTTTGTCATAGGCAATTTTGATATTTACACTTTACGGGTGAGTTACACTTCTACTTTTCTGGTCTATATTGTTAAGTAGAAGTGATCACTGCATTTTTTTAAGGAAGAAGTGCGTGCTTGTGTGTGTGTGTGCGTGTGTGTGTGTGTGTGTGTGTGTGTGTGTGTGTGTGTGTGTGTGTGTTTGTGGTAAATGCTACAGAATGAGCTAAAAGGTGAACGTGGAGATTCAGGTCCGAAAGGAGAAAAAGGCGAGCCAGGTGGATTTTATGGTCCTCATTTAGGTGGAGCTCAGGGACCACCAGGACCTTCTGGAAACCCAGGAGCTCCTGTAAGAACTTGCATTACACTTAATCTGTTGTCCTTAATCTGTCCTCCTTTGTCGTTTTAAGTGCTGCAGGTGATTGGGTATAATGAAATTCTTCATTAATTTCTTTAAATTTTTTCTTTCATCTTAGGTTTAAAAAAAATCACAAATTACTTGAAATGTGTAAAATGCAGACATTGTAATTTAAATTTTAGGGTCCTAAAGGAGAGTCTGTCAGAGGCCCTCCTGGTCCACAGGGACCACCAGGTGCTGCCGGTGTTGGTTATGAAGGCCGTCCTGGAAACCCTGGACCTCCTGGACCTCCTGGACCACCAGGATCACCTTCATTACCTGGAGCACACAGACCTAGTGAGTTCCTGTATTTCTTTGTAACACTTTTCATGAGATGAAAATGAAGAACCTGCGTATGATATATATTACCTGAAATATTTTTTTTTTTGATGTTTGTGAGTATTTATATTTTTGGTTGTTTTTCCTTGTGCAGGTATTAGCATTCCTGGTCCTCCAGGTCCACCAGGTCCACCAGGTCTGTCTGGGCAAGGCATTGGAGTAAGTACAATTTTTTTAAATTGATTAAAATGTAGTAGTGTTATATACATTCATTTTTACATATTTAAATTTTGCTAAATAATATAACTGTCATGAATAGTATTAACATTACCACTATTATATCCTTTTTTTTTGTTATTTTTCTTCTTATTATTAATTAATTTATTTTATTTTAGTAATATTATTATTGCTACTCCTGTTACCAATATCATCAGAACCCGCAAATTTTATTCATCCATAAACTCTTAGAGAATAAAGTATCATGATGTAACTTCAGGAGTACATTTCATTTATATTTATAAACTACTTACGTAGGTACACATAGGTGCTGTGAGGTCTAATAATTAGCCTTAGAAGGTACATACTGTAAGTGTAGAGTTTTCTTCACAGGACAGCAGTAAACTGCTATTCTATTCCTATTTCTGGAATAATTGTTTAATTAACTTAATTGAAGTAATTAATTACTTACTATATACAGAATAAATGCACAATTGTGAATTGTATTTACAGTAGTTTAGGGGTAATCTTTATTTTTAAATATATACTGTCCAATATGCTAGGGGTATTACTAGAGATATAGCATACACTTTATATACCAAGAGCGTTCTCTCATATTAAGCTGTTTACTTTACTATAACTACTAATATTAATCATATACATATACTATTTGTTAAATGTGTCCATTTCGATTTTACTCTCAGCATATCATACAAGGGCTGCGAGTAAACAATAAGGTTTAAAACAGCATTAAGAAAACCATTAAAAGGGTAATAATGGAATTTGGCAAAGTTTTTTGAGATGTTGACCTTAGTGTTTGTTAGGTAAAAACTGAAGTCCCGTATCAGATGTTAACAACAACTAATTATGTACTGTAACATAACGGCTCTGTTGTTTGGGTACAGACATTATATAAACTGCAATGCGATTTTGATATTTTTCAATATTTTATAGGTGACTATACTGAGATCTTATGATATAATGGTGGCGACAGCACCAAGGCAACCAGAGGGTACTCTCTTCTATATTTTGGACAAAAACGATCTCTATATCAGAGTGCGAGAGGGCATCAGACAAGTCATGGTACAGTGCAGTAAATCCATAACACATTACATTCAAGTAGATGTTTTTACACTCATATCTGAATATACATCCTTTCTTTTAGCTTGGGAGTATTAACTCCTTCTACAGAGATGTGGTAAGTGTTTTTATCTCTTTATTATGACTGAACTTTACTTTTTTGGCTATTAATCACACAGATCTATTATTATTTACATGAGTGGGCAACATTTTTTTTTTTTGATCATAATTCTTTTAAAAGCAGTATTATTAGCACACACTGAAATAATTAAATTAAACATGGAACTTATAGTGCTTTAATCTTAAATTATATAAATTGGAAATAAATGACATTTCTAGGTAAAGTCAAAGCTTACAGTGTTATGTAATTTGTGTATTCCCATTTTTTTCTTTATAAAACTAACATAACTTAATTGCAGTGTCAGTTGTTATATTACCTGCATCTATTCAGTTTTTTGATATGTGCCACTGCTATAGTCATTTAACATAAAACAGAAAAACTATTTCGAGTAATTAAGTTTGAATAATCAAATTATTTAACAGTAAAGACATGCATTAAAAAGAAACATGTAAGAACATTACACAGATGCACATGAGCTGTTTAATATTGTATTACTAATGTTTATATAAATATTTTTTAAATATTTGTATTATTTATAAGTATAAATTGAATAGCAATATAGATCATCCATTTGCTTGGCGATAAATATGTGATTTCTGTTATTTTTAAGATTTTGGTTACCCATGTCTGAATTAAATGCACAAGTCGATCGGGTACCGAATGACCCACAGCTCCACAGTTACACTTATGTTCTTATTCTCTGTGCAGGACAATGAGGTGGCAGCAGTGCACCCTCCCCCTGTTGTGCAATACTCAGCAAATAACGGAGCTGGGCATTACTCCCAAGGTGCTCAGCCTCCAGAGGGACAGAGTAACGAGCCTTCTCAGTCTGGCATTGAGATCAGTAATCCCCATTACAGAACCCCGTACTCGGCTTCTCTGCCAGATCCCAGATATCCTCAGCCTGACCACAGATATGTTCCTGTACAGCCAGAGAGGTACCCAGTTACCCCTGCTTTCAGACCAAACCCACCTATTGCACCTGTTCATCATCCTGAGGGACATGTACACACATCCGGTCCAGGGGTAAGCTCTTTATTTCATGCAGAAATTATAAACAATTGCAATTATGAAAATATTGCTTAAAAACTTAATGCTTTTATTAAATGTAAGTAAAATATCAGAAGCACCTGTTTCTTATGTAACATCCTGTGTTTTATTAATAATGTTTTAATTATGCTGTGTCTGGAACTGCTTGTCTATAATGCCACATGGCTTCTCTGTGTGAACAGCTGCACCTGATTGCCCTGAACAGCCCTCAGGTGGGAAACATGCGGGGCATCCGTGGTGCAGACTTCCTGTGTTTTCAACAAGCACGTGCTGCAGGTCTAAAGGGAACATTTAGGGCCTTCCTGTCCTCCAAACTGCAGGATCTTTACAGCATTGTCCGCAAGTCTGACAGAACCACACTACCTATTGTCAATCTCAAGGTATTATCGCCCTTTTTATTTGCACTTATATATGAATAAACATTTAACTTTTTTAGAGAGTAATGTCTGATCAAATAAGTTTCATTTATAAAGGACCTTAATATAATATTGTTATAATATATACTATATATAATATATAATATATACAGTAATATATACTGCTGCTAGAAAGGTTCTGCAATTCAGCATAAGCAAGCCACAGTTTGACAGTTTAAAGAAAAAAACTGATACATTAAGGAAGAAACAGTCACAGAATGAGACTCTGTTCTTCTCTGGATTGCTCCAGTGTTGCTGTGGCCAGCCCCGTGGTCGCTTTATAAGTTGCTTTGGATAAAAGCATCTGCTAGATAACAAAATGTAAATTGAAGGTACATAAGGATTATATAACGAATGAATTTAAATATTTTGAAAAGAAAATTATTGGGCATAATGTAAGATTATAAAAAGGGGTGCTATCTCACTCTCTTTCTCTCTCTTTTTCCCCCTTCCCCTATATAATACTGTATATATACAATTTAACTAAATTCATTTATAGCAGTTAACCTCAAACCTCATCTGCTGAACCGAGGTTCAGTAGCATACTTGTGTTGTTCAGACATTTGATGTCTTATTTGTATCTGTCTCTTTCCCTGCATAATCTGTAGGTAATCACAGTCTGACTGGCTGATGTTGAGCTCAGGGCTCTATTATTACATTATTATAAAATAATTCTAACACATTTTTAAAGAAAGTAAAAAATTCTGCTAATGATTTAAATTTTACATAAAAATATCAACTTTAATATTAAGTAGAGGTTTATAAGAATAAATATTTTTGTTTTAAGTCTTTTTCTCTTTTACCTCAGCCAGTTCTCTGGTTAGCCATGGCAGTAAAGATACCCACTCAGATGAACTATTCTGGCTTCTTCTGTGCTTGGTCATGTGTCATTATAGTGCTGATGTTCTTCTCTGCAGGATCAAGTGCTGTTCGGCAGCTGGGACACTCTGTTCGGTGATTCGGAGGGAAGGATGAGGAACAACGCCCCCATATACTCATTTGATGGCAGAGACATCCTCAGGGACAGCGCCTGGTGAGACATTAGCTTGGGTTTTACACAGTTGATTTGCAAGCCTTATGAGTGGGCCACAGTTGCACATTTCTGTTTGTGTTAATTGTTCAATTTCGCCACATTATTTTAGTACATTTTTAATTCACTTATATTACTGCAATTACAACTTATCAGTATCAGTGTCATCCATGAGAATGTTAAACGTATTAATTCCATTATTCATCAGTAATGATCTATTAACCTGTTTGTGACCTTGCTGTAAGGTAAGTATATCAAATCTACCATTACAAAGTATGAATTTAAAACAGAAATGCTGATGAATGAGCACTTCGGCACTTTCTGAGTCACCTTCATGCATGACAGGACACTTATTTTCCCTTCTACCTCCTGACATTGTGTAAGATCACATTTTATTTCATTCTGTTTTAGATTACACTCACACAAAGGTTTATTCATGTAACATATTGATTTCACATGACTATTAACTTTCCATATACAAAATTGCAACTAGTTTCACTCTATTAGAGTTTCTTAGACTAGTCAGTTAGCTTCCTAAATTATATATATATATATATAATATATATATATACAGTGGGTTGCAAAAGTATTCATACCCCTTGAACTTTTCCATGTTTTGTCACATTACAACCACAAACATAAATATATTTCACTGGAATTTAATGTGAAAGACCAACACAAAGTGGTATACAATTGTGAAGTGAAATGAAAGTTATACATGAATCAACAATTTTTTTACAAATAAAAAACTGAAAAGTGCGATGTGCAAAATTATTCAGCCCCCTTTTCCCTGAGTGCAACCAATTGCATTCAGAAGTTGCCTGATGACTGCTAATGACTTAAAAGGGTCGAC